>CM062813.1:681862719-682209700 GCA_031772625.1 Pinus tabuliformis
CTCTTCCCAGTTGACAGCTTCCAAGTTGGCACTGCATTCCTCTTTTGTGAATGGAAGCTCCTGGATGGAGGAGGCATTACTAATGTCTGATTTCGACAGGGGATTATCTAAAGTTGGAGATTTGTCTCTGGGAGATCTCACCACAATCCACTGACCGGGCGGATTTGCAAACCAATTAGGGTTGTCATCAACTTTAAATTCACAATCTGTGGCCAGTGCCATCACTCTGTCCCTGAGAGAAGGCCTTTGGCGTTGTTCAACTGACTTATTGCTCTCAACCATTGTATTTCTCTCCTGTGTTGGGCATGAGATGCTGAGTGATAGAATGGGAATAGTCTGAGAAGAGTAGGAATCCCATACTTGATTCCTAAAATCCAAATGACTAGTTGGGGATCCCAGATCCTTAATAGCATCTGCTGCCTCCATGGCAAAGCAGTCCTTATTCAGAAAAGGATGCTTCAACAGCTCCACACAGGCCACCTCTTCTTGGGATCTGTCCGAAAGCATTTCTCTAAGAAATCTCAAATCTGAGGTGAAAGTGAAGAAGGCAACTCAGGAGCATTCGTTTCCGAAGAAAAACGCAAAGAAAACGGAACGGTACCGAAAACGCTGTTTTGTACGGTCGTTTTCATTTACATGAAACCAGTTTCTCCAGAAACGAATGGTTTCTTGACACGGTTTTCAGAGCAACGTTTGTTGTGGTTCATTTGTAATGCTGTTCTCGTTCCAATTGGACGTTGAGCAAAATAAGAAAAAGGCAAAGGTTGGTTTTCTCAAAAACGTTGCTCTGGTTTGTTTTGTTTGTAATGTTGGTTTTATGGTAACGTTGAGTCCAATTTAAAAAAATGAAAGTTGGTTTTGTGGATAGTTTTTAGAGGCCGTTTCATGGTCTGTTGTGCTCTGGTTTGTTTCGTTTGTAATGTTGGTTTCATTGTAATGTTGGGTCTAATTTTAAAAATTGAAAATTGGTTTTGTGGATAGTTTTTAGAGGTCGTTTCATGCTTTGTTGTATTTAGCGTAAAATTTCTTTACCAACATTGTTTATTTAGAGATTTTGTTTGTTAAAATTATATTATTAAGATGTGTTGCTTTAATGTTTTAATTATTTTTTCTTAATTTTTGTGTTGGTTTTATTTAAAAGTGTATTTAGTGTAGAGTTTCTTATATAATTTTATAGTATTTAATATTTAAAAATTGTCTCTTTATACAAAACTATAAATTTAAATGCACATGGTTACATTATATATTATTTTTATTATTATGAACATTAATTACTATTATAATTATAAAGATTAATTACTATTATAATGGATTAACGATAAAGTTTTGAAAGTTTGATGGTATTTTTTTTTTAGGTTTTGTCTAGTTGTAGCATTTCTGGTTTTCAACCCTTGGGCGTTTTCTATGCAAAATGTCAGTGGAGGGAGCAACACTTCTTCCTATAGCAAAATAGTTGAAGGTAGTAGTAGTTCTAAACAACCCTCTTCTTTTGGCTCAATTCCCTAATCCCAATGGAGCTCAATTCAATCTTCACTATCCTATTACCCAACTAGAGAAACTACATCCTAGTAGTTGCTTACCAAATACTACAATATAGCTCAAATTTGAGGTCCGCTCAAATAATATGGCAGAATATACACATGATATGCCAGATCATGTACTCATCAGGAAATTTCTAGGAATATGGCCTTAAAAAAAATCCCACTCTCACTAGGTCCAAATCAAGTGGAAATGGAAAGGTCAAATCAAGCTTGAATTCAATGCCAAAGGTTTCTTCACTATTAAAGGATCAAACATGGGTATTTGAGAATGACCTATATAAGCAACACAAGATTTGTTTCTCACTATGAATATTCGAGAATGGTCTATATGAGCACATTATTGGAAAATACAGATGATGTAGGCTTTGTTTTATGTTTTTCACATTTTTCTTAATTTTTTCTCTCTCCTCGTTTTTTGAATGCAAGACTTCCAAACTTCGTTTCTCATCTCGTTGTTGTTTCTCGTTTCGTTTCCCGTTTCTCGTTTCTAGTAACATAAGTACATGGCAGCAACGGGATTGGAAACGTGGCTCCATGGGGGCCTGCCAGTGGCCATCTCCAGGACAGTGCAGCCGAGAGACCAAATATTATAAACAGACCCCTGCTTCACCTGGTCCACCAACTCTGGAACCATCCACTGAGGGGTTCCCCACAATTGGAGGGTCTCCTGGCCATTCTTCTCATCACTAATCCTCTTGGCAGAGCCAAAGTCAGCAAACTTTACACCATTGGCACCCACAAGAACATTCTTCGCCTTGATATCACAGTGCACAATCCCCTGCGTGTGGAGGTAATCGATCCCACGCAGGATGCTACGAGTGTAGGCCCTGATCATGGATTCGTCGAGCTGCCCTCCAAACATAATCAACAGATCCCCTATGCTTCCACCTGGCATGTACTCCATGAACAAATTCTGGACCTTTACACAGTTCTCAACACTGTAATAGTGCCCGAGGCAGGCAACGAAGTATGGAGAATCCAGACTCTGCAAAATCCGGTATTCATTATCCAAAGCCACACTAGAACTGGCTGCGGATTTCACTGCAAAGAGTCGGCCATTACACCTGCTCATAGCCAGGCTGACCGTTCCTGAAGCTCCGGCCCCAATAATGGCGCCCCTCACCCATCCATCTTCCTCGACTTTACCAAACTCGAGTTGAATTCCCATTTCCTCCCAACTGAATTCACGGAAAGATCACGGAAAGATTTTGTGATAGAATTTTATGTTTTGCGGATCCTACTGCTACCCTTTCCGAGATGAAAAGGGTCCCGTTATAAACTGATCATAAAGGGCCGCGTGTGGAAGTCTGTGGCGATCGTACTTTTTGTTTATTTGTAGCGCCTCGACATCCAAGTCACGTGGAGATAGGTTTCGCATGTGAATTTTTAATTCCCCGTGGGCCACGGTGGCTTTCCGCCCTGGGGTTAACCAAGTCAAAGAAACGTCATCCCCGATTCGCCATCAGTGGTGTTGAAGAGGCTATTAGGAAAATTAAAGAAATTTTAGCATGATTTTGAGAAAATTTAATAGAAAATTTTGAAAATTTAGTAAAAGGTTTTGAAAATCTTTATTAAAGTTATCAATTTCAGAATTTTGATTTTGAGAGTGTTAAATTCATTTTTGCTATCTAAAACAGGATTTAAATCCCTAGCTTATAATGGTTACTTTCTCTTCTAAATTTTCATTTTATTTTTATGTTTTTTTAATTGTATTAAAAGAATCAAGAGAGGAAGAGTGCTAATGTTGCAAAGAAATGGGTTTTTTAAGTACGGGAATGAATTGATGGATATAATTAACCAATTGGGAAGATAATAAGTAATCAATGGACACTTAAGTACATGCCTCTCTATTGATGTTGATGGTTTGCATGCTATCAACATGACAAAGGCAATAAATGTGGTAATGGATGAAAGCAACAAAACGTAATGAATACATCAAATGACCAAACAAAAAATGAGATATTTTATGGGAATGAGTAAAAGGGGATGAGAGAAAAGAAAAATGCTCAAAATTTGAGCTCAATCTACAACTGTTCTCAATCATATGGAAAATTCATGGTGTTAGTGTTAAACAACATAGTGATGTTACTTTAGGAAACCCAACATAAGAGGCCTATGCAGTTAGATGTGGGCAAAGGTAAAGAATTAGAAGAGACTAACACACCAAAATCAAATAAGGGAAGTTTTACAACAAATTTGGACATAAAAAGGTTCAAATGCAACATTATAGAGGGGAGATCTAAATCTTATCATAGTTTAAGAATATGTCTTATTAAATCACCATAACTAAGAGAATAATCTAAAAGCACCTGCATAGGATCAAGTCCAAGGTCTTGTGCCCATGAAACAACAATTGGAAAGCCTTATCAAATTATTTTTGTGTTATTAAATCGATGTGTTCTCAACTTTTAAATAATTTGACAATCCCATTCAATGACAACATTAATAATCTATATTATGGAAAATTAAGCCAACTTATCCTCTTCCAAAGTAGATGGAGTTTTTAAAGAGGTATGGTAATTATCAAATCCGCTAAAGTGCATAGGTTTGAAGGATTCAGTTGCATATTCTTCCAATTCAAAGTTACCAAGGTCTCAAGGAACTCTTTCATCATCAAGGAATAAGAAGTCAGAAGAATTAGGTGGATTAGAAGATGTCATCGATTGTGAAGTGGAATCCCTAGCCACACAATAAGTTTCTTAGCATGATGCTAAATGTTTATGCTCAATGTCAGAGGAGAAATTAAATAAAAGGGGACAAATCCATTAACTACATTAGAGGAGCCCCAAAGAATGCCCCTCAAAAATGATCACTCCTTATAAAGATCAAAACCAACATCCAAAATTGTGGAAATCAAGTTACACTTACAAAGGGAAAAACAATATTTGGATTTTGTACAGGTTAGGTCAATCTATAAACTAGTTGATGATTACTAGGGAAAATTATAAGGGTGGAAATTTATCTTAAATTGTAGAGACCTTGACTATTCTTACTAGTCCCTAGTATACAGTGCAACTAACCCATCAAAAACAATAATAATTGTTTACCCCAAGGGGATTCAACTATCTCTAAATCAATTACCTATGGGCTCTATAATGACAACATCCCTTAAGAAAACTTTAACACAGTTAAAAATGCATTTCTACATGATTATGATGAATTGTTAAAATATACATACTCAAAGGACATACCCCTCTTCTTTGCATCAAGTTATAGAAGTATGGTCAAAGCCCCTAATTTTTTCTTTCAATATATAACCATTAGTGTAAAACGATAACAAACACCTAAGGTAGAGTTATGAAGTAATACTTCTCCCATTTCAATTCAATTACAATTATAAGTGAAGTAATTCTTTACTCACCTCATTCAATTACAATTATAATTCCTTGAAATATGACTTGATAACCTTCAAAACTATGCCCTTCCTTATTATTCGACCTTTTCATTCTCCCAATTGGCATGGTTTTTTGATTGAACATTAAAATTCCTTAAAATCTATATGACATTGTTCCAACTTCATTATAAGCCCTCCTAGTTGTCTAACTAACCCAAGTCAAGAATTCAATTTTCGTTTGACTTTCTCTTATATAAGCCATAATACCAAGCTCTAACCAACTAAGCTAAGGGATTAGGAAATATTTTTTTCCTCTAGGCATGAGAAAAATTCTGTAACCAACTAAGTTACAAGAATTTTATAATTGGATGCAATATATTTTGTCTCTCTAATGTGTAGGTATAAAGAGATTGAGATATCATGGATTGATCATATATATTTGTTTCCTCTAACATTATCTTCATTGACTTTGACATTATATTATGTACTAGCTATTGATAATAAATATTTCGTAAATACTAGGCTTGAATGATTATTTCATGCATATTAGAGATAAATGGTTATTTCACCAATATATATTTTGTTCACTTATGGTCGATGATTCTAGTAGTAGATGGTATCTTTAGTAAACTGTTATGAAACCAGCTAATTTCCGGTGAAAATGGGATCTCTGTCACTTACAATAATCTTTGGGTTGTAGCTTTTGAATTGTTTCCATAAATGCAGCAGAAATTGTACTAGCTTTAAATGGATGTGATAATGCACAAAAGTGTGCATACTTGGTAAGTCTGTCAACTACCACCATGATGACACTCTTTCCCTCAGACTTGGGTAAACCTGTGATAAAATCCATTGAAACCTCCTCCCAACATTGGCTTGGAATGGATAAAGGTTGTAATAGACCCGGTGTCTTAATTGTTTCAACTTTATTTTGTTGGCAAACCAAACATTCCGCCACAAACTTTTGAATATCTGATTTAAGGCCATCCCAAAAAAATTCCTTCTTAACCCTGTGGTAAGTTTTTAGAAATCCTGAGTGCCCTCCTAAGGGAGAAGTGTGCAATTCCATAAGAATCTTTTGTTTTAGCTGGGAATTCTTACAGAGGTATAAGTGATCTTTGTACCATAACGAATCATTTTTCCAGCTAAATGTATCAGACGTACTAGAATCTTGTTGTAGCTTTTGAATAAGTGCCCACACTTCTTCGTCATTCTTCCATTCCTCCCTTGCTTCGTTTATCCAATCTGGTTGGATAATAGAAATGGCACACAACAATGCTTCCACATCCTCATCCTTTCTTGAGAGTGCATCTGCCACCACATTTTGCTTCCCTTTTTTGTAGATGATTTCAAAGTCATAACCCAACATCTTTGTGACCCACTTTTGTTGCTCTTCAGAGGATAATCTTTGTTCTAGAAAGTATTTAAGGCTATCATGATCCGTTTTTACTTTGAAGTGTCTTCCCATTAGGTAGGGTCGCCATTTCTTAAGTGCATGGAGTATTGCCAACATTTTCTTCTCATAAATAGCTTTGCTTAAAAACTTTCCCTTGATTGGACGACTTTCGAAAGCAATGGGTCTTTCATCTTGCATTAGAACAGCACCAATTCCATTTCCTGAAGCATCACATTCCACAATAAAGGTTTTTGTGAAGTCTGGTGTAGCTAAGACCAGTGCTTGGCACATTACCTCTTTAAGATGTTCAAAGGCCTTTGTTGCTTCCGGAGTCCATGAAAATGCATCTTTCTTCAATAATGTTGTTAGAGGTGCTGCTATTCTCCCATAATTCTTAACAAACTTGCGATAATACCCTGTCAACCCAAGAAATCCTCGCAGATGCTTTATGGATGTGGGATTTTCCATTCCTTAATGGCTTTAATTTTGCTAGGGTCTACCTTAACTCCTTCATGAGATACAATATGACCCAAATATTCCACCTCCTGGACTCCAAAGAAACATTTGGATCTTTTTGCATATAATTGTTTCTCCTCCAATAGTTGTAGCACCCTGTCAACATGTTCAACATGATCCTTCCAAGACTTGCTGTAGATTAGTATATCATCAAAAAATACTAACACAAATTTTCTAAGGAATGGTTTGAAAATTGAATTCATCAAACCTTGAAATGTTGAAGGTGCATTGGTAAGGCCAAAAGGCATGACCAAAAATTCATAATGACCCTCATGAGTTCTAAATGCTGTTTTCGGAATGTCTTCAATCTTCATTCTGATTTGATGATATCCTGAATGAAGATCCAACTTGGTGAAGTAAATTGATCCATGCAATTCATCCAGTAATTCATCAATGACAGGAATGGGGAACTTATCTTTAATAGTGAGCTTGTTGAGCTCCCTATAATCTGGACACATGCGCCATGATCCATCCTTCTTGTGCACCAATACTACTAGAGCAGAGAAAGAACTTTGACTCGGTTGAATTATACCAGCCTCTAGCATTTCTGCAACCATACGTTCAATTTCACTCTTTTGGACATAGGGATATCTGTATGGCCTGATGTTTGGAGGAACACTTCCTGGAATCAGATGAATAGCATGATCATGATCACGCATAGGTGGGAGACCTTTGGGAGTCTCAAATACCTTGGAATGATTGTCCAGGACTTTTTGGAGATCTGGAGAAATAGATGATTCCGATGTGGAAACATCTAGCGAACATAATTGTGCAATTACACCTCTTTGCTCCTTTTTTAGAAGCTTTGTCATGCCATTAGAGCTGATTATCTTTCCTGGTTTCCCTGCAATACCCCTTAATTCAACTTCCTTTCCTTCCGTAGAAAATTTGATGAAAAGTTCTTGAAAATTAAAAGCTATTGTACCCAAGGATTGTAGCCATTGGACTCCTAGTACAACATTAGCACCTCCCATTGGAATGGAAAGCATTGGGCTAGTCAATACATATTCTCCCATGGATAGCTTGATATTATGGCACTTTCCAGAGCAATTTATTGTTCCTCCATTTGCAATCACCACTTGACACTCTGGTGCTGGATATAGGAAGAAATTCAATTCTTTTGCTACCCTACAATGAATAAAATTGTGGGTGCTTCCTGAATCAATCAACACTATTACCTTTTTCTTCTTGATTTGTCCTTCTATCTTGATGGTTTGATGAGTGGTAATTCCCGCCAATGCATTACAAGATATGGTCGGATTTATTTGTTCTTCATCTAGGCTTTGTTCCTGGAGTATATCCTCTTCTTTTGACCTTTCTCGCTCCTTTTCTTCTTCCTCTTCACAATCTATGTAGAATAATTTCTTCTCAGCACACTTATGACCTTTAGTGTATTTTCTATCACAACTGTAACAAAGCCCTTTTGATCTTTTTTCTTCCAATTGTCATGGTGTCAACCTTATAGGTTGTGGAAGACTAGGGGCAAAAACGCTTCCGTCTTTATAGTTGTGAGTGGTATGCTTCCTGGTTGCCATAATTTTGCTTTCCATTTTTCTTGCTAACCTGAATGCCTTTTCTAATGAATCAGGTTTCCAAAGCCGAACATCATGTTGGATGTTATCCTTTAAAGACCCTATGAACACATCAATCCTATGCTCCTCTGGAATATCTTTTACCCTTATGTTCAATTTTTGGAACTCCTCAATGTGCTCCATTATTGAACCCTTTTGTTTGAGACTTATCAATTGGCTAAAAAAGGTGTTGCTTTTTGTATCCTCATAATGTGCTATCAATTCTTCCGTAAAAATTGCCCAAGTGATAAATTGTTTACGAGAGCAAAGCCATTGATACCATACAAACTGATTTGGTTCCAAATATAAAGTTGCCATACGTACCTTTTGTGTGTTTTGCACATTATTGAGATCGAAGAACTGCTCCATCTGTAATCCTTGCCATCAAACTTCCTCATATCGATTTTTGGAATATGGTGAGTCTTCGATCCAACATTAGAGTCTATGATATCATGATTAACATTTCTTTTGTTCGCATCATGACTTTCCTTTACTACCTTTTCACCATTAGTAAGTATTTCTTGTAGAAAATTTGTCAAATTTGTCTTCATATCTGTCATGCATGTCTTCAAGTTTGTGTTCAAATCTATCTTCAATTCTTCCATGTCTGTCTTCAAATCTGTCTTCCAATCATCCATCCTAGCTTCCACACCCTTTATCTTAGATTCCATGTCATTTATCTTAGCTTCTGTTAGATTTTGTGAGCGTGACATTTGTTGCACTTGTTCTTGTAATTTTGATATATCATGTAGCATTTCTTCCTCTTCTTCATGAGTCATGCTAGAGCTTTCAGGTTCCTTACTAGGTGTTTGCATTTTCTTTCCTCGAGGCATCAGTTACCGATAATAATGCTTTACTATTCCCTTTGAATTCCTTCAAACCAAGTTTACGCAAAAATTAAAAATAAAATAAAAACTACACACCTTTTTTCACTTTGTAGAAGCCTGATATTGAATCTGATGTATCTCTGTAATTTTAGATCCTCCAGTTCTGAAATTGCGACCTGTAGTAGCCTTCTGAGTCCTCTTTCCAATGCCACAAGTCTGACCCAATTTGGATTCTCCAAGGAAGAGTTATGCGAAATCTCCCACAGTGACTTGATTATAGACTAGTTCAGTAGAGCGAACTTGTACGACGTCCCACGAGTCACTGTTTCGACCTTTGGATCTGAAAAATGCATACAAGAAACTACAGTCCATCATCTTTCTGTAACTTCTTACGAAATTTCAATCCGATCCCCAGAGAGAAAGTTATGATGATTTTCCCCAGGTCACCTGTTTGGAATACAATTCAGGAGTCTGCAAAAAGACCAACTTCCTCAGATCATATCGCCGCAAATATAGCGCGAAAAGCTCTGAAATTCGAACCCAAGGTTTAGCACGATTTCGTCTCAAATGGTTTTTTTCTACAACTTCTGAAACATCACAGAAAAAAAGTTATAGCGAAAATTCCACGGTGACCTGTTTGGAGCAGCGAAACCCTAGAATCCAAAGCTCTGATACCAAATGTTATGAAACCAGCTCAAGAAAAGATAGAAAAGATAGATCAACGCCTTAGAATTCAGCCTCTTCGAGGGGGAAACCTCCTTTACATTACATAAATGAACAATTCTTCAATATTTCAAATGACAAAAGCTCCTTTCTATATATAGGAGTCTAAGGAGTCACAATATAATCCAGCCGACCTAACAATAATAATATAAAGCCACAAAAATAACAATAGAGGGATTCTATGGGGCACAGTAATAACAATATGGGGGCAATAGGGGCACAACAATATTAATAAGGGGTATAACTACAATAGTGATGGGGTAATCACTAGTATTATAGGGACCCAACATAAACCCATTAGGGTGCAATACTACACCTAACTTTGGAGATTTAATTTGATCGCTTTGGATATAGAATAGGAATTTCCAACATCATTGATGATACTAAATTTATCTAACCCCTTCCCCCCCGCCCCCTTCCCCACACACACATATATACACATACATACATATACACATATATAATCATAGAAAATAAAAATTTATAGCCAACCAATAATGCTCATTCATCATAGTTTAATCTAAACACTATTGATTACTATGATAAGTAAATTCTATCCTTCTTTATTCACTTCTAGTTTCTAAAAAATTGTTGTTTTTTGTAGTGATGCATTTTTATGCATACATGGATGCAAATTAACATTGTGCATATTCCATTACTCTCCTTACTTCCTCATTTGAAGATCCTTCCCTCATCTACAAAAATATGGAGTAATGTTTTGGTTCCAAGTCAATAGCTAAAATCTAGAAGGATCAACCCTTCTAGCTCTTTGTTATTATGTTTCTCATTGAGAATTAGATTTTTAGCATTGTAGTGTTGGCATTGATGTCAACAGGCACTTAGAATTGTTTTCCTTCTCATGATGTCAACCTGGATTGTATTTAACCCTATGTGATTGGTAGTATATTGTAGCAAGATGCAGAAGTGCTTGACAAGTTGGAGAAGTCTTGTTGCTTACAAAGGAAGTTAAACGGGTTTGGAGGCTTGACATGATGATCAATTGAATATTCTTGAAGGCTTTGTCATGATTATTAAAGGATTTCCATGGAATTTTAGTGTCTCTACAAGTACAGGAGATACTCGAAGAAGTGGATGAACAAGTTTTGGAAATCCTAAAGCTAATCAAATGGCAGAAAAGTTGCAGGAGGATGAATAGGTACCTAACAAGGTGGAGTTTTGCGTTGATGCCTTGATGCTTGCAGAGAACATGATTAGATTATTTTTCATGAGTTATCAAAGGCTTTTCATAGGTTTTAAGAGGTTTTACAGGCTTGGGAGATGCATAGGGAGGTTGAGGATCAAGTTCTTGAAGTTATGGAGCTAGGTGGATGGTAGAATGGAGGCTTAACAAGGGTAATCCAGGTTTCTTGATTACAACCTGTGTTAGGACATAGGGTAACATAGGTGTTATGAAGGAAACCTATGTTACTAACTCACTTCCCAAAGGAAACACCAGCTTTATGTTTTTGAGTGAGTTTTCCCGAATTTTGTGCGCAAGTCAATCAATTTCAGTGGTATATACTTTGGTTTTACACTTAGTAATTTGTCAATAGATCTGGGAAGTCTTCTAGAAAGTTATTAAATCTTATAGCATCTCTTATTTAATGAAGATTGTGGAGGATAAAGTCAAGAACAAGAAATTTTCAAAATGTCAGATCATTCCCTGAGTGTATGAAAAGAGGCTTGTTGAGCTCGAGAATCCTTGGTAATTGTTAGCACTTCGTAATTCCTCCAGGTTGAGGAGAGGTACCTAAAGGTAACCACAAACCACTTTGAAACTAGAATCTATCCCTTCGAGCTTTAGAGAAGGCTCTCTTTATATGAATCTTCAGTCACTTTGAATATTGGTTGTTTTAGGTTTTAGGCTAGGTATTAAGATCAGAGAGGAATAGGTTTTTACAAGTTTAATGGCATTGTGATAAAGAGATCCATTGGGCATGGAGTCATTTGTTTTAATAAATATCAGTAATTAAGACGGATAATGAGAAGTTATATACCAAGGGCAAGATAGCCAACACTTCTAGATCTTTGAATTCGTTATGTATATGGTGGAGGAATTGAGAATCACAATCCCCTAAGCATAAAGCATCTACAGAGATGAATTTTACACTTAGCTTCATATGAAAACATTGATATTATTTGAAAGGAATGAAAGAAAGAACCTATCTTGGATGAATTTTGTATTCATATGAATTTCATTCAAATAATGAAGAAAAAAAATCATGGATAACTGAAAGGAAAGAAAACACATAATCACAATAGACAACACGTCATCAAAAATTGTTGACACGGGATTCCTTGAAAGAAACAAATTTGACCTTCTCCATTAATCACTAAGTATAGAAGATAGAAAAATACAGCATACACCAAATTTTTTTCTCTATCACACTCGCCAATCTACCCTTGTACACTAAAATTCATGAAACATATACAATTAGCTCATCCTTGGACTTAGGGGACCAAGCTCAACCATCCCTAGGAGATAGAACTAGATACATCAAAATAGAAATAGTTAAAAACTTATTTCCTAAAAGATAGAGAATTGTTTTGACTCATTAATTACATTGAATATTCTCAACAAAATTCATTAAATTCCTTCAAAAAAAATGAGGCTTAAATCTTTAAAATGATAAAGATACTTTTCATGACAAATCAAACACTGTGAAGGGTGTTGAGTCGAATTTGATTAGTCAGCTGATGATTGTGCTAAAGCGCGGCAAATTTGTTGTGTTTTCTCCTTCCTTCAGCAAAGTGCAGCAAATTATCTCTTTACATATTTCATATCATCCTCTGGCATTTGAAATGTGATATGCAAGTGAAATGCATTCTCCAGATCATCAGATACCCGTTAGATAACACTTGTTCAAGCTACAAAACTCCATCTCCTAAAATTTCACCTACAACAAAAGCATAACATTTGAGCACAACAAATTTTTACTTGCATGGTTTGACCTGATTTTGAAATCTCTGACTGAGTCAAATGGATGAAGGATGATGATGAAATTCTTAATGTTTACTTGCGCTATTTGACCTAATGTTGAAATCTCTGGTTGAGTCAAATGGCTGAAGGATGATGATGAGATTCTTATAAATCCTTCTTTGAACCTTCATACATAGGAAAAAGTGTCAAGACTTTGATCTTCTACCAATTTTTTATGCCTTTGACATTAGCGCAACAAACTCTCACAACATAATTCTGCAATTGATATTTTATGAATATCTCCTAAATGTTGAACTGAATTGAGCTATTTTTTTTAGAAGGTTAATATCATTGTAATTCTTCTCCACAAAAAAATTGGGCTAAATCTAACTCACGGATTTCGAGAAAATCCAAAAAATGGTTGTAGACGATGATGGTTCATTTCTCGAAAACTGTGAAGCAATTTAACCTAAAATTAAGTGATTTTATTCATCTCACCCCCATGTATCTCTTGTAAACAATTCATGGAAAATGGGTACAGGGTTTAAGAGATATGATGAAAATACGTTTGTGCTGTGAACTTGTGCAGTGAGCTGTCTTTGCATGGCTTTGATCACATGCTTGGACTTTGGCTGAGAAAAAATGGATGATTGATGATATCTACAATCTCATAAACTTCCTTTGAACCCTCACATGTGAAAAGAAGAGTAATAAAACTACTATTCCTTCCATTTAATATCCTTTGATAGTAGTGCAGTAGAAAAGCACAATGGTGAAGGAGTAGATGTGAAACTGACTAGTTGAGCGTCCTATTGAACATTTTGAGATGAATTTTGAGGTATTAAACACAAAATGAACAATAAAAACAAACTTTTATAACCTGGAGGTCATCAAGGTGCAAGAAACCATAGAAACTGTGAAAGCGCAACAAGAAAACACAGCAAGTGTCCTACTGACATCCAGAGCACCTCAAGAGAACATGTGACGAATTCAATGACTTGCTGGAACCAAAACTGAGCTTTTAAAACACTCCATGTGATCTATAAATTTTCTTGAGTAAAATCTTGACCTTTTTAAGTTCAAATCCTCAAACTCAGCGTAAGGAAGAAAAGCAATATATTTTTACACCTTTGTATTTACAAATGATGTCACAAAGTGAGACGTAGCTACAAACTAACCAATTTAAATGACTAATCTAGACATTGACTACTATAACATAGGACTATAACAGTAATTATTGTCTTAATAAATTTAAATCATCTACATGTGGAGAGAGCTCCATGTTAGAGAGGTTGGATGTATTGTGTCTATGTAAGGAAGAAGAGTGTGCAAGTAGAGCAGAGTATGGAGATCTCCTGAAGACTTGCAGAGATAGAACATAAATTGAAGTAGATAGCAGAAGCACAATTCAATTAAAATATTGAGAAGAGAGTGAGAAGAACTATCTAACGTAGAGAGCGAGGAGATGAAGTAAGGAATTCTTTCAGATGCTTTTGGTGTTTGGTAGCTACTTGTGCATTTTTTATGTAGCATTTGTCTTTGGATAGATTTATCTATTGCAGAGAGGACTAATGTGTTGTTTTTGAGTTGTGCAGTTATCCATGGAGTCCAATTTGAAAATGAATGTAAATGTGGCTCTGAGAATTTGAGGAGGTGGTGGTCTCTATTCAATATTGGATGAACAAGATAGGGGTGTTGGCTCCTTGCTAGTGGTGGCTAAGAAAATAGTATAAAAGGAGTAGCATCTCCATCCAATGGTGGCTAAGAGATTCTTTGATGGGAGTGGCGGCTTCCAGTGGTTGGTGGCTTGCAAAGTCGTGTGAGTAAAGACTTCCTAGCTGGTTGTGGCCAGCAATACTATCCATAGGGTTAGTGGCTCCTAGCTAGTCGTGGCCAACTGAAAATATGTAAAATATTATATTGATAATAATAAGGGAATGAGAAGCAACATGACAACACTGAGTGGGTTTTCTCCCCTTTAGGGTTTCCACTACAAATATATGTGTCTCATGTGTTGCTTATCTTTTATGGTTTTTGTGTTGTGTTTTGGTGCTTTGATCTCTCTCTCTCTCTCTCTCTCTCTCTCTCTCTCTCTCTCTCTCTCTCTGTTTCAGATTGAAAATATTTTAATGGTTTAATTGATTGGTAAAAAAATTATTAGAGACATCACTACTTATTCCCACCACCCCGCCCCACACTCCCCCCCCCCCCCCTTCCTCTTAGTAGTGATCTACATTTTTAACATAGTTGACAATTCTCTTGGCATGACAAGTATTGTGAATCTAAGGGATTAGGTAGAGCACAAAATGATAAGTAGCTAAAGAGATGAAGTTTATCAAAGATGTAGAAACATGCCAAGTTTCCAAAGTGATAAATGTTGCTACATAGATGAAAGGAGAATATAAGCAACCTTAATTCCCATTTTGATTTTAAATTGATTAAGTATAACAATATTGTTGGTAGAGTAGGATTATTTTGAAGCAAGTATGAAGTTAATTAAACTATATTTGTCCAATTTCTTCAAAATTACCCAAATTGTTTGCTTAAGACAAAGCTTAGCAAGATGAAAAATCAAGCCTACATAAATATTATCTTAATATCCTTGTATAGAGTAGCCCAAAAGGCCTAAAATAGTAAAAACCTATATGCCATAAGTTATTTCATATATATAAGTAAAGGAAATATTGTCTTTTTTTTTTTTTTTTTCCAGCTGGTTCACGTATCCTGGTCAGTTGATCCGCTACTCCAAGTTCGATAAATCTGGGTGGACCCCACCCGAAGGGGGTCCACCCCTCGGTCACCACAGACCTAACCCCAAGAGCTTTCGGGTTTCGACCCTGTGACCTCCCATTGGCGAGGCCCCGACTTGACCGATTGAGCTAACCCTTGGGGCTGTAAAGGAAATATTGTCATATATATAAGTGATGCAAATATAGTTGTATATTGCAATTAGAAGAGTATAGGAGTACATTGCACCTACAAGATTAAAATTACATAATTAATTTACTTGTTATTTCTATCCCTTTAAAAATGAATTCTCAATCAGTACCTTTACACCCTTCTTCTTTTAAATTTCTTTCTAGACCTTTCAAGTAAGAGAACTAGCAACTAATTGTAAATCAAAAGGAAACAAAATCATATATCATAATGGAACTAGTTTTTTACCTAAATTAGAGGTATTGGTTTCATGAAGTCTTTTGGTTTCACGTGGTACAACTACCTCCCTTGACAAATAAAAACATGAATCTATATCTTCTACTTTATCTCCTAAGGAATCACTAGATTCACCAATCAACAGTTTCAATTGTTGTTTTACCTCATTATGATTAATGTCATTATGTGACATCTACTCCATTGGAAATTTCTAGCTCTTTGGTTTGGATTTGATCAATATTTTCCTAGGAGGATGAGCTCGAATGGTGACAAGTAGCTTGTAGATGTATTAATAGTTGAAATATATATACCTAGAGTTGTGTTAGAAAATGTAACTAGTTTTGTTCTTAATAATTGATATTGTACTTATGTCAGTATATATTTTATGTAAAATATCAAAAAGAAGAAAAAGAAATATTATTTTTCAAGCATGGATTCCATGCTCAAAGTGATTTGTCGTTTGGGTCAAGCATGTTCTTCATGCTTCTAGGGTTTATTGAGTCAAAATAATATCTTCCATAAGTCAAAATATTGTCTTAGAGTCAAGTTCCATTTGAAATTTGAAAGGAAATGGAAAAAGAATTTTATTTGAGTCAAAAATGTAATTTTTATACCCATAAGACCAAGTTAGGCCTAGAAGAGGTAATTTGACCTCTAGGATGTGTATAAATAGAGACAATTAGACCTCATTTGAAACACCACGCACACAAGTTCGATCTCCGAGCAAAGAAGAGTGAAATTCAAGAGAAGAAGGAGCAAGAAAACAAGAGAGGTAAAGAAGAAGAAATTGATTTTTTCCCTAGATCTCTCACATGTGCAAAATTTTGAAGTTGTTGCAAGGGTCAAAGTTATAGATTTATTGCAAGTCTGAAATTCTGAAGCTGGGGTCCGAAATTCTAAAGTCGAGGGCTGAAATTTTGAAGTTGGAGCTATTTTGGAAGGTTTTGACTTGAGTTGACTTTGACTTGTTGAAAGAGCTTGGGAGGAGGGTTGACTTGGGTCTTATTGGAGGTCTTGGTCTTGTTGCCTGGGTATTGGATTTCTCATTTGATCTAATTCTATAAGAAGAGAAGAATTTTCTAGGTTTTCCCCTTGGAGGGGTTTTGCCCTCACTTGGAGCTTATATCTTGTGTTCATTGTTTATCTGTGATCCTCATAATTTGTGGTTTTGGAAATATTTGATGAAAACAAAATAATAAAAGCAATAAGAAGTCAACATAACTTCACAAGAAATTATCAAGTAGAGAGAAATCACCCTAATTGTTGCCCCTATATATTTCTCAGCATGGTTTCAGATCTAAGGTGAAGGAGAAGGAAGCTTGAAGATCACTCTTGTTGGCACAAGGAGAAGCCATTCATCAAATATATCTTGAAGTCATCATTTGGAGGAAGGACACGAGGAAGGATATAAAAAAGGACATAGATGGGGACATAAGGAAGGATACAAGAAAGAGGACTCAAAAAGGATAATCTTGAAGGATGGCTACTACTCCTCCATTGAAGTCTCTTGTTTACACATAATCATCTTGAAGACGAAAAATGAGCTCTCTCTCTTGGAATATTATAATGTTGAAGGTTATTTGCAAGACAAGGAAACATCACATAAGGAAGCATCAAGAACCCTGGGAACATCATCCACACTCTTTGAAGCAACTTGAATTCACTATTTTCGAGGCATCCCAGAAGTCATCATTCTAGGAAAAATTTGAAGTCTCTTGGAAGTATTGGGAACATCAAGGTATTTGAAGATCTCTTTATCAAGCTATACAGTCTTATATCAAGTAATTACTACATTATTCTCTATGAATCAATCTTCAAATCAAATGACTTTATTTTTTTAAGGAAGGCAATAAGCTTGATGGGTCAACAAACTTTCAAGCATGGAAGAAAAGAATAGATTTGATACTTGTAGAAAATGAAGTCATGGACCATGTTCTAGGAAAATTTCTAGAACTAGAGAAAGATAAGTCTCAATAATGGGTGAAGTACATGAAAGGATAATTGAGAGCTTACATGATTATCATTGAATCCATTAAGGATCATCTAATTCCTTTTGTTGCAAATTTGGGCACATCTAAAGTTATATATGAAAAATTGGTGAAATTGTATTCGGTAAGCACTATAGGTCAAAAGATATCTCTAGGGAATAAGCTTTACAAGACAAGGTTGTCGAAGGATGAAGATATGACCTCATATCTCTTGAAGATCTCACAATTAAGGGATAAATTACAAGGACTTTGAGAAGTTGTTTATGATTCTGAACTAATAACTTGCATACTCAATGCATTACCTCCCCAATGGAGTAGTTTTGTAACAACCATCTAATCAATAAACGACACTCTAAACTTTGATGAGATATGATATTTTTGTATGATAGAAGAAACAATATTTAATGCAAAAGGTGACACCAAACCAAATGAAAAGTGTTGGGTCCCTATAATACTAGTGATTACCCCATTACTATTGTAGTTATACCCCTTATTTATATTGTTGTGCCCCTATTACCCCCATATTGTTATTTCTGTGCCCCATAGAATCCCTCTATTGTTATTTTTGTGGCTTTATATTATTATTGTTAGGTCGGCTGGATTATATTGTGACTCTTTAGACTCCTATATATAGAAAGGAGGTTTTGTCATTTGTATCATCCAAGAATTGTTCATTTATGTAATGTAAAGGAGGTTTCCCCCTCGAAGAGGCTGAATTCTAAGGCGTTGATCTATCTTTTCTATCTTTTCTTGAGCTAGTTTCATAACATTTGGTATCAGAGCTTTGGATTCTAGGGTTTCACTGCTTCAAACAGGTCATCGTGGCATTTTCGCTATAACTTTTTTTTGTGACGTTTCAGAAGTCACAAAAAAAACCCATTTGAGAAGAAATCGCTCTGAACCTTGGGTCCGAATTTCAAAGCTTTTCGCGCGATATTTGTGGAGATATGATCTTAGGAAGTTGGTCTTTTTGCAAACTCCTAAATTACATTCAAAACAGGTGACCTAGGAAAAATCGTCATAACTTTCTCTCTGGAGATCGAATTGAAATTTCGTAAGAAGGTACAGAAAGAGGACAGACTATAGTTTCTTTTGTGTGTATTTCAAATTTAAAGGTTGAAACAGTGACTCGTGGCACGTCGTACACGTTCGCTCTACTGAACCAGTCTAAAAGCAAGTCACTGTGGGAGATTTCACATAACTCTTCCTTGGAGAATCCAATTTGGCTCAGACTTGTGGCATTGGAAAGAGGACGCAGAAGGCTACTACAGGTAGCAATTTCAGAACTGGATAATCCGAAATTACAGAGATACATCAGATTCAATATCAAGCTTCTATAAAGTGAAAAAAGGTGTGTAGTTTTTTTTTTAAATTTTTGTGTAAGCTTGGTTTAACGGAATTCAAAGGGCATAGTAAAGCATTATTATCGGTAACTGATGCCCCGAGGAAAGAAAATGCAAACACCTAGTAAAGAACCTGAAAGCTCTAGCATGACTCATGAAGAAGAGGAAGAAATGCTACATGATATATCAAAATTACAAGAACAAGTGCAACAAATGTCACGCTCACAAAAGCTAATAGAAGCTAAGATAAGTGGCGTGGAATCTAAGATAAATGGCGTGGAATCTAAGATAAAGGGCATGGAAGCTAAGATGGATGATTCGAAGACAGATTTGAAGAGAGACATGGCAGATTTGAAGATAGATTTGAAGACAGACATGGAAGAATTGAAGAAGTTGCTACAAGAAAGGGTCACTAATGGTGAAAAGGTAGTAAAGGAAACTCATGATGAGAAAAAAGAAATGTTAATCATGATTCCATAGACGCTAATGTTGGATCGAAGAATCACCATATTCCAAAAATCGATATGAGGAAGTTTGATGGCAAGGATCCCGCCACATGGATATTACAGATGGAGCAATTCTTCGATCTCAATAATGTGCAAACGCACAAAAGGTACGTATGGCAACTGTATATTTGGAACCAAATCAGTTTGTATGGTATCAATGGCTTTGCTCTCGTAAACAATTTATCACTTGGGAAATTTTTACGGAAGAATTGATAGCACATTATGAAGATACAAAAAGCAACACTTTTTTTAGCCAATTGATAAGTCTCAAACAAAAGGGTTCAGTAATGGAGCACATTGAGGAGTTCCAAAAATTGAACATAAGGGTAAAAGATATTCCAGAGGAGCATAGGATTGATGTGTTCATAGGGTCTTTAAAGGATAATATCCAACATGATGTTCGCCTTTGGGAACCTGATTCATTAGAGAAGGCATTCAGGTTAGCAAGAAAAATGGAAAGCAAAATTATGGCAACCAGGAAGCATACCACTCACAACTATAAAGACGGAAGTGTTGTTGCCCCTAGTCTTCCACAACCTATAAGGTTGACACCACAACAATTGGAAGAAAAAAGAGCAAAAGGGCTTTGTTACAGTTGTGATAGCAAATACACTAAAGGTCATAAGTGTGCTGAGAAGAAATTATTCTACATAGATTGTGAAGAGGAAGAAGAAAAGGAGCAAGAAAGGTCAAAAGAAGAAGATATACTCCAGGAACAAAGCCTAGATGAAGAACAAATAAATCCGACCATATCTTGTAATGCATTGGCGGGAATTACCACTCCTCAAACCATCAAGATAGAAGGACAAATCAAGAAGAAAAAGGTAATAGTGTTGATTGATTCAGGAAGCACCCACAATTTTATTCATTGTAGGGTAGCAAAAGAATTGAATTGCTTCCTATATCCAGCACCAGAGTGTCAAGTGATGATTGCAAATGGAGGAACAATAAATTGCTCTGGAAAGTGCCATAATATCAAGCTATCCATGGGAGAATATGTATTGACTAGCCCAATGCTTTCCATTCCAATGGGAGGTGCTGATGTTGTACTAGGAGTCCAATGGCTACAATCCTTGGGTACAATAGCTTTTAATTTTCAAGAACTTTTCATCAAATTTTCTACGGAAGGAAAGGAAGTTGAATTAAGGGGTATTGCAGGGAAACCAGGAAAGATAATCAGCTCTAATGGCATGACAAAGCTTCTAAAAAAGGAGCAAAGAGGTGTAATTGCACAATTATGTTCGCTAGATGTTTCCACATTGGAATCATCTATTTCTCCAGATCTCCAAAAAGTCCTGGACAATCATTCCAAGGTATTTGAGACTCCCAAAGGTCTCCCACCTATGCGTGATCATGATCATGCTATTCATCTGATTCCAGGAAGTGTTCCTCCAAACATCAGGCCGTACAGATATCCCTATGTCCAAAAAAGTGAAATTGAACGTATGGTTGCAGAAATGCTAGAGGCTGGTATAATTCAACCGAGTCAAAGTTCTTTCTCAGCTCCAGTAGTATTGGTGCACAAGAAGGATGGATCATGGTGCATGTGTCCGGATTATAGGGAGCTCAACAAGCTCACTATTAAAGATAAGTTCCCCATTCCTGTCATTGATGAATTACTGGATGAATTGCATGGATCAATTTACTTCACCAAGTTGGATCTTCGTTCGGGATATCATCAAATCAGAATGAAGATTGAAGACATTCTGAAAATGGCATTTAGAACTCATGAGGGTCATTATGAATTTTTGGTCATGCCTTTTGGCCTTACCAATGCACCTTCAACATTTCAAGGTTTGATGAATTCAATTTTCAAACCATTCCTTAGAAAATTTGTGTTAGTATTTTTTGATGATATACTAATCTACAACAAGTCTTGGAAGGATCATGTTGAACATGTTGACAGGGTGCTACAACTATTGGAGGAGAAACAATTATATGCAAAAAGATCCAAATGTTTCTTTGGAGTCCAGGAGGTGGAATATTTGGGTCATATTGTATCTCATGAAGGAGTTAAGGTAGACCCTAGCAAAATTAAAGCCATTAAGGAATGGAAAATCCCCACATCCATAAAGCATCTGCGAGGATTTCTTGGGTTGACAGGGTATTATCGCAAGTTTGTTAAGAATTATGGGAGAATAGCAGCACCTCTAACAACATTATTGAAGAAAGATTCATTTTCATGGACTCCGGAAGCAACAAAGGCCTTTGAACATCTTAAAGAGGCAATGTGCCAAGCACCGGTCTTAGCTACACCGGACTTCACAAAAACCTTTATTGTGGAATGTGATGCTTCAGGAAATGGAATTGGTGCTGTTCTAATGCAAGATGAAAGACCCATTGCTTTTGAAAGTCGTCCAATCAAGGGAAAGTTTTTAAGCAAAGCTATTTATGAGAAGGAAATGTTGGCAATACTCCATGCACTTAAGAAATGGCGACCCTACCTAATGGGAAGACACTTCAAGGTAAAAACGGATCATGATAGCCTTAAATACTTTTTAGAACAAAGATTATCCTCTGAAGAGCAACAAAAGTGGGTCACAAAGATGTTGGGTTATGACTTTGAAATCATCTACAAAAAAGGGAAGCAAAATGTGGTGGCAGATGCACTCTCAAGAAAGGATGAGGATGTGGAAGCATTGTTGTGTGCCATTTCTATTATCCAACCAGATTGGATAAACGAAGCAAGGGAGGAATGGAAGAATGACGAAGAAGTGTGGGCACTTATTCGAAAGCTACAACAAGATTCCAGTACTTCTGATACATTTAGCTGGAAAAATGATTCGTTATGGTACAAAGATCGCTTATACCTCTGTAAGAATTCCCAGCTAAAACAAAAGATTCTTATGGAATTGCACACTTCTCCCTTAGGAGGGCACTCAGGATTTTTAAAAACTTACCACAGGGTTAAGAAGGAATTTTTTTGGGATGGCCTTAAATCAGATATTCAAAAGTTTGTGGCGGAATGTTTGGTTTGCCAACAAAATAAAGTTGAAACAATTAAGACATCGGGTCTATTACAACCTTTATCCATTCCAAGCCAACGTTGGGAGGAGGTTTCAATGGATTTTATCACAGGTTTACCCAAGTCTGAGGGAAAGAGTGTCATCATGGTGGTAGTTGACAGACTTACCAAGTATGCACACTTTTGTGCATTATCACATCCATTTAAAGCCAGTACAGTTTCTACTGCATTTATGGAAACAGTTCAAAAGCTACATGGAAACCCAAAGATTATTGTAAGTGACAGAGATCCCATTTTCACTGGAAATTTTTGGACAGAATTATTTTCTTGTCTTGGTACTCAGTTAGCTCATAGCTCATCTTATCATCCTCAATCTGATGGGCAAACTGAGATAGTAAACAAATGTTTGGAAGGATATCTTCGTTGCTTTGTATCTGATAAACAGACACAATGGGTCAAATGGTTGCCTCTGGCTGAATGGTGGTATAACACTTCCTTCCATACAGCAACAAAAATGACCCCATTTATGGCACTTTATGGGTATCAACCACCATCCATCACATCATATTTAAGAGAAAATTCTAAGGTTCAGGCAGTGGAACATCACATCGAACATCAACAACAAGTCCTCCAACTCTTAAAGGATAACCTCGTGTTGGCACAAAATAGAATGAAACAACAGGCAGATCAACATCGCAGTGAAAGAAGTTTTGATGTAGGTGATTGGGTATTCCTACGGCTACAACCATATAAGCAAATGTCCCTAAAGCAAGCTAAGAAGGATAATAAATTATCACCAAAGTATTATGGTCCGTACAAGGTGTTGCAAAAGATTGGTACTATGGCATACAAATTGGAGCTTCCTGCAGCTTCTCGATTGCACCCAGTTTTCCATGTTTCATGTTTAAAGAAGGTTATAGGTGACAAGCTCCCAATTCAAACAATATTGCCAGAACTTGACGAGGAAGGAAAAATTATATTGGAACCGGAAGCAGTCACAGAAACAAGAACTCGACAGCTACGAAATCGATCAATTTCAGAGTATCTTATCAAGTGGAAGAACTTATCCGCTGAAGATTCCACATGGGAGGATGAGAATTTTATGCAGAAGTATCCAGAACTACTCAAGCGTTGAGGACAACACTTTTTTTGAAGGAGAGGGGCATGTTGGGTCCCTATAATACTAGTGATTACCCCATTACTATTGTAGTTATACCCCTTATTTATATTGTTGTGCCCCTATTACCCCCATATTGTTATTTCTGTGCCCCATAGAATCCCTCTATTGTTATTTTTGTGGCTTTATATTATTATTGTTAGGTCAGCTGGATTATATTGTGACTCCTTAGACTCCTATATATAGAAAGGAGGTTTTGTCATTTGTATCATCCAAGAATTGTTCATTTATGTAATGTAAAGGAGGTTGCCCCCTCGAAGAGGCTGAATTCTAAGGCGTTGATCTATCTTTTCTATCTTTTCTATCTTTTCTCAAAATTTTGCCGCCAAAGTGTTAACGGTGCTGGACCTGCCAACATGTCAGGGGATCTCCCCTATAAGAAGTCCCAACTAGACCTCAGACCATTTGGTGTAGGAGTCCCAGCAGTGGGTCGTGAAGTATCATCTTGACCACGGTTGCACGCAGAGGCAAGTAATATGTCCTTGTTGGTAGCAAGGGTGTGACATATACAAAAATTCAAGGAAGGTGCATGAGCAGTTCTAACACACAGAGGGCAAGGTGAGTGCGCCCCTTGTAAACCTATGAAAGCACGGAGTTAACAAGGGAACACACGAGCAAAGATGCATCTAAAACTAGAGGGCAAGTAAGCTAGCAATCCAAAGTGATGATTAAACCAACAACACATTTCAGTAAGACTCATACATACATATACATAAAATATCCATACATGCATGTGTAAGTTACATATATTATTTAAATTAAACAAGATAGCTGAAATACAATGCGGCATATGCATGAAACGTGTTGGCTCTGTTATATTAAGAAGTGAAAGTTCCAGTCATACAATACAACCATGACCAACCACTAGTTCTGGCAGCGGAACGTTACAGTCATTGTTGCCTACTCCTCCAAAGAGATATACTAGCTCTGCAAAGTGGAGAAGTTGAGGCTCGTTACAGTACTATCCAAGATTTCTCTAAGATACTCCTATTGGAATATTGGTTGACCAAAAGCCTCTATAATGAGTTATGAGGTACTATAAATATCAAAGAGTGGGGTAACCCTTGACATTCCCCTTTGGGGCTGCTCATCTACCCTCATGACTCTTCAACTACTCTATGGTTGTTACATTCAATTGTCGACACTTGAACTTCCACTTGACAAGATGTTACATATAATCTGTGCATGTACCCATGTGAGACCAAATGGCTTGAGCAAGCCATGCAAGACATCACAAACACTCGAACCGTTATGGTGAGACCAACTCTTTGACATCCTTGCAATGGTCGATGGTGGCGAACTGATGCCAATATTGGTCGTCTGTGATGATGTCCGTGTGCTCAATAGTGACATCATGCTAATAGCGAATTCTTGCCTCTGTTGCATCTGGGTACACTGATATGGCTCCTCCATCCAACTCGTATGATAGCATGTGCATGGTCATCGTAGGTGAGACCGAACCAGCAGCATGTTGTTGCATAATGTCTACGCTGATCTCGAAGCATGTGCTAGTGGTCGTGTGCATCAACTTTTTGGAATACATATTTGGCTCCAGTCAAACTTGCTTCTTGTCTTTGCTTCAGTGAGTGTGTCAAATAGGTGGGATCGCATGCATGTGCACAATGACATGCGTGCTGCTGAATTCCCTTGCATGCGATCAACAACACTACTCACCTTGTCCACTTTGTGCCAGCTACTGGGATGAATCTATAACTTTTACAGGCGCAATTTCATCCATATATGCATGTTGTGCCCCCTGTTGTACCTATTCCTACTGCCACTCATTCTCTCGTCTGTGCAGCTCATATTCTTCCTTGAGTTGTTGCTTCAGCACATGAAACTCCTTATTTGTTTCTCTCTCTGCCTTCGTACGATCTTTGTGTCACGTTGTCACCTCATAGCCTCAATCTCTCAATCTACTTTGGTCATTAGTGGATCTACTTTAAACTCGCAGCTTTGCTCTGGCTCTATGTTGTCAACAACCTTCCTCTTGCATTCGTCATGTGCGAGTGTGCTACCTTCTGCTGCTGCTGATGGTGCTGCTCGCTGTGACATTGTTTCCATTTCATCTTGATATCCTTGTCCATGAACAATTTGATGTCTTCATAGATAAGCAAGTTCATAAACACTTGATCGACTGCATCCCCAAGTGTGCTCTTAACGGTGTCTTTGACTTTTCTCTCTTGGAAGCTGTTATCACCAAAATAGGACCCTGATAGGCTGTTGATCAGACTATCTCAGTGTAACTATTTCAAACCAATCTTTTAGCTAAGGCTTAGCCTCCTCAGCCTGAGAGGGCTCTCTCAAAGGGTTAATGATTTTGATTAAATAATAAGATAGATGGCTAACTCTATGGTTTGTGATTGTATATGTTTATAGGTTGAAAGATGAAGGCTGGTTACCATTGGGCTATGGAGTCAAAGTATGTTCAGTACCACAGCAAGATCATATTAACATGAAGTCAAGGCATAGATGTAAATACATGCTTAATCAGTTTTTTCAGCTATATAAGAAGAATGCCATTGGAAATCCTGGAAACTATGGATGTAAGGTTTGGGGAACCAGGGACTGCTCTCCTTCTTCTTCGTATTTTTGCATGCCTTTCTCTGAAAGACATTTTGTAATGGGAGCCTGCTCCTTTATGAAAACTAGTAACATATCATATCATCACATGAATATTAAAAATGTAAGCAGTTAAATAAAAAACCATGAGAGAACCAATACACAACAAAACTATAAAAACCATCACATAAGAGACACAAGATATCTGGCTGAAAAAAATTCACCGAGAAAAAAACCACCCTTGTTGTTTTTGCACTACTCTGAATCTTCTATTAAGCAAAATATGTTTTTTACATAGATTGTTTACTCCCATAAGCATGGAGACTTGACCTCATATATAATTAGCTGACTCCCATCAACCAAGAGACTTGATTATATTGATCAACTTGAAAGACTATGTTCTCATACGGATCTACATACCACCATCTGATGAAGGCCACCACCATCAACGATACTCGCCCAACTCTGATTGGACTATCCAACTACCATTGGATTAAGAAACTATTCCTTTCAATGAAACTTCACAATCACCACTCCACACACATGAAGTCACTACTCCTCTACTCTATGCAAACCATGTTTCATTTATTTTCATAATGGATCCCAAGACTTTTTTCTCAACTCGATTTGGATTTGCAATATGATCTCTAGTAGCAAGACATCATCAACAAATCAAATAATATCACCACAATCATATTCTATCCACTTTAGAAAAATAATGGCCACAATGCATGCATCAAATTTGAATAATACTATCACTGACAACTGAAATAAAACTCACACTCAACCATAATAACCAACCCGCACACCAAAATATGAATGTCGGATAATGCAATCAATAGCATAAAATACAATGGCTATGTTTCAAATGCATTAGCAGCTCCTATAAAAACAAATGTGAGAATCTCAAATGTGGAGCTATACCAATCTCTCCATCACTTCCAATACCTTTGATACAATTCTCTTATATCTGATAAGCAATATGAAGTTTTTAATCAAAAAATTTCTTCAGTAAATAGATCTGCTCATTCTGTAGCCATTAAAACACATTAGATGAAGCAATCCTACTAACAAATAGATATGAATCATACACACACTATGCAACCTTCTCTTCCTCACTTACACACACCATCAACCATCACTTGGCTCCAAAGTGAAGTATATAAAACATGAAGGGAAAAATTCACCTTTTGGCTCGGATCAAGAGTGCACAAAGTAGAGGAAATCAACGCATTATCACTACTACTTATGCACTAAATGTGTTCACATCATAGAGGACATTTACAACTTAATATAGAAGCCTCTGGGAATTTCCATGCCAATTTCATATGCTTTTCCCAAAGAATTCGAAGGATTTTTCTTTTTAAGCCTCAGTCGTAGGCACAACACTAGCTGATCTTGACTGGCCATATGCATAGGTCTACTTTCCTGCAACCAAGTCCTTTCAGTCATATGCACAAGCCTACATGGGAGTGACTGGGGTAGAGCATAAGGCAAATAAATGGTCCTTCCATTCAGAACCTTTTCTAGTTATTTGGAAATTTTCTCTAGCATTTGTACATGCCTCCAAACCTTTACTAAGCTCTATGACACCTCTGCAAATGGATCAAACATGTCTCCCAAGTTCCCTTGCCAAGTTTACCTAGAAGCCAATAAACAAGAGTTTACATGACTGCCAACAAGTCCTAAACTCTCCTCAACTACCTATACAAGTTGCAACACCACTGAACATACCTATAACACCTCAGCAACATCATCATTATCATCATGAGGCCAAGACACTGTTGCAATGATTCAACCATCAGTTCCTGCACTAGGTCATAAACACCACTAGTATATGAACAACCATCAAGCATACCAATTCCATCATGTGACCATATGAGTGTGACATCAGAAGGTTGACATCAATTCCAACACATTTAACTCAATTTCAACTTGCGCAGTTGCAACCATGCTACAATGAAGGCATCCAAACGTAAGCTAGTATACATAGGGTTGACATCAATGCCAACATGAGCTAGCTGCCATCATGAATCAATGCCAAAATCCTCTGGCTGGAACCATGCACACCATAATTCCAACAATGGAGGTGGACGTGTCAGAGACTCCATGATCACATGCACTAACAGAGGTTACACTGGACAATCAACTGATACCTCAGATGACCTCAAATTTAATCCATATAATGTTGTATCTACATGTTATCACGAACTTATTAATATAAATGCAATATTATATGAACTTATTAATATAAATAATGTATAATTTGACGATAAGAGTCGAAAGTTTCATATATATGTACCTCACCTAAGTCATTTTGGTTATACATTCTCCATAACTTGTAGATATCATCACAACATCTACATGCATATGCAAAAATATCCTCATGAGGTAGGATGGAATTAAAAATTATTTATAATGGTTTACTACTAAGTATATTGTTGAATTGATGAAACAATTTATAAGTAAGTAGTGACACTTTCAAACTAAATTGGGAAGGTGAGGTTAGGTGTTTGGGTCATCAAAATTTAGAATGTAGTATAATATATGAACATTATAGATGGAATGGAAAATTAGAATTCTGACTTGAGTTAAGGAAGCTAGATAGGTATGCATAGAGACTTCAAATTAAATTGTGTAAGTGAGGTTCTTTTCTTGGATACTTGTGATTCCATCAAGAAAATTGAGGTGCATTCCACAATGCAATATTAAATAGTTTGCAATTCATATGTTTCCCATCCCATCTATGACATTGGCATCATCATATGTTGGCCCAAATATAATATTTTATATAGATCTTAAAATAAAGTAAATATTTATGTATATAAAAATAGCACAAGAGAAATCAAATTCTATCACTAGGGGGAATATGTTTCGTACCTTTTGTGGCTATTTTCTATCAACCCACAATATATTGGGTACCTTTTGTGGGAGAAACTATTAGGGTCCATGTCCCTAACTTATGAATATAAGTGATAACATATTGAGAAGAAATAACTATTACTTCTTAAGATCCAAATACTTAATTTTCATACTTAAAGCATGTTCTAACTAATGTTACCCCAAAAATTTATGTTAAATGTCGAAATATTACCTACATGCCTAGTTTGCATCACCAAATCATAAATGTAGAGACAACCCATACATGGTCCACCAATAACCAAAATAATTCTCATGTCTCTCTTGCAAATGAAATATTCCTTTTGTAGGACCTTTGTAATGATTTAAGGTTATTCACATGGTCCGCGAGCCTTAAAAGTAAATACTATGAACTAATATTAATTCTATTTTGGCCTTGAACCATGCTTTAAGAAATGGGACCCATCCTTAGAAAGTTTAAATTGCTAGAATAAATGTGGTAGGTATATCTTAATATTTATCCACCACACCATTCAAAGAAAAATAGAGAGAAAGGAAGTGTGAGATCCCTTACTCGCTAAAAAGGTCATATGATATATCTTTAACATATTCAATGTTATTAATGCTAGTGTTAAACATTGATTCCATTGTTCAATAATTTCTCACTTCTAACATACTAGGTTTCAAGTACATGAAGACAATGTTCGTACAATGCACTACATATCGAGTTGTTATCCAAGGGAAAATAAATAATAGGCATTTTCTTAGTAAGGCATGCCTTCGATGGTCCCATGAAACCATATTTATTGTCATTAACTTCCTCACGACTATTAGCACTAATTACATCATTACCATCTTATGTTTTACATGAATTAGGATAGTAAAAATTTTGGACCTAGTATGAATTTACACCACATTGCCAATCTCATCTCAAAAACACATATCAAGCATTGTCCACACATTGTCATTTCTAGCCATAACTAAATTTTGCATGCTTTTATTTGTTCAAAACACGCATGCACATTATGGATGAACTACTTTTCTCATGTTATCCAAAATGCATGCATGTTGTTAGTATAGAGAACTGTACACATGTTTCTCCTCTATATAAATACAAAATGCACATCCCCATATCACTCATGTTCAAAAATTTGTTAGAAAACATAAAGTTGTTAAAAATTGTTAGGAATATTTTATGCCAAGAACTTTAAGAGCTGCCAACAAAAAGGAAGCATTGATGACCTTTAAGAAATTTGAATTAACTAACTATGGAGGCTTTGAATTGCACAATGAAGTTGAGATCCTAAAATTTTAGGGATATCTTTTAACAATTAAGGAAGTGACTGGGAGTTCAGTTGGGATTTCTATTTAAACATAAATAAGATCATATGGTGATAGATCAGTGAACTCATATTATTTTTCTATAGTATCAATCGTCTAGTACTATTAGTGATTTGAGTTGTAGTAGAAGGTAACCTAGTAGGTACCTAATGTTATGGTAGACTTTGAATAAGAGAAGAAGATAGTTTTGTTACATATTTCAATGTCACGTGTTTAAACCAATTTTATAATTTATAATTCCAGGTTTGAATAATTTATATTTTTTTTTATAAAATGTATGTTTACCTTGAGCATACAAGATGAGCCATAGTTGATTTACATAGGGTTGTTGAAAATGCAACAAGAAATTCCTAATTTAATTTTGGCTTAATTAAATTAGGAAAAACTCTAATTCCAATTTAAATAAAATACTTGGAGGAATTTAACTGAAGTGATATGGAACTTATCATTTAGTTAAATTAGTTAATTTGAGTAGGAGACACTTGATTTATGGTTGATTGCTAATTATTAGTAATCTATTTCAGTTAATTTGTGTAATTGTGAGTTTAACTAGTTCTAATTGATTAACAAGGAATTTCTACATGGTATTAGAGCAGGAATCACAATAGAAGAGAATAATTCTAGTTTTTCTTTGCAGGTGAATTGAATTTGCAATATCATTCTTCACAACCAACATGATGTCGCTCTATGGATTGAGACTCAAGTATTCCCTTGAGGGTAGGTCAAATTATATTGCTTGGAAGGATAGGATGGAGGCAGTGTTTGAAGATAACGGGTTGAAGGAATTCATAGACAATGATATTCTGAAGCCTCCAACATCTGATGCTCAAGATATTGCAGAGTGGAAGAAGTGCGTGACAAAGGTGAGGAGGGTCATACTAGAAGGATTTCAAGATCATATTGTCTCGAATCTCCATGGGAAGGAGACTCCATATGCAATGTGGTAAGCCTTGATAGACTTGTTTCAAAACAACAGCGACCACAGGAAGTTGGCATTGAAGGAAAAGCTCTGTAAGATCAAGATGGAAAAGGGAAACACAATACCACAATACCTGATCAAGTTCAACCAATGTCGGGATGAACTTGGGAGTGTTCGTATTACAGTTGTTGAAGATGATCTGGTAAGTCTAGAACTTCTAGGCCTTCTCAAAAGTTGGCACATCTACCAGGATTCAGTAAATGGGAGGGAGAAGCTAACAAATTAGGAGCGATTGTGGTATGACTTGGTGCAAGAAGAGATAAGGTGGAACATCAGAGATGTAACCTCATTAAAGTGTGATGATGAGGAAAATTATACCTTGGATGTAAAGGAAAAGAAAAGGAAAGGGAATAAATCCCGATCCAAATCAGATTTTGGTCAGACGGGAAAGAAGAAGGACTTGTCAAAAATCAAATGTTTTAATTGTCATGAACTAGGACACTATGCCACGAATTGTACACATAAGAAGGCGGGTAATAAGCCCTAAGGAGGAGCGGCAAGTGAAGCTCTTGCTTCAAAATTCGAACTTGATTTCACCCTCATCACTTGTATGGTGAGCATGATGATGGGTAGTGTGTGGTACCTGGATAATGGGGCCTCATTCCATATGATGGGAAACCAAGAATTATTTAGTGACTTGGAGGAGAAGGACCTCCATATGCACATCGAAATGGGAGATGATAGAAGGTATAGTGTGACCAGTATTGGTAAAAATTACTTTTCAGAGGGGGTCGGGCTCCTCTCTCAAATTAAAAGATGTGATGTATGTTCTGGGTCTGAAGAGGAATTTCAATTCAATTTCCATGTTGGAAGAATATGGCTACGATGTGAAATTTAGAAAAGGAAAGGATTTCCTTAGACACAATGACATAGGACAAGTGAAGCAGATAGTGGTTCAGGTGAAGGAACTCTACAAATTAAATGTAGAAGATTTTGTAGCATTGAGCACAAAAGCAGAGAAAGTGCAGAGCCGAGACATCGGTGAATTATGGCATAGAAGATTGGGTCATTTGCACTATGGAGATTTTAAGATCATATAGTAGATTTCTATAGGACTTCCCAAAGGTGCACTAGAGTGGTGAGATACATGCAAAAGGTGCACACTGGGAAAGTACACGAAGGAAACCTTCCATGAGAGGGACAATAAAGCACAAGCAACCCTTGAAAGGGTACACTCAAATTTGTGTGGACCTTTCTCAACAACCTCCATGGCCAAGCACATTTATTATGTGATATTTGTAAATGATTTCTCACGGAAGTATTCGATTTTTTTCATGTAGAAGAAAGACCAGAAATTCTCCAAATCCTTTGAATTTAAAGCACTTGTTGAGAAAGAGACTGGCAGGAAAGTGAAGGATCTCATGAGCGATAACGGTGGAGAATATGTTTCGACTGAATTTAAGAACTTTTTTACAAAATAAGGCATTCAACAGGAGTTGACAACACCCCATAACCCAATGCAGAATGGGGTGGATGAGAGGAAGAATATAATTATTTTGGGAGCTGCACGGGACATGTTGCATGACTAGAGCCTACGGTGGCAATTGTGGGTTGAAGCATGCAACAAATCTTTTTATTTGCATAATAGGAATGCTCACAAAATTCTTGGCACGAGTACACCAAAGAAATATTTTTCAAGCAAGAAACCATATGTGTCACACTTCAGGACCTTTGGATCATCAGTTTACTATCATGTTTCCAAGGATGTAAGGAAAAATCTAGATCCTACAGCTGAGTTCAGAATATTTTGGGGTACACAGAAACACCTCACAACTATCGTGTGTCCTTTTCATCTCTCAGGATGATAGTTGTTAGAAGAGATGTGAAGTTTAATGAGGAGAAGGAAATGAGGTGTTCTCTTGAGAGGGAGCTTTAGTTGCATTCAGATCAAGAGCTTTTGGATCCAAAGGAAGAACCTGCAGAAGTTGTGGAGAAACCACAAGAAGAGGAAGTGAGAGTGGAGATACCCATTCAAGTAGAGACATCCAGAGATGGAAGGAAGTGCACCAGATAAGTTGACAGATTAGTTCATGATCCTAAAGAGAATGTGGGATCACCCACATCACAGCGTAGGAAGAGAAGGTCACCAGATTGGTACATTAGCTACATGGCTCTCATGAGTGAGCTTGTATATATTAAACCTTCCTCATTTGAGGAACCAATGCAACAACTAGTATGGATTGATGCCATGGTAGAGGAATATGATTGTATTATAAGAAACAATGTTTGGGAAATGGTCTCAAGACCAGAGGACAAGTTAGTGGTAGGTTCCAAGTGGATCTATAAGGTGAAGCAAGCAGCAGATGGAATCATTGAGAAACACAAGGCCGTATTTGTGGCCATGAGGTTCTCTTAGGTGGAGGGAATTGACTGTGAGGAGACCTTTGCTCTAATTTCAAGGTACTCTTCAATCATATCAATTCTAGCACTTGTAGCGCAAATGGGATGCCAGATACATCATATGGATATGAATACAACATTCCTCAATGGAGTGATTGATGAGGAGGTGTACATTGAGCAACTGGAAGGATTTAAGACCTTTGAGAGAGATTTGCATGTGTGTAGACTCAAGCGAGCATTGTATGGATTGAAACAAGAATCATGTGCTTGGTACACTAGGATCAATAGTTATCTCACTAGGTTGGGCTTCACCAAGAGTGAAGTAGATGCAAACATTTACCATATTTTTGTTGAAGGTAAATTATTTATTACAGTATTATATGTCAATGATTTAATTTTAACTGGTGGTGATAATTTGATCAATTCTTGCAAAGAGGATTTTTCAAGAGAATTCGAGATGAAGGACTTGGGGCTCATGCATTACTTTCTTAGCATGGAAGTATGACAAGGAGATGGGGAATTGTTTGTCTCTCAGGGAAAGTATGCCAACAAGATATTGAAGAAGTTCCATATGGATAACAACAAACCCATGGAGACTCCTCTAGCAGGGAATTGGAGGAAGGAAGATGCTACTTCAGGTGAAGTAGTGGAGGCTAACATTTACAGGTAGCTCATGGGTTCACTTATGTATGTGGTGAACACACGACCGAACATGTGTTATGTAGTTAACCAACTTAGTCAAGCAATGGTTAAGTCAACCAAAATGTATTGGAAGGTAGCAAAGAATGTGTTGAGATACCTCAAAGGGACCACTCAATTTGGTCTATGGTACAGGAGGCCAAAGGGAGTGAAGTTCCAAGGCTTCATAAATGCAGATTGGATGGGTAGTCCATCAGACAAGGAGAGCACATTAGGAGGAATTTTTAGCCTTGGGTTAGCAACGATTTCTTGGTACAACATCAAGCAAAGATCTATTGCACTCATCTTAGCAGAAGTAGAGTACATGGCTACTAGCCAAGAAACATGTGAGGCTATATGGATGAGGAAGATCCTTGTTGGGTTATTTGTTCAGCATATGGATCCTACAATGATTTACTATGACAACCAGAATTATATGAAACTATCTGAGAATCCACTTTTTCATGATCGGTCCAAGCATATCGACATACGATATCACCAAATACGAGATTGTGTGCAGAGGAGAATCATGTTGTTGGGGTGCATTCTTCTAGAGTGACATGATGTAGATATTTTCACAAAGGAATTGTCAAAATGAAAATTTGAGTTTCATAGAGGCAGGATCGAGGTAGCAGATAATCCCTTTCTTGCTGAGAGGGAGTGTTGAAAATGCATCAATAAATTCCTAATTCAATTTTGCCTCAATTAAATTAGGAGAAATTCAAATTCCAATTTCAGTAAAATGCTTGGGGGAATTTAACTAAAGTGATATGGCACTTATCAGTCAGTTAAATTAGTTAATTTGAGTAGGAGACACTTGATTTATGATTGATTACTAACTAGTAGTAATTTGTTTCAATTAATTTGTGTAATTGTGAGTTTAACTAGTTCTAACTAGTTAAGAACCAGTGGAAGATCTCATAGTGGGGTTGTTTACTTGTGATCAACCAATTAACTCATCAATCAACCCAAAGTAATTGATGCATGGAGATATCTCGAGTTACCCAATTGATATTGGAGTTCAAGGGCAGTGTACTATTAGTTGTTCACAATTCCATATTGTATAGGTGGTGCATGCAGTCAGAGAAGGGCCTACATGAATTGCGTAGTTCTTGATGGCGATTTTCCTAATTAATAGGGTTCTAATTCCTTGAGAAACAACACAAGGAAATAGGTACTTGGGCAGGCTTTGATTTGGTTAAGTATTGGCCATAGGAAGCTTGTTGAGTAGTGAGATAGATTTTACTAGTGCGGAGGTTGCTCAGGGTTTCGCAAGCATTGTAAATCTTCTCTATTTTCTGACTAATGCAATACATGTAGGAAGGGGTTTTGATTAGTTTATTTCTCCTTAGATAAATCTCTTAGCACATGTTATTGAATCTTGTCTCATGTTTGTGTTGTGATTTCTCGATCATTTATTTGTTTTTGCTGATGAGTAGAGTAGATTCAAGTCTTTTGTTTTAGCACATTACATTAGCAGTTTGAATTGACAAGGACTTGGGGTTCTATTGTTAGTTTAGATATTGTGAATACACCTATGATTTGGGATGGAGGTATAGGTTAAATCATCTTAGACATAAAATCCTTATTTTCTCTTCTCATCTTTGTGGATATTGGTCATTTGTTTTAGGGTTTTGGACATGAATCCTATAGTACTAGCACTTGGTTTTCCTATGGATGTTTTTTAAGCTTGTGGTCTAGAGTTGAGAATGAATTTACTTATAATTTTTACCAAGTGCTCAGGTATGTAAATGGAATATTTTCATTTCAAGGATTCTATAATGGTTGGGAGGGGAATCAAGGTCCATATATTTAGCTTCTTCACTATGTTTAACAATCTTAGGGTCATTTGATGGTAGCTACCGCAATATTGGTTCAAGGTTATATTTTTGAGTAGGGAAGCAGAAGGTAGAGTCTCACTAACAAACATATTTCAATGGTGGTTTTCTTGTGGAAGTTTTCAATGGTGGTTTCTTGTGGTTTTTTCAATGGTGCTTTTCCTGTGGTGTTTTTCAATGTTGGTTTGAATTTAAAATCAATTAATTTATTAATAAATACAAGATATTTGTATATGCATCTTTCATTTCAAAATCAAGAAGAAGCATTCAAGGGCAAAAACATATCAATGCATTTTTCATTTTAGAATAAGGAAGCAAAAGCATTCAACGGAAACATTATAGATATTGTATTGTGAATCTAATTATGAAATAGAAAAACAAATTTTTCCTTCGAGATGAAATCACTAAAGAGGGGATTGAGTCTCTTGGAAATGAATGCAATGATCACGACCTTAAAAATAACACTGCAACAAGAAATAGGGAGAAAATATTCAAAATATTTAGTGTCGTGTTTCTTCACAATAAGGGCCAAATGGGTGGAGTTAAAGGCACTAGATTATTGAGACTCTTGAATGGATTTTAGAAAATATTCCTTGATTAAACTATAGAAACCTTCGTAAAATTGAATTGTTTCTCCATCAGTACTAAGACTCTTTCCCTTTCTCATGGAGAACACAATTACACGAAGCTATGTGTATGCTATTTTTTTCTCAAAATTCTCATTCATTGTGGTGAAGAAAAATACGAGAAGAGATTTATAACTTATAGAATATCATGAATGGGACAACTAGCAAGCTCAGAAAATATAAATGAAAAGAAATATTTTCCATGTTTCATTTTGTTAGTAAACTATGAATCAAATGATCCATTGATTTCTCGAACCTTCTTGATCATGTTCACACTACGATGAAAATTGACATACTTGTGAGAAATTTTCATGTTGTTATCTCATTTTAATATCCACAGAGATATGCTTTTGAACCTCCAAGCAGTTTCTTCTTTGGATAGGAGGTTGCTTCTAGTGCCTAGTTGGGAGCTGACCAACACTTCATGTTGGCTTAGTGGGTCCTGACCTAGGTTCAGATTTAGCTTTTCCAAACAAATCCCTACAATACTGGCCCTTTTGGCATCAACCCGCGGAGCTCAGACTAAAGTCTCACCCGAAGCAGTGTGGGGGGATGTTGGAACCAAGTTTCCACACCCAGAGATTACTATAATGTCATTTTATACCCTAAACCAGACTTCGTGCAGATCGATAAGCCCTTAGGGCTTATCGATATAACTTCCCTTAATGAGATTCTATACCTCCGTGAATGTTCACGGCTATCTTTTGTAGACCCTAAACAGGTGAATCAACCACTTACGTGCCTTTGTGATTATCCTTAATCCTATATTTAACCAGATCGCCTTAAGTGTTCGATAACTTTAACATGCAACGAGATATTCTTCGTGTAAACAGTTATTATTACTTGCGTCCATATAACAATATAAATTATGTAAAATCACGCATCAATACGGTATTAATTCATAAACCCATCATTCATCATAACATAATAGTGCATTATTCATAGCATAAGGAAATAGATAAACACAAGAATTTATGGAATAATCTCTTTAGTAACACTTCAGTTCTTCTTACAGACTCAAGACTTCCTTGCGCACTCAGCTGCAGGGGTCCGCGCACTTAGCTGCGTACTCTACTCTAGGCCTCTGCGCACACAGCTACAGAGCCTCTCTTCTGTTCAAAGACTTATTTGCTTTTCTGGCTACTGACCCATTACATTTGTCTTCATCATTACTTACTACTGCCTTAGACTCTCTAAGACTCTCCTTTTTATACAATCCCATGGTCCGCGAACCATGGATGGATCTATAAAAGCTAACACAACTTGCATAAAAGAAGGGTAAAACCCTTTATGACACTTTACTATCTACACGCTCCGCGAACATAACTTGCGGAGACTTTACATTCTTTACAACAAAACTTGGGCTTCTCATCCCAAAACTTGGGCTTTTGCCCCAAAACTTGGGCTTTTCCCCTAAAATTGACCTTAGGGGACCCTGTCTCAATAGCCCCCCAACACAAATATCGTGATTCGCCCCCGAGTCACTATGTTGGCACGAAGATCTTACTGCGAAGACCTCCCAACTCTACTTGTGCTACTTCTACCTCAGTTGCACTTTGAGTGGATGCCTGTTTGTTATACTCCACCAGGTACTTTGTTGTTGGTCCTACACTGTCTTCTTCATCTTTTGCTGCGTTCTCTTCAGGCTTGCCAACTTTTCCTCAATGTTGGCGGAGATAACATAGGCCTCATCCTACCAAGGTCCCAATCTGGCCTTGAGGACCACCTCTTTCCTCTGCGCTACCTCAACCTGTTCGAGCAACTGTTTTTCCTTATGCAGCTTGGCCAATCGCTGTGATATAGCGATGGTGCGCGCCGTCGCTCTTACTTCGTCATACTACTACTGCAATTCATAGGCTTCTATGTTTAACTTCTGCAGGTTAGGATCTTCCTGCAGCGCCATGACGACCTCCATGGATTGCTCAAAAAGCACAGTGCAATCCACCACCGCGGCATCCAATGCTGCAACTCCATCTTTCACAGCAGCTTTGCACTATTCTCTGACCTCTTGCGGAATTGAAAGTTGTGACTTCAACTCTAACTTTGTAATCTTCAGGTTCAGTTCAAACTGAACCTTAACCACTTTCATCTTCGCGTCATGCACACCTGCAACCAACTTCCTAATCTTCGTGTCCATATGTGCTTCCTTCGGGATATGTAGTTCAGGGACTGTTCTACATGCCTTGGCCACCATGGCTACAGTTTGTTCATTTTACGCTTGAACTTTCTTTCATACTTCCAGTGTTGCTATTTTTTCTACGAACATTTCTTCGTTGTTGACTTTGTACTCACTAATCATGCTCAGCACGCACTGCTCCCAGGCCTTAACTTCTGTTATCACACCTACTTACAGTGTGTGAAGGAACTCACTGGGGAGCATAGCCAGGTTGAGGCCAATATTCTTCAAGGAGCTGACAATAGCCTTGTCAGAGGCCGCCTCCGCGCTCAATGTTCCATTAGGCAGCGTGATTGCCCGTAGATCCACTGAGTGAACCATCTCTGCTGCTTCAGTGGTCCCCAGTGCCAAACTGGTTGATGCAGTGGTGCTCTATCCCGCAACTGCCTGGACCCTATTCGTTTGGATCTGCAACTTACGCAGACCCACTTGGATGGTGCTTATTGCTTGCTTTTGTTGTTGCTCAAACTGTTGCGGTAGTTTTTGTTGTTGTATTCCGCACCTTATCTCCAATATCATCCAAGTCACACTCTGTTAAGGTAATTGGATCTAACGACGATTTGGTGGTTGTCGACTTCTTTCATTGTCCTTGCTTTTCCTGCTCCTTGTACTGCTTCACTCGGAAGGGAGTTCCCTCCTGCTGATCTCCGCCACCCTTCTCTGACCTCTCTTCTTCCTCCGTTTGGGGCGAAGGAGACTTCTGACTTCTTTTGGAGCCACACTCTTCCTTCTCTACTTGTTCCTTCACAACGTGCTCCGCTTCTACATTGACCTTCTCCTTCGCCTCTTTCTTCCTCTTCTCAGTTAACTGTTGAACCTTCTGTTTGGCCGCTTCCTTTTTCGGTTTCTCCGCGAACTTGCTAGTCCCAGCGGCCACATCGGATTCAAAATGCCACTCTATTGGCCAACGCTTGATGATCTCTGCAATAGCGTCATCCATAGCTAGGTAGGGTAAGTCGAACCATTTCTACTCGGGGTGCTTTCGCACCCGGATGTAAACATGGCGGAAGTCCGCTTTGAACTCCGCGTACCAAAAGAGTTGCTCAAACACAGTTAGTGACAAATGAGGCTTCTAGTTGATGGCCATGCGAATGCTCACCTCCATCAGTACCCAAAATAATTTTCTCTCTGTGACCCGCGCAACATCTTTGGTGGCCCAAAGAGATGAAAACTTCACCGCTTCCGGTAAATCCTTCTCCACAGGAGGAAATTGGCTATCCTCCGGCAAATCCCATGCAACCAGCACAATTGAGAGCAACAACCATGAATAGTGAAAGGTCTTACTATCGTTCTGTGCCTCTCTGAAGTTAGCGAGGAACTCGATACAAAGGTAGCGTGCCTAGTTGAATTATATGCCCTCCATGCACTGAGCTGCTAACGAAACCACTTGTGTCAACACCTCATCCACGCAACACTTTCACATCACTTTTCCAGCCAAAATATGGGTGGAAATGTTGACCACGGGGTCAGTAATGCTGGTAATTGAATACCCGTGCTCTTTTTTACAAGTTTAAACTTGTCCTTTGATCCAAAAATGGATCCTGGATAAACCTCTAAATCTAAAAGACTTCATGCAAGAGGTAAAAGGTGCCAAATGACACAAATCCTTTGTAAATCAGAGGAAAAATAAAATCATAGGCTGCTCTCAGAAATAGTCTCATTGCAAGGATCCATCCATTCTGAATCCAACGCAATTTGAATGGACCAAAATGGATTCCGGATGAAGGAGTTATTGTAAAATGAAAATTGCTCAATGTCCTTAGAAAAGGAGGCAATTTCATTAAATCTTGAACTATATTGAAAATTTTGATTTTAGTATAGGCTCACAGGCCAATCCACAGCTGACACATGGCAGGCCAGAATTGGGCCACATGGCCCACTCTGATTGGTCTAAGAAGCATTGATATCGCATCAACGGATGGCTATATAAAGGAGGAACCTCGGGTCTTAAGGCATGGCGGCATGCGATCGCCGAAATATGGCATTGCTGAAATCCAAAGGAAAAGGACAAGACCAACGGAAAAGGAGAAGTCTTGGACTTATTGGATAACACCATCGGGCCTTTAAAACATGAAGAAAGCCATGAAAACAATGCTATTGGAGGCAATAAATAGGAGTCGTTGGATCTGGCCGATCAGCGGTCTAGATCTGATCGACATATTGCATCGGCGGTGATAGGCAGATCAGAAATTGCAATCGGTGCTGGCATGAACCATGTATATGGGGAGGCCTCAGACTTGTGCGATCTACGATTGCGACTTGTCGCATCGCAGTATCACTTCGGCAAAACACATTGGAGCGGGGCCACATATGATATATATATATATATATATATATATACGGGCGATCTGATGGACCAGACCCAATAACATTATAAACCATATTGTATGGATCATGAGACTCGTCAAACACCATTTTTCAATGTATTTACGCATATTTCGTTATTTAACGAAATACAAAGGGACAAAGCCATTGCGATAAGCGACAACGATTATGGGCGGACCCGATGGGAGTTTGGGACGCGATTATGAATATTTGAAGTCCGGGAACTGTGTTTTCTGCGGACTTTCCCGTGTTTTCACAACGTTCTCTGTGTAAACAGAGAACGATTGTTACTAAGGATTCCAAGCACCAATTGCCCCTTACGTTACAGAAATGGTGGCCACCTCCCCTTTTGGCGTTAAGCAATGATTGTATAATGCCTGGAAGAGGGATTTGAAGCGGACAGAGGCCGGGGAGACCGAGAGACGAGAATCTAAAATGAACAGGCAGTGTGATTTGGCTTTTAAGCCATGAATGTAAAAGATTGTTGGCTGCTGAGTTGTTGAACGGTGGCCAAGTTGTTGTGTGTTGCTGCTGAATTGTTGGTGGCCAAGTTGTTGTGGAAGGTTGTTGTTGGGGTTTTGCTGTGAAGCAGAAGCCAAAGAGGCAACGCAAAAGAAAAAGAGTAGCTGAGGGAGCCTTTGGGGTCACTTGAAGTTCAAGTGAAAAGCCAGAGAGCGTGAAGGTTGCAGAAGGCAGAAAGAAGCTAGAGCGAAGAGCCAAAGAGCCAAAGAGCCAGAGTCAGAGCCAAGAGCTAGATCCAGAGCCAAAGAGCCAGAGTTAGAGCCAAGAGCGAGAGCCAAGAGCCAAGAGTCAGAGCTTCAAGAGCCAGAGGGGATTAAATGGTGTCTGAATCCACTGTTTTTGTACAAAACAGTAGGAGATGGGCCAAGATCTTGTAAAAAAGACTTACACCATAATCCCAGAGAACCTATTTGAGTTGACTAGAGCTCACAGAGACGTAGCCCAAGAGTTGCGGGTAAAATCCTAATTAATTTGTTGTCTTATGTGTTTGTTTCTACTGTTGCATTATTCATTGTTATGTGCATTTATATATTAGTTTAAGCACATTCACATATCAGCACAAACAACAGACTCTAAAACATATAATCAGTTTGAAACAATTATCAACATACACTATATTATCAAGCATCTCTTAATTCCGCATTGGTTAATCATTAAAGACTTGGGAATATTCGAGCTTTGGAAGTGGGAGAGGTTCTTGTCAGCTAGATAAGAAGCCTAAGTGCCCCATTTTTAGATCAGGTGGTATCGGAGTTTAAGATTGATTAACCACACCTTTAAGAAGGTTATATCAGAATGCTTGATTGACAGAGCAAAGACTGCTTGTCTAAAAGGTGTTTGAACAAAAAGAGGTTGATTGTATGCTTGTTTGTAGACTGACTATTTGCTGAGTTTGCAGAGGTGAAGGGAAAGCTATTGATAGCTTAGTCTAGGAAGGACAAGAAGGAGAAGGGCTGAAGGCATTTTTCTATCCCAAAGGACCTCAAGGCAATCCAAATCACAAGAGGTTTTTTGCAAGAGGTTGCTTATATAAGCTCTTTATTTATCTTTTTGAAGTTTTTTTTGTTCATTGGCATAATGACAACTTCTACAAGTGGGTCCTCAAATTCTGCTCTCTTCACGAGACTCTTTGATGAAGACATGAAGCAAGAATTTTCCACTATCATGGATATGGTGAGAGACATGTATGAGGATGGAAGGAAGAGCAACATGCTTAGAAAGCAGTTGAATTCCATGAAGGAAGAGAAGCAGTTGCTTGCTGACAAATTGCAGGAAATGGAGAGGCAACTTCATATTGAAAATATGAACCTGAAAAGGATGCATGAGTTGGAAACACAACTCCTTGTTGCCCAAGAAGCCTTAGTCAAGTACCAACTTGAAGAAGAGGTAAGTCATTCCAATTTGTCTTCAAATTCATCTGAGAATGCTTGTATTGGTTCTTTTGAGAAACATACTAAAGGCATAGGTTCCAAGCTAATGTCCAAGACGGGCTATGAAGGAAAGGGCTTGGGAAAGCATGCACAAGGTATTGTTGAACCAATAATGGTTGAGGAAAGGCCTAAATATTTGGGTCTTGGCTATGGACAGTCTTATGGAGAGAATTCCAAAGCTGCCATGAAAGCCATTGAAATAGTCCCAAGAAGGAGTTTCATTTCATGTCCTCTACCTCAGAAGTGTGAAGGTTGTATCCAAAAGGAATACAATAGCTTGAAACATCAATTGCATGATGCAGGTGTTCAGAAGCACACACTTGAACTAGAGAGTTGGGGAGACTCTGACAGCCTTGAAGAATTTGATGGTGTTCCAAAGGGAGCCACTTCTTCATTTGCTTCACCTCCTCATGAAGGCAATAAAGGTGAAATAAACAGGTATAAACCTGGTTTTAATTATATTCCTTTTGATTTTGAAAAGCATGATAAATTTCGACATAAGTATGGGGAAAGAGTTGCATGTTCCTTTTGTGGTTTGGATAACCATGATGTTTCTAGATGTTGGAAGAGAATGGCTACATACAGAAAGCAGAAAAAGGAAAAGAAGCAAGTAGCCAAAGGTCCATTGGACAAGGAAAATCATGCTATCAAGAGGATGCACATGCAGTGCACTTACTGCCATAAGCAAGGACATCTTGCTGCAAAATTTTGGACACTGAATCCAACAATGCTTCCACAAAAGCTGAACAAAGTGGAAAGAGAAGATGGCAGAAATGGAAGTGAAGTTTCGTTGACCGATGTGTCTCAAAATGATTCACATGTTGATGCTGATGTGCAGGCAAGGGTAGTACCTTTAAAAGGGATTGGTAAGGAAAAGTTAGAGTTCTTATCTAATTAAGATTACATGTCTATTGAAGGATGAAATGCATGCATGAGCATAGGGATGTTTATGCTTTCCTTGTTTTTGAACATGTATGTGTAATTTACTTGCAGGGTTGATTGCTTTGACATGCATGTGATGCCATGTTGACTTGAAAGAAGTTAACTTGGTCTCTAAATGGATATAATGGTGAAGTGTTTCATCTTTTGAAAAAGTGTCCTAATGGTCTTTTTCTACATGCTTGACTTACGGGTCATCTGTTTAAAGGCATGTTTTGTGGGCTTGTTGTCTAGTCCATCATTTGTATGCAGATGTAAGACATGGAGGTGTTCACAAGATGTGAAAATCTGTTTCTTTTGTTGAAGCAGGAGTTTATTCCATCCAATTGTTGTTTGTATGCTTGTTGTTGTTAATAGTTGTTGTTGGTAGCTTGTCAAACAGGTACAAATGAAAGTTTTGTGGAGCAGATGTACTTCACATTTGTTGAGCCACCTTGGATCAATGATCAAGGAAAAGAAGCTCAAACTACCTTCTATGACCAGTTAAGCAGAAGTTCTGCAGGAAGGCAAGGAGGAAGACAATGCTTCTCAAGAAGACTAGCCCATCCAGAGAAGGGAAGTGGTCAGAAACTTTGGTTCAGAGGCACTATGCAAAGACAAGTGTAGGGAGGCTGAAAGAAGAGGGTGAGTCACTCTCATTTACTGTTCAGATCAATATATCAGTCTTTTGGAGACCAAAAGTTATTTTAGTGGGAAGGCGTGTTTTAGTGTCAGTCTTTGAAGCCTTCCTCCAGTGATCAAACATGCTCTTACAAAATTATTTTAAGGTGTCAAAGTCAAATTTTGTCATTTGAGTGAGTATTCAAGTAAAATTTGGTCACTAGGTATTAGGTCTAGGGTTTGTTTTCACTCCTTCCAAAGTTTTCCAAATGTCGGTCCATGTCACCATTCAGCTGAGTGCACCATCATTTAGAGAGTTTTCATCATCATTTCAACTTCTAATGGATCATTTTACAACGTGTTCGTGTTTCAGTTGTGCTTGGGTAAGACTCATTTCCCTCTCCTAGGGTTTTGAAGGTAATTTCTCTTGTATGGTCAAATCATCAACAAAACTTGTGTCCTGATGTTCATACACCTTCCCCTATCCTTAATGTACCTTATTAAACACTTCCCATCACTGATATCCCTCAAATTCCTCATTTTCCCACAAACCCTAGTTTCTTGCTACAATTTGACAATTTTCTAGGCTAAACCTATGTTTTTCCCTTTTGGACCCCTTCCCCTCACTCAATAAATTCCACTTTCCCCTGCTTTCTAACCTCTCTCCCTACTTCCCAAATTTTTCTCAAGAATTTAGAAGCCCCTTATCCCCTTCATTTCACTTCATTTTGAAAAATCCCCTATTGCACACATCAGGATAGGTTTTACTCAAATGATGTTTCTGAGCAACGAAAAATGAATTTGACAAAAGTGAGAGAGGTTTTTGTCCATAATAGGCCAAGGAAGAAAAACGTCCTTCACTTTTTACATAGGTGTCATGGTTCTATAGAAATGCCAAAAATAAATTTGCCTCAGGAGGGTTGCTGCACCTCTGAAGTGACCTTGGGAAATCAAGATTTCTCCTAGCTTGGTTGGAAAAATGACTTACTTGATGAGTCAAATGATAACTAGACACAAAGATATTTCCAATGAGCTATCATGAGCTCAATTTGGTGTTGAGTAATACCTTCAAAGGTTGACTGCAACGACACTTTGCATTTAGGCAGCCTCATTTTGCACATTTTGACCAGTCATAGGAGATTTGACTCTTGACAGGGTAAATGAACTTCAAATTGAGAAATTCAAGATGTTTTGGAAAGCAGACTCAATAAGCTTTCCAACTAGCTATCCCGCACCCAATTTGGACACTGGGAAGGCCTCCAGAATCTGTCTGCAAAAAGGAGCTACGCACCTACCTGGCACCACGCACCTACCCGGCACTGCGCAACTACCCAGCACTGTGCACCTACCCGGCGTTGCGTACCTACTCGGTGTTGCGCACCTGTTGCATTTTTTCCATTGAAAATTGGTCTAGCGATGCGCACCTGTTCCTTGGTGCTGTGCACATGTTCCAAAAGCCATAATCGCTTCAAAACAACTCCAAACTTCCTAAAAATCAAGTTGATGCCTGTTACAAGTAAGTAAAACACTCCTCCTTGCTCAAGAAAGTTGTGTTTGGTGCCTTGGTTGTGTTTGGTTTCCTTTAAGCAAAACCATAGCTAAATAGCTAACACAAACCCTAGCTAATTCCTAAATCCTCTCTTGCAAGTTTTTAAAGGTCATTGCTCTTCTTTTTCACTTCATCCATATTGAGCTTGGCAAATCCCATTCCCTTTCCCTAACATCATCAACATTCACTCCCTAAACCCCACTCCCATTTACCAAACCCTAGCCCTATACACTATTCCCTAACCCTAATTCCCAACTCTTACAATTCTATTACCCTCCATTCCCTTATTAAATTCTATACCCAACATCCTAAACACTATTCACTCCCCTCATTCCCCTAAAAACCCCAAACTCCTACTCCCTCGAGCACTCACATCCCCATACACCTCACTTTCCTTGTATTTCTAAAATCTCTTCATACTCATCTTGTCCCCACCTCATCCCTTCATTCCTCAACATCATTAAAACCTATGGAGAGGGACCTCAGATATTTTCATCAGTGCCTCAGGAGGAAGGAAGACCTTTAGGACAGCAGGAGGTCAAAGAGACTGAGATCTTGAGCAAGAAAACAAGTAGCTTACCGAAAAAAAAAACCTCATGGAGCTACAAATCATCAAAGAAAACTAGCAAAAGGCAAAGAAGAGAAAGATCAAGATGACCTCCCTTGAGCAAGAAATTGAGGATGACTAAGAATCATGGTTGGAGAGGATGAAAATTCACCTTGAGAAGATGCTTGAGAAAGCCAACAAAGAGAAGAAAATTTTGCGCCATATGGCCTATTATTACTTAATCGGGAACGAAATTTGCAACACAAGGGTGAAGAGGTTAATGGCTAAGCTAAAAAGAGCTTTGAGGGGCAAAAAAGAGCAAGATAAATTCAAGATATTGGCTGAATCATCATTGGCTCATCAAAGCACTTAAAAAGGGTCAATCATGCCAAATTTCAAGAAATTTGGAAATTTTTTTGTCAAATTTAATGTAAAAAACAAGTTTTTTTTTTTTCTTTTTTTCTTTTTTTTTTTTTTTTTTTTTTTTTTTTTTTTTTTTAGCAGGTGCGCAACGCCACCAGTGCTACGCTTTTGTTGGGGGAATCCATTTGCAAAAAATTTTATATTTTTGGAATCAACATGAAAAATATGTAAGCTTATAAATGCTGAGAATTTTGGACAAGTTATAGGTCTCCAAAAGGGAAAACAACACCCAAAAAGGGCCCTCTCTGCCGCTTTTTTTCCACATAGGAAGTAGTCTTGGGAGAATAAATTTTTGGAGGGAAAAATGGACTCCAAATGTAGAAATTCAAGTTTCTCTATAAAGTAGACTCACCAAGCTTTCCAACGAGCTATCCTGCATCTGATTTGGACTCCGGGAAGCCTTCCAAAATGGCCTTGAAAAAGCACTACGCATAGGATCAATGGCGTTGCGCATAGGATGAATTTTGCCAGTTTTGACTGATTTTCTAGATTTCGCCTAGTTTTCTCTATAGTTGACTTTTTCTTCTTCTCTTGTTGAAATTAGCATGGTAAATGATGTAACTTGATGTAATTATGAATTTAAAACACTTGATAGGGTAGATACATCAAGTCAAAGGTGGTTTTGAGCTGAATGAATTGGTTTCCTTGGTTTTAGAGGCAAGATGTTCCACTACCTATATTCCCGTTCTTAGTTTAGATATGGCTAAAACCGCCCCTTTTCTCATGGATTCGACCATGATAGCTAGCTTGAGTAGTTTCCTTGCCTATATCATTTACTTTTTGATTCATTTGTAAGGGTTGGACTTTGGCAGAAGTGTTGGACTCACTGAACATTTTGTATCAGCAGTTGGCAAGGAATAAAACTAGGTTTCACAACTATTTTTGTGGGATTCTTGTGAAAGTGAGTTTATGTATTGTTTCTTATTTGTAATGAGTTTTTCTAATGTTTTATATGTATCCACATATTTCTCTTTCTTCTAGACTAAATGAATCAAGGTGAATAGACAAAATACACTAGATTTACAGTGCTTTGTCTTGGGATTGCATTTAGTTTTCAATGTTTTCACTGTTTGAAGAGGATTTATAGCTTCTTATGCCCTCCTCAACTCCTCAGCTGTCTTACTCTACCATCTCAATCCTTTGCTAATACATAAGCTCTTGTCTACCATGCCCAATAGGACATGACTGTATTCCTGAGTTGATTTCCCGGATCCAAACTGCCTTCTCCAATTGATCCAACAACCAACCATCAAATCAAATAAAATCCTCTGACCTAATATACCTAGCCTAAAATCAGCATTCATTTCAGTCATCTCAAGCCCTAGTTTCCATATTTGAATTGAGATTGACAAGGAGAGAGCCCTCTCCCGACCTGGTAGGGCTAGCTACCAGGTTAAGCATGGTTTGATGTTACCCTAGACCTGCCTTCCTTCAGCCTGAGGTAGATTTAGGCACTAACAATGTGATCCAAAAATGGATCCTGGATAAACCTCTAAGTCTAAAAGACTTCATGCAAGAGGTAAAAGGTGCCAAATGACACAAATTCTTTGTAAATCAGAGGAAAATGAAAATCACAGGCTGCTCTCAGAAATAGTCTCATTGCAGGGATCCCTCCATTCTGAATCCAACACAATTTGAATGGACCAAAACGAACTCCGGATGAAGGAGTTATTGTAAAATGAAAATTGCCCAATGTCCTTAGAAAAGGAGGCAATTTCATTAAATTTTGAACTATATTGAAAATTTTGATTTTAGTATAGGCTCATGGGCCAATCCACAGCTGACACATGGTAGGCCGGAATTGGACCACGTGGCCCACTTTGATTGGTCTAAGAAGCATTGATATCACATCGACAGATGGCTATATAAAGGAGGAACCTCAGGTCTTAAGGCATCGTGGCATGCGATTGTTGAAATATCGCATCGCTGAAATCCAAAGGAAAAGGGCAAGACCATCAAAAAAGGAGAAGTCTTGGACTTATCGGATAACACCATCGGGACTTAAAAACATGAAGAAAACCATCAAAACAAGGCTATCTGAGGCAGTAAACAGCAACCATCAAATCTAGCCGATCAACGGCCCAGATTTGATCGGCATATCGCATCGGCGGTGACAGGTGGATTGGTAATCACAATCGGCATTGGCATGAACCATGTATATGGGGAGGCCTCAGACTTGTGCAATTGCGACTTGTCGCATCACAGTATTGCGTCGGCACAACACATTGGAGTGGGGCCACATATGATATATATATACGGGCGATCCGATGGACCTGACCCGATAACATTATAAACCATATTGTATGGATCTTGAGACCCGTCAAACACCATTTTTCAATGTATTTATGCATATTTCCTTATTTAACGAAATACAAAGGGACAGAGCCATTTCGATAAGCGATAACGATTATGGGTGGACCCGATGGGAGTTTGGGACGCGATTATGAATATTTGCAGACTGGGAACTGTGTTTTCTGCAGAATTTCTCGTGTTTTCATAACGTTCTCTGTGTAAACAGAGAACGACTGTTACTAAGGATTCCAAGCGCCGATTGCCCCTTACGTTACAGAAATGGTGGCCACCTTCCCTTTTGGCGTTAAGAAATGATTGTATAATGCCTGGAAGAGGGATTCGAAGCAGACAGAGGTTGGGGAGACCAAAAGACGAAAATCTGAAATGAACAGGAAACGTGATTTTGGCTTTTAAGCCATGAATGTAAAAGATTGTTGGTGGTTGAGTTGTTGAACGGTGGACAAGTTGTTGTGTGTTGCTATTGAATTTTTAGTGGCCGAGTTGCTGTGGAAGGTTGCTCTTGGGGTTTTGCTGTGAAGCAAAAGCCAAAGAGGAAACATAGAAGCCAAAGAGGAAGTGCAGAAGAAAATGAGCAACTAAGGGAACCTTTGGGGTCACTTGAAGTTCAAGTGAAAAGCCAGAGAGCGTGAAGGTTGCAGAAGGCAGAGCCAAAGAGCCAAGAGCCAGAATGAGAGCCAAAGAGCTAGAGTTAGAGCCAAGAGCCAGAATGAGAGCCAAAGAGCCAGAGTTAGAGCCAAGAGCCAGAACCAAGAGCCAAAGAGCCAGAGCCAAGAGCCAAGAGCCAAGAGTCAGAGCTTCAAGAGCCAGAGGGGATTAAATGGTGTATGAACCCACTATTTTTGTACAAAACAATAGGAGTTGGGCCAAGGGCTTGTAAAAAAGACTTACACCATAATCCCAGAGAGCCTAGTTGAGTTGATTAGAGCTCACGGAGACGTAGCCCAAGAGTTGTGGGTGAACTCCTAATTAATTTTTTGTCTTATGTGTTTATTTTTACTGCTGCATTATTCACTATTATATGCATTTATATATCAGTTTAAGCACATTCACATATCAGCACAAACAACAGACTCTAAAACATATAATCAGTTTGAAACAATTATCAGCATACACTATAGTATCAAGAATCTCTTAATTCCACATTGGTTAATCATTAAAGACTTGGGAATATTCAAGCTTTGGAAGTGGGAGAGGTTATTGTAAGCTAGACAAGAAGCCTAAGTGCCCCATTTTCAAATCATCCTTCATCTTCTCAGTGAGGTCGCACTCACTTGTCTTTCCGCCAAACACCTTGGCCAGATTCAATCCTGAATGGGGTAGTAATGTGATCTGATGGATCAACATATCTGTGATAGGGATCAAATCATTTAACCACAAGCACCCTTCATGAATTAGGCATGACAACTGCCTAATGACAATCAGGTTGATATTTGACCGATGATAGTGCAACACCCATAACAGGTTCAACAACCCTGACTTGTTGACTCCGTGAATCCATTCCACTGGCTCCAACGCGGTGACACCAGACTCCTTGTAGAAAAACATCTACATGAAGGTGTCAGTAGCAAGGTGGGGGAACTGCTCGTGGTCCGCCAAATCCCAGTATTTGAGCTTTAAGTGTAGGACCCGCGCTAAACGCGGACCTAAAAAGGTGATGTTCTCCAGTAATAGGGGTGTGTTGAGGGAGAACTGTCTGACATCTGGGTCCTTCGGGACCTTCACCTTTCCCTTACACGGAGGGATATACTCTGGTAGCTTAGAAATAGGGTCCACCCCCTCAATGTCGATATCTTCTGCGCCCTCCTTTGCATCTGGTTTCAAAGTTATTTTCATCACTCTTAAATCGCCTATGATGCCTTTTAATTCTAAAAACTTTGTGGGGAACAAATATTGATAGCAGAGAAACTCAGCAACCTTGTCCATGGTGACATCATCCCAATAGTCCCCAATTTTTGCAAACTTCAGCTCCACTTCTGTGCCAATATTCACATGTCTAGTCTTTAGTGGTGCAGTGATATCTGGATTCTCTATTTGTGGTCCCTGAACTTCGCAGTGACCGCCTCTAGGATGTTAATGTTCCTTGGATCCTCGTCTTCTTCTTCAACAATCACATTGTAACACTCCAGTGCATGGCGCAATTGGGTGGTCCAATCTGGTTGAATCAAATCCAAAGGATCCTGTGGTATTCTAAAGATCATTGCCTTGACGTCCTACAACGCTTCATCAATGCATTTGCATCCATCCTCAAATTTGAATGTCATAAAAAATCCCTATCTCAAAACGTCCCTCTTTAGTGCCATGACAAAGCTCTGTTTCCAGGTACCAATTCATTTGTATTACATCCAAAGTATGAAAAAATAAATGTACCCACTTAGGTTGTGGCTTTGCTCCATAAACTTCAGTCCATTTAGCTAAATGATTGCGCGGATCACTCCTTCCATCATATTTCTTTGTTAGTCACACTTTTGGGCGACCAAATCGCAACCTCATCATTCTTCTGTATTCACGCCATCCATAAAAAATTTTCTTTGTGCGTATCCCACCATCTTGCAGGAATAACACACAATGCCAAATCCAAGGCTTGGAAGCGTTGCTTCTCTGGTACTTCCCTTTCAAATGCATCCAAAAATTTATCTACTTCAGCTAGACCATCACAATAAGGAAAACTCCTTACCTTCGACGATACATAGTGCAATGATTTAGTCATCATGTTACAGTGCAACGTAGATACTTCATGCAACCTATTCTGCTAGTGCTCCAGATCTTCATCTGAATCTGATGTACATCAACTTTTGCGGTCCCATGAAATGTGTCCATCTACTGTCGAATTCACCCAATCTTGGTCTCATGCTGTAATTTTGTAAATCTGGTCCAAATCATCGTCACTTTCATAATTGCGGACCGGTTCAGTATAGCACGGTACTTCTGCAAGGTCCAAAGGTACTACTACACGGAGCGATTTCCTTTCAAATGACATTGTCTGCTTCTTCAAATTGATCACCCCATTCATGTCAATATCCTAATCGATCCCAAGGAGTGCGCGGTAAGAATTGTTGTCATCCATGATCTCTATCACTTCAAAATCAGCGAACGCGCTCGCGCCTTCAATATCTATGTCACTCCCTACAATATTCCCATGGGGATAATCTTCTTTTGATTTTCCATCCTCAATTGAATCGGAGACCATTGCAGCGTGGGTCTCCCCATCCCTTCCCATGTCTGTTTAGGCAATACATTTGCATCCAACCCCAAATCCAGAATAACTTGATCCATTTCATACTCGCCTATTTGCTGAGTGAGCCTCATCTCACGCCCTGTTCTTGCCTTATGCTTACCAATTTTTCTTACTAAGCGAGGTCCCTCAAGAGCATTTTCCTTACCAGCACATTTATTGATCAACTCCGTAATCCTTTCACGACCTTACTATCGCGAAGCAACTTCATACATGTCTCCAACAACATGGCAAACATGGAGGGGTCCATTTCTTCACATAGTTGATCCTGACTTCCTGAGGTAGCCTCAATGAAGCTTTTCTTTGAATGAACATTTCTTTCGTGCGCTGCAAATCAAACCCAACTTCTTTTTCTGGATCCTTGCAGACCCATTCACCTTCTTCAGGTTGCTTTCCTTTATCCTCGCCAGTTGCCATTCCACTTCACAGCACGATATTCACGTTAGGATCTTCTTTGCGGGATTCAACCCTCATCATCTGCAGGTTCTGGGTAGGCTGTTGACGCTGCACCCTTTTCTCCTGTATTTTAGTTATCAATACATGGTAGTCTTCTATCGCGTGGTCAAACTGAGTACAATATCAACACGACAGGTGCATAGGGCTCGTACACTCCCATGTGTAGTGTCCTGGCACTCCACAATTGTAGCAAATAACTTGTCCCCGACCTCTCGCAGGTTCTCCTCCACCTTAGCCTCATCTGCGCCCTTGATATACTCCACAAGCTCCCCCAACACCTTGATTCAGAGGCCAAGTTTCTATTTTCATTCGATACGAGAGCGTTCTTTCCATAATCAGATCATAGCTATAAAAGTTATGATCACCGTGACCCACCGATTTGTAGAAGTTGCAGAAGAGTTGTTGCAATGTCTGCACAAATTTTTGCAGCAAGTGACAATTGTCTATCACATGTTTTCCAACTACCTGACAGATAGCACACCACAACACGGGCCCCATACTTGGTCTTGCTTGAGCTTCCAACCTCAAAGGCATCGGCTCTCCTCCTGCAACATAATTCACGAAGACAGGGCAGTGATCTTTATCATGCCCCTATCTCTTACACTTCAGGCACCAAACTTCTTCGTGCACCTCTGGCTGAGCCACTCTATCTTTCTTCAGAATTTGGAACTCCGGGCAAAGATTTTTCAAATCTGTGTGAATTTGCTAAACTCCCAAAGCAACATCTTGAATCGGTGTCTCATGTAATCTCATTGCAATCTCCAGGTCTTCTGCCTAGGTCCCAACCTTTTGCTATGATAAAGCAACCCTTAGGTGAGGCAAGAGCGAAGCTACTAACCATTCGCACTACTATCCATCCGTAAGATTCATGTTAGCTTCACGGATCTGGCATTTCAATCTCTGATCCAGCTCCCAAGGTGTTTCTCCAGGCCTCATCATGATTTCCTTAAATCCAATGACTGATTTCAATTTAGACTTGGACCTATTGAATTCCTTTTTCAGCATAGTCTGAATGTCTACTAACAGAGCCGTCGGCTTATCAGTACAATACTTAATGTATCATGTTAACGCGTGATCCTGTAGAGAAGTAACCAATGTTGCTTTCTTCATCTAATTGTTTGTAATATTTTGGGTTGTCCACACGACCTTCACAATGAACCAGAACTAGTCCAGGTCCTCATTTTCGAAGCCCTTGAAAGCGGGCAACTTCACTGTATTTTCCATATTGAACGGCGACAGAGCTGGTGGTGGTATGGGTGAAGGTGTAGGTTGTGGAGGTGAAGGTGGAAGTGGTGTGGTCAGATGGGGTATTCACAGGAACCATTGCCTTATTAACTGGACAGTGCCCTGCGGTGAAGCCTGTGCTTCTCCTTTGTCGTCACTCAGAGGAGGTTCAATTAGCTGGCTATATTCAGGGCCTGTTCTCCCTCTATCCCTAAATAAATTTCCACTTTGCGTAGCTCCAAACATCAAGGTAATGGCATAACCCGATTTTCACACAAGATCATTTTAAACCAAATATTCAAAGATCTTAAATACTTACCTTGCGGTCCCTTGAAGAAGCATCGTTTTCTTCATTGTAGTTGACCGAAGTATCAACCGCGAATTCTATCACAAATCCTCCTATGACACGATCAAGCCAATGATTGATAGCGCACACGATCTTATCTTCAGAGACTTCCAATCTTCACACTAACTCCGGGGTCCACACTATTGGGCCGTCGAGCCTCCACCTTCCCTGGCCGTCTGCTAATTTAGCGATCCACTCTTATAGCCCGATCGAGAAAAAAAAAAAGAAAATTTCGTGTATCTCTGTGTACAGATACCTGTCCAACCACTGTTCTTTTGTCAGGTGTGAATTTATGTTTTTCTTGCGCCATTAATTCATGGATCTTTCTATCCAACCACTCAATTTCCTTCTTTGTTGGATTCCAATGATGCGGCATCACACATCTCCTTATGCAGATCCCAGTCTCGACAACGAAACCATTTTTTGGCTTAGTGGGTCCTGACCTAGGTTCAGAGTTAGTTTTTCCAAACAAATCCCTACACTACTGGCCCTTTCAGCATCAACCCACGAAGTGCAGACTGAAGTCTCACCTGAAGCAATATGGGGGGATGTTGGAACCAAGTTTCCGCACCTAGAGATTAGTGTAATGTTGTTTTATGCCCTAAACCTACCTTCGTGCAGGTCAATAAGCTGTTAGGGCTTATCGACATTGCTTCCCTTAATTAGATTCTATACCTCCACAAACGTTCACGACTATCTTTCGCGGACCTTAAATATGTGAATCAACCACTTATGCACCTCTGTGATTGCCCTTAATCGCGTATTTAACCAGATCAGCTTAAGTGTTCAATAACTTTAACATGCAACAAGATATTCTTCGCGTAAACAAATATTATTACTTGCGTCCATATAAAAATATAAATCATGTAAAATCGTGCATCAATACAATATTAATTCATAAACCCATCATTCATCATAACATAATAGCATATTCATTCATAACAAAAGGAAATAGATAAACATGGGAATTTCTAGAATAATCTCTTTATTAACACTTCAGCTCTGCTTACAGACTCAAGATTTCCATGCACACTCAACTGCAGGGGTCCGTGCACTCAGCTGCAAACTCTACTCTAGGCCTCTGCGCACACAACTATAGAGCCTCTCTTCTATTCTAAGACTTCTTCGCTTTTCTGCCTACTGACCCATTACGTTCGTCTTCATCATTACTTACTACTACCTTAGACTCTCTAAGACTCTCCTTTTTATACAATCCCATGGTTCACAGACCATGGGTGGATCTACAAAAGCCGACACAACTTACATAAAAGAAGGTTAAAACCCTTTATGACACTTTACTATCTACGTGCTCCGTGACCACAACTTGCGGAGACTTTACATTCTTTACAACAAAACTTGGTATTTTCACCCCAAAACTTGGGCTTTTGCCCCAGAACTTGGGCTTTTGCCCCAAAATTGACCTTAGGGGATCCTGTCCCAACACTTCATTTTCCGAAGAGAGAGGGATCGAGACATTGTCAACCAACATTTATTTTAGATTGTTTTCAATCTCTAGAAGAAGGGTCTGATAATATATTCTATAAAATTGGGCCCATGGAATCGATATAACTTTGATTTCTTTTAGATTGTCATAGAACTATTTCATAGAAAAGTCCTTCGAAGAGGCACTAAAGCGTACCCAAGTTGTGCAAACCAGTTAGATATAACCTTCTTATTCCTACCATACATGAGATTATTTTAAAGGGGATGGAGGATTCACCTCTGGATATTCTAGCTTTAGAATGATAAGAAAATGATTAGACAAACCCCCCATCTGTAACCACGATTATATTATGGAATCGTCATCTATTATTCTTTTAGAGATTAAAAATCGATTTAGTCTTTTAGCCACATTGTGATCTCGACTTTGACCATTTCACCAAGATGGAGAAATTTTTGAAGGAGCTAGATGCACTAGAGAGAGAGAGAGAGAGAGAGCTAAAAATGTGATTAAAATACCCTTTCAGGGGGTCTCATCATCGTTGTGGTCCTAAAACCTCCCTAAGGGACATAATCAGGTCTAATTCTCCCCCTAAAATAATCTTGGGAGTAGAAAGGATAGCCAATGAAATTATAGAGTCATAGAAAACCTTAAGGTCTACATACATCTCATAGATTTTGGACACGTAAACCCTATCTTTCAAGTCCACCTAGATTGTTATGGCCCCAAGGGGGGCCTATATTGGGTTAAATTATGGGTGTGGAGCCTGATTATCTTCTTTATTCATAGGTATTTCCACATTGGACCCTTGTTCGTAATGGGGTGGAAATGTTTCCCATTTAATCATTGTCAGGTGCATCTAGGGGGGGTGACAACGATTTTATGAGCCCCCCACTAACGTGGGTTCTAGGGCAATGCCCCCAAAGCTAAAAATAGATGTTAAATTTCCTTGTAAAATAATGTAATTTCGTAGTCAATCTAGGTCGTTCATTATGCAGATGATCTGATGGTAGAAGTTATGTTAATTTAGGGCTTTTTTCCCTAGAAGGCAACCCTTGGTTTATATGAGGGAATTGTATTGCGCCTTTATATGTATATTCAAAGCGAGAAAGAGAAAGAGGAGACTGTGTGAGAGCGAAGAGGAAATTATAGTGCATTTTTTGTAGGTTGTATCTCTTCATTTTACTGAATAATATAAAGGAAGGACTAATTGTTTCTCCGTGGACGTAGCCCAAATGGGGTGAACCATGTATATCTGTGTCTCTCTTGTTTTATGCGTTTTTTGTGTTTGTGCTTCTGCAATATTTTATGTGTTCCATTGCTTTGTAATATATAATTTTCTAACATTAAATGTATATGGTATGACCGTAAGGGGGGCATATATGGGATTAAATGCACATATGGAATGACCAGAAGGGTGTTGAAAAATTTAACTAGGTTTCTTCTTCATAATTATCAGTGTACTTGTGTCATTATATATTTCATGTAAAAGCAAAAGAAGAAAAATAAACTATTATTATTATTATTTCATCAGTCAAGCATGTTATTCATGCTTGTAGGGTTTATTGAGTCAAAAGAATATTTTTCATGAGTCAATCTATTGTTCTTGAGTCAAGTCCCATTTGGAATTTTGGAAGAAAAAAGGAAAAATAATTTTTATTCGAGTCAAAAGAGTCAATTTTGTCCCCAAAGGACCAAGTCGGCCCTGCCTAGACAAGTCGACCTTGGAAGGGACTATTTGACCTCCTAGATGTGTATATATAGAGAGTATTTCAAACTCATTTAGTCACCACTTGGAAACTTTGATTTCTATGCAAGCAAGAGAAGAAAAGCAAGTGAAAATCAAAGGAAGAAGAACAAAAGTCAAGAGAGAGAGAGACGGTCACGATCTTTTGTGATAGTCACGGTTTATGTTTTGGTAATTATTTGATGAAGAGAACATAATAAAAGTAATAAGAATCAAACATATATTCACAAGCAATTATAAAGTAAGAGAAATCAATCCTAATTTACTAGCCTATTGGTTTCTCAACATGGTATCAAAGTGTTGAAGCCTCGAAAATCGGGTCTACAACAAGGGGGATACCCGCCCGGTCTGGACCTTGGTTGGCAGCTCCTTTTCCGTTTGGTTTAGCGGGTCTGACTGGGGATATGGGACCAATTTCCTAATTTATGTGTGTGTGAGAGAAAGATGGATATTTCTATTTCTAACAGTTTCTAAATGGAATACTACTATTCTAATTCTAATCTAATAACAAGGAAATTATATTCTAATGAACAGAAATATCTAAATCTACACTAACCCGGGTTGAGCTCTTTCCTTATGCAATCTAAAATGATTTCAAACAAGAACTGGTAATAAAGATCATTCAGCTGCTATAAGAAAAGAATTCAATAAAGATGAACCACGTCGTATAAGAAGTTAGACGAAAACAGTTGTGAAAAACATATCGCATAATAAGCTATTCATACACTAAGCATAAATAAATAGCTATCACCGTACAAAAGTGCCAAATATAACTCAGGCATTCGTACATTAATATATAAATAACTGAACATGAAAATCACTTTAACACAAGGCAGAAATAAAAACCTCATCTGCATCAAAACCTGTCGGCTTTTTACAATACCTACCAGAACCTTTATTTATTTATCCTCATCTTTCTCTGACTTCTTCACAAATCTAAATCCTGATGATGAACCACAGAGGATGGTTCGAAATGTCGATGCATAAAACAACAGAATGCGATGGATCCGGAAGATATAACCACACATAATGCAGATCGCAGAAGTCTCAAATCCATTAAGGCAGAAATAGTTAAGAGATAGAAATACCATTTATAACTAGTCCTACTCATGAGCTTCAAGTGATAACAATTGATCTCTTCTTGATCAAATATCCACTAAGAGTACAAAAGTGCGACATCAGTAGCAGATATCAAATGCAAACATCAATAAATCCTGTTCCATTCATTCATCAAAACCTCCTCAGAGGGTACATAAGTGCATGTTCTGGGGATAAGTTTTTGATAAATTTTAGGACCCTTCTCTAAATGCATGAGAAGGGTTTAAATACTACTAACTAAATCTAAAAATAAATTATTACAAAAATATAGGATGCAGTTTAAATGACCATCCTCTTTTCAGGAAAATAAAACAAAATTAAACTAAAATTGAATCTAAAATTAAACTACTTCTGTATTTGGTCCTTGAAATCACACGTATGCAGCATCTGTCTGAGAAGAGTCAGCTGGACGACTTCCGATTTTAGCCGAGCTGAGAAAACAGAATCGACGAGAGCTGGCGCTATCTTTTCGGCCAAATTGAATATGCACTTAAGAGTCATCCATTGGCTATGTGGCTTTACCAAGTAAGCCCAGTAATAATCCCAGTTCAACTTGGTTAACCCTTGGATTGCTTGTGCCTTTTCTTGGGCCTTCTATTTCCAATCTACCTGTAGTTGTTGTGCGTTAGGTAAATATCCTGGAGTGGTCTTTGCAATCAAATTTTCCCTGTGCAAATTTTCATTTACACAATCAATAATACTGCTTGCTGCCGTGGCTGCTCCTTATCCTGCTTGCTCTGCCTCTCTGATTTGGTCGTCCCATTTGTTAAAGGGCATTTCTTTATGATTTTCATTTATCCTTGGTGCACCTGCTCTTTTTCCTTCATTTGTTTCTTGCCAAGCCAAATATTCAGTCACTCGTTTATTAATTGGATCATAGTCACTTCGTAAATCTACCACTTGATTAGTGGTTTTATCACTTATTTCACAATAATAGCTCCACTGCGATATCTTTTGGCCCAACGCTTCTTGCTGCTGTAGTAATTGTTCATTCAAGGAAATGGACTCTGTGATAAATTCTGTGAGTTTAGGATTGTCCTTGTGCATCTCCTGTAGATCCTGTAACTGCTTTCCTTTTTCATCCAAACTTTTCTGATATCCTATCTACATCTGCTGGAAGTCCTGTTGTAACCTTTCAAGTTGTTTTTGTGCTTCATTGTTGGCATTAGCTTGTTGCAACTGTTGTTGCAATACTTGTATCTGGTCTTCCCTTTCTTTTAGCAATTGTTGTACCTCAGATGCTTTATCAATAGTCGCAGAGGCATATGCTCCTGCGATCTGAGATAGTTTGGTGAGATTCTCAGTAGGATTGCTAGTGGGATCTTGCCACAGGACATCTAATTGTTCTGCGTCTTGAGGGAGCACGTTTTCCAATTTCCTTTTCTTCCTCTATCTTCTTACTACTGCTTTGTGCTGTGGGCTATAAAATACATCAAGGGGAGGAATTTATTCTATTTTGAGCATAAGCTAAGAGGATGGGGCAATAGGAATATGCTCCATATCTGAGACATTGCTAACTGTTCTTGTGACTACTTCTTTTGTTACCTGTGCATCACTCACAGGTGTTTTTATGGTTTGTCCTTCAAGATTGATCAAGTCATTGAAGGTTTCCCATTCTTTATCTAGTTCAGTTGTGACTGGCGGTGTTTGAATGACGAGAGGGGGAGGATCTCTTTGTGGAGAGGCAATAACCTATTGCTGTAGAAGTTCCTTTGAGTGGGTAATCTCTTTTACTGACCCTTCGCTCTTATCCTGTTCACTTACGGATATTTTAGAATGTTCAGATGTTTCTTTTCCAGACTTGGATTTAGATCCGTTAGTGCTTGAACTCCCACTAAGACTAACACTTGGAGTTGGTTCCCTTGCGGGTTTTAGGCGTAGTTTCTCTAAAGGAATACTGGCAAACCTTATTTCCCTGTATATTTTAAACTTTTGAAATGCTTCTAGAGAGAATTGCAATTGGGTTGCATGCAGAATTTCTTCAAGTGTGCTTTTCTGTTGGAATATATCATCGAATAAATCCTTTTCTCCAGAGAACACCTTTATCTTGACTACAGTGGTGAAATTTTGAGCAACCTCATTAGGGTCAAATGGTCTTCCTGAAGATTTGAATAACTGTAAACACGTCATATTATTTACTTCTGTGAATGTGTGGCCTACATCAAATAGCGAAAAGGCCCCACAGGCTACAGGAAACTATGGCCATATAGCTTTCTTTTTGTCCTTCAAATCTTTAGTTAGACCACCTTCCCCACAGGTTCGATAGGCAATCTCTCGAGCTAACAGTTTATCAAGGATATACAAAGGTAGGACATGAGGAGAAGCAGAACTTCCAAATACCCTGACATAAGTAAACAATTCCTCCCCGAACCATCTTGCGATAGGGAGGATGTCTACCTCTGCTTCAGGAGAGCATCTCAGAGCGTCTTTATCATACAACATTCTGTACAAGGGCAGCATAATTCCATGACAAATCTGGTAAAAGTATGGAGTGAACTTAGAGTCCCATAATTCTTTATGATAGACATGAATAGGTAAGGGGTCTTGAGTTGTCCACTTCCAACCCATTACAGGAAACTTAGAAACATAACATATCGCATCCATTACATATGCCGATAGGTAAAAAGGAGGATAGATTCTCTGAGAGACAGTTCTTTTAGATTGGTAACTTACAATGGCTGTGACTAAACTTTCAGATAAGATTTTGGCCCAATCTACAATATTGGCATTTGTGGCGACATCCAATAACGGTAGCCATTCAGATGAAAATTTGTTGATATTTGGCATTCCAAACAATCTACAAAGCATGGTAGCAGCAAAGCAATATGGGGAGGTGAGAGAACCAGTACTGTACATACCATGTTTATCTTTCTTCAGCGGTTCGTCCCTCCTAGAACAGTCTTTGGTGGTTTCTGCCATGTCCTGATTTTCTTTTGCAATTTTTTCCATAAACTGCTTGTTATAAGTTACCTGTGGCTCCAGTAAATGATACATGAGCCTTAAATCCTGTGTAGCGAATGAGCCGATAAGTCCCTGACCCTAAGTTTTAAACTGTCTGTTTCTGATTTCTGCGTTGTCCAGTATCCACTTCACCATGTCTGTGTATGGGAGAATTTTGGGCCTTGCTGCTATCAGGTGCAAGAATGAGCAGGCTAGCTCTGTAAGGGATGCTTCAGAAGAACCATTTGAGCCCACGGTAGCAACTACTTCCATTACTCTAGGATTCTCCTCTTCGAGCAATTTATACATGCCTTCCCACGTAGCAATTCCCGCATCTCTGTTACATGCCGTGTCTGTATATAGGGGCACCATTTCCTTTTCTTCTGAGCTCAGGGCTTTGCTTTTCTTTCCCATTTTACCCTGCATATTGCTTTGTATTGGCTTTTGTTCTCCGTTCCTGCAATTCACAAGTGAAGTGAAAATGAATGACAAGGAAGGGTGATAGGAAAGTTTTAAATGCTGCAGACACATCAAGTATACCACCTTACGTGAGATGATTTTTTCGATAAGCACGAACCCATATTCCATTAATAACTGACAACTAATTCATTTATTAGCATTAAAGCACATAACCAGGTGTCAGCTTAAGGAAAATACTTTTCTTGAATAACGTGCCCGAAATATCTGCGATGGAGCGATTTTGTGATTTACTTCGCAATATCGCAGATCGCAACATCACAAAGTTGACTGCTCATTACATCGCATTATCGCATTGTCGCTGTATCGCAAGATCGCAATATCGCAATATCGCAATATCGCAGATCGCAGGAATATTATGTATGACAATCTTTGTTAACCTGTTTTCTGCGAAATGCGATCTTGCGATCGGCGCCATCGCATATCGGCAAATTAATGTGTTTCGTTGTAAGTTGTGCTGTATGCGATGTGATATTTAATTATCGCACATCATATTCTCGCAATGTTTAAAATTCAACTCATAAGGTGGTATCCCGTTTTCTTTTTCCGATGCGATTTTTTCTAAGGAAAGGTTTTATGTCTTACCTTATCATAAAACTTAGATCTTTGGATTTTAGAAGGGGGAATTTCCTAAGTTTATGATGGTAATTTTATTCGAAAAAGGAAATTTAAACACTAATTTGACTTTTTAAAATTTTTAACGAAGTGTCCCCACTTATTTAGTATTACGAATAACACTAAATAAGAAGGGGGGTTGTTGTTGGCCACAACACAAAGATAAGGTGAGGATTAGGCAATTGAAGATCAATTTTTTTGGTTCATTTGAAGACATTTACATCATCTACTTTGGAGGACATCATTTTCAAAGGGCATAAGTAATAAGACTCAAAGACCATCTTTCACTTTTTGAGAAGACTACTATAGCAGTTATCTCTCTCTCCTCTCACTAGAGGCTCTTTTCCACAGTCTCATCGCCCATCATTGAAGGAGTCATCATAGTAGCTTGAAGATATATTTATAGAATACATCACTCAAGAACATATTTGAATATTTTAATAAGCATGAGGAGTCTTGGGAACATCATCTACATTCTTGGAAGTATCATCATTCATCACTATTGTACCAACCATCTGAGAAGTCATCTCTAGTCAATTCATCATTCAAGGTCATCCTTGAAGACTCTTGGAATCATCAAAATTTTTGGAAGCATAAATATATTGAGGGTATCATCATCATTCAAGAACTTCACTCCTTTAACAAGTACGTATTTTACTTCATGTCTCAATCTTCAAATCAAATGGCATATTTTTTTAAGGAAGGCAACAAACTCGATGGGTCATCAAACTTCCAAGATTTGAAGAAGAGAATTGATTTAGTTCTCACTGAAAATTAAGTCATGGATCACATTCTAGGAAAAGTTTTAGAACCAGACAAGGACAAGACCCGAGAATTGTCCAAGTACAATAAAGTATAAGTTAGGGCTCAAAGAATTCTCAATGATTCCATCAAATGTCATCTTTTCCCCTTTGCTGTAGATTTGCACACATCTAAGGGAATCTATGACAAATTGGTAGAATATATGTTGTCATTACTACATATCAGAAAATATATTTGAGGAATCAACTTTACAAAAAAAGGTTTTCAAAAGATGCATACTTGGTCTAATACCTTGTGAAAATCTCAAAATTGAAAGATCAATCACAAGGGCTTGGAGAAGTCATATATTTTGACTTAACTACTTGCAGTGTACTCAATGCTCTACCTTCAGAATGGAGTAGTTTTGTGACCGGCATCTATTCAAGAAAGGACACTCCAAACTTCAATGAGCTATGGGATTTTTGTATTCTAGAAGAATCAATATTAAAATCCAAGGATGACATCAAACCCAACAATGAAAAGTCTCAAGCTTTTTGTTGCTAGATCAAAGAAGAAGTTTGGAAAATTTGGAAGATTTGAACCTCGTCAAAAATACAACAACAACAACAATCAACCATGTTATAGCTCTGATCCCACTTGTTATAGCTCTGATACCACTTGTTATAGATCTGACCCAAAAATATATGATAATATAAATAAACCCAAGAAATAACAAGATCTGAATATAATAGAAATGCTTCTTTATTGATCAAATCCTTAAGGTAGGGCAACAACATACATTCACTCCTTAAGGAAGGAGAACACTCCACAAGCCATATGCATGTTCATACAATATTCCTTGACCTCTCTCAGTGTGGAGTCTCTAGCCTCTATATAGGCCTCATACATACAATACCATGGGTCATTACCATTGTTCCCTCAATACCATCTATCTAATACCATGGGCTTATTACATTATTGCTAACTACTTGTGGTCCCTTACATGATACGGGTTAACCACCTTATTTATTATTATGGCCCATCCCATTATTACATTATTCCCTTGGGTACCTCCCTTTGTACCCCATATTATCTCCCTAGGTATACTACATTCCACCCCCCTTAACATGTTTCATCCCCGAAACATGGGAAGAACACAAATAATAAAATCTACTCAATACAATAGTCCACTAGTACCATGCACGTGCATCTAGCCATCCCAGAGATAGGTGAAACCTCGATCCAGCTGGTGCCTTGCTCGCTTGAGATGGAAGTTGACCTTGGCGGCTCTTCTATGTTGATGTGTAGTAGGTGGATCGTCGCTCCTCTCTATTTGTCATGCGGGGGTTGTTGTCCTTGTGGTTAATTTGTTGCCATCTTGTTGGTTGTTTTCTTGCGGGGTGATGTCAGTGGTGATATGCTGAAATTTTAACCAACAATGTATCTTTCTTTAATTCACCACCTAATGGAGCCTGATTGGTATCTGGTACATGTTGTGGTGCCTGTTGTTGTTTCTTATCTTCCAATATTACTTCCACCACTGAGTCCTCATCCGATGTAACATTTTCTGCTTCAGCCTCCTTGGACTCTACCTGTTTTTCTGGTACCTGGTTTGATGTTTGTGTTTGGTTGTCGACCATCAATGGCTCATCATCTGATATGTCAGTCCCTGGAACATCTTCTGCTTCTGCCTCCTTGGACTCTACCTGTTTATTGATGGAAATATCTTGTAATGTAATTTTCTTCTTTTTATACCAGAGCTTCAGGAATTTCTTCTGCACATTAATATTGATAGTACCCACAGATTCCATCCAAGGATATCCCAAAACAACATCCATGTTATCCATATCTGAAGTATAAAAATCACCATGCAACACATATTTATCCATAGAAAGCTTCAAATCCTTATAAACTTGAACATCCTCATCATCAACATGTGTGTTTTCAATGTGTTTTGCTAGAACTTGCAATTTTTTTGCCAAATTAACATTGATAAAATTATGCTTGCAACTAGGATTTATAGACACAATGATCTTCTCCTTCTAAATACATCCATGAACCTGCAATAAGGAGATACCAGCAGAAAATAACCCTTTAGGTTTCTTGGTTTCCTTCTTTCCTGTAAAAATAAAATCTTTGCTAGGTTGTGTGCCTGTCTGTGTGAGCTTAGTAAGAGGACCCACAAAATTAGATTTACGGTCAAAGTGGTCAAAAATAGATTTTGCGAACATTTGCCAAGTAGTTGTCTTTGGATGGAATTTTTTATGACACTGCCACCATTGCCATCTTCCGTGGTCCAAGTACAGGATTCCCACACTCAACTGAGTCACGTCATCTATGATGTGATTCAAAGTGAAATATTTCTCCATTTGTGCTAGCCATGTGGCTGGATGAGAGCCATCAAATTTATACAAGTCCCTCAAATTTTGATCTAGGCCCGCTATCACAAAAAATTTGGCGAAAATTTGAAATGGCCACAATTCCGTCAATATTACTCAGAATCCCTAATATGACCTGCTTTCAGAAATGGAACAACCATTATGCATCTTCCCATATTGTAAGCATATAGATCTAGGCACTGGAATTTTAGATCCACGCTGCAATTGTCCCGTCGTCACAAAAAATATTTGAAAAAATAATTGATTTTAATTCAGCGATATCTCCCTCATACAGACTCTGATTCCACTGATTTTTTTTTTAAATTGGGTATTTTTTCACAAACAATCCAGATCTACAATTATATTCTTCAGGTTGTGCACCAGAACATAAAAATCTACGCTGCAAACCTGCCGACCCGAAAAAATGTTTGCAACCCAACTGATTTTTAAATCATCAATATCTCCCTCATCCGGACTCTGATTCAGCCGATTTTATATATATATATATTATAACTTTGGAATTTTTTTACAAAGAATCCAGATATGCAATTATATTTTGTAGTTCTTTCACAAGAATGTACAGATTTGATCTGCAAATTCGCCGCCCAAAAAGTTCCTGCAAAAAAATAAAATTCTTCACCTTGCCCAAGAAAGTGCTCTGATACCACTTGTTATAGCTCTAATCCCACTTGTTATAGCTCTGATACCACTTGCTATAGATCTGACCCAGAAATATATAATAATATAAATAAACCCAAGAAATAACAAGATCTGAATATAATAGAAATTCTTCTTTATTGATCAAACTGTTAAGGTAGGGCAACACCATACATTCACTCCTTAAGGAAGGAGAACACTACACAAGCCATATGCCTGTTCATACAATATTCCTTGATCTCTCTCAATGGGGAGTCCCTAGCCTCTATATAGGCCTCACACATACAATACCATGGGTTGGAAATTTTCTAAGGGAGCATACAATTTGAATCATCAAAATTTCTACACTACAAGTAGTCATCATAGTAGTTGCAGTTAGACTTGCAAAAGAGTCTTGGGATTTGTAAATAATGATATCATGGAAAGAAACATATAAAATTGATAGAGTTAGAGTGTACATTGTTAGTTGCATCTTATCAAAAGGTCGGAAGTGGTCTTCTAAACATCGAAGGAGTTGGACCATCTAGCACCTTGCACCTTGCACTTATTCAGTAGAAAAGGGACTACTAGGATCTACCATAGAAGAAAAATCATTAGTAGTATCAAGGTCATTATGCAGCGTTATAGAAATTTCTTTAGTGTATGGAAGAATCATAGTGACATGGTAGAAGTATATTCCACTAAGAAAATTATGGAAGAATCATCAAAAGAAATCTAGAAGCTATGAAGATAGTCTAGTAAGGCATACATGAATCATTTCTCATCCTTAAGGAAATTCATCATTCATGACATGATCTTCAAGAAAAAGAAGTAGGAAGTTGACTAGGTGGAAATATGAAAGGAAGAGGTATCCATATATTTAGAAAAGGGCTCTTTATTAGAAAGAAGACTCGTATCTTTAGAGGGAGTTGAAGGAAAGAGTAGGATGAATATGAATAAAAAATATACTTGTGAGCATGAGCATGATATGCCTTGACCAATTAGAAAATTCAGGACTCCTCCATATGATTGTTTGGTATGTAGAAGCATAAGAAGATTGGCAAAAAGGACGATTTGAGGAAGGAAGTTATGACAACTTCAGAGGGAGCTACAAGCACTAAGTGGCTTGAAGGAACTTACAATTTGAAATTTTAAGTAGCTTCACTTCTTTTTGCAATTCTAATGATGATAAAAGATGTTTGGAATATGGTATGACTTCTAGGAAGAATATGGCAAAAATGTGTGCACTATAAAGGCAAGAAAGGCAACAATTTTATATAGGAATTCATGAGATAGTTTTTTGATCACTTGATGGTATGATGGATTCAATATTGATCTTGAAGAAGTTCACTTTCCATGGATGGATAGAGGGAGATATAATTGGATCTACATTGATTGGTTTGATAAATACTTTTAATGAAAGAGACATTATTGATGGTTAATGGAAAGTCATATAAATTTTGAAAGGATGATGGAAAAAACGTGTCACGAAGATAGACTGTAAAAGATTTTGGCTCCATAAAATGTTTGAAATCCAAGAAGCTCGAAGCTCGATATGATGTGATGCGAGATAGGATCCTTGAAACTACAACTAAATATCCATAGAAGAGAAAGTAGATGATGAAAGAGACACGCTGAGGCTTGTGGTTATGTCTCCCTAGTTGAGAGGGAGTATGGATATCCTCCCTGGTTGAGAGGGAGTGATGATGGACACCATATTCTCCATGTGTCATGCACTAGGCTAGGACTAACATTCGTAAGTCTAGTGAAGGCATGCTGCACATGGGGGATTGGATAAGCATCTAGGACATATAATTCTTGAGGATTTGGAATTTAAGATAGGAGTAGTCCCGAGGACCAATTCTCTGAGGATAAGACGCACTGGAATCCAAGATAAGAATAGTCCTATAAGGACATAGCTGGTGAAAATATAGATGGAGAATATGCCTTGAGAGGAGGTGATGGTGGTGTCCAATTCTATGCCTCCCAGCATTGTTCTCTAATCTAGTGGAGAGTTAGAGCTTGTTAGACAAGGCCTTGATTATTTTTAATTGACAATGTTGGTTATGATAATGATGTTTGATCATAATGCTTATCAATCTGAACTCTTCTTATGAGAATATTTTAATTTGAAAGTATGCTTGTATCTGGTTGTCTAATTATGAATACCTCCCTAGTTAAGAGGGACTGTGAAAAATGTAACTAGGTTCAAGCTTTATAATTTTCATTGTGCTTGTGTCATTATATATTTTAATAAAAGAAAAAGAAGAAAAAAGAAATTATTATTATTATTATTATTCAAGCATGTTATTCATGCTTATAGGGTTTATTGAATCAAAACAATATTTGTCAGGAGTCAATATATTGTTCTTGAGTCAAGTCCCATCTGAAATTTTGGAAGAAAAAAGAAAAATAATTTGTATTTGAGTCAAAAGGGTCAATTTTGTTCCCACAAGACCAAGTCAACCCTGGAAGGAAGTATTCAACCTCTTGTATTTTTATATATAGAGAGCAGTTTGACCCCATTTTGTCACCACTTGGAAACTTTGATTTCTATGCAAGCAAGAGAAGAATAGCAAGCGAAAATCTAAGGAAGAAGAACAAAAGTCAAAGGAGAGAGAGCGAAGGTCAAGGAGGAAGAAAAATCAAGCTTTTTGCTCTAATTATTCCCTAAAATCTGCCACACTTTCGAAATTTCAGAGAGTTGCAGGGGAAGAAAATTTCAAATCTATTGCAAGGGTCGAAAATCACAGTTTGACCAAATTTGAAGATCTTTAACCATCATTGACTTGATTGGATTTGACTTGGTTGAGGAAGATTGGAAGGAGGGTTGACTTGGGTCTCGTGGGAGGTCTTGATCTTGGTTTTTGGGTCTTAGATTTCTCTGTTTAATCTGATTCTATAAGAAGAGAAATTGGTTGGGTTTTCCACCTTGTTGGGATTTTCCCTGGCTTAGAGCCTATATCTTGTGTTCATTGTGTTTTTTTATCTTCATGGTTTATGTTTTGGTAATTGTTTGATTAAGAGAACATAATAAAAGTAATAAGAAGCCAACATATATTCACAAGCACTTATCGAGTAAGAAAAATCAATCCTAATTTGCTAGCCTATTGGTTTATCAATAGAGGGGGCACATATACGAGGCTAAATGTGGATTTAATCCCATATATGCCCACATTATGGTCATACCATATACATTAAAATATATTTAATTATATATAAGCCTCCGGTGGGGCCATAACAAAGATCCTTGATGGTAGAATAGATGAAGGACTAAACAAAGGAAATCTTCCTCAGTACTACCAAACCACTAAAAAGGCCTTCCACGTCCAAGACCACATATATCCAATATTTTAACCACAGACAAAGGGTAACTAAGCTTTTTAGGCAAGGCACATTATTTATTGTAAAAATATGACATCAATATTTCTAGACTGAACTAATCTTTTTAGAGCTAAGATTTTGGCCTCATTGCCTATCCCTTAGATGTTCAGAGCAAGAAAAAGCAGTTTTTGACTTGATCACAAGCTTTTCCAACTCTAAGGGTTTGGGTAATAGTTGATAGTTTCCCACTTTTGATTTCTTTCTTAGCTTTCATTTTTTCCATGCATATGTGGGATTTACATCCCACATGAGTCCCATAAGGATTTTCAAATGCTAGACCTCCCTCTTTAGATCCTTTTTTCTTTTTCTTAGATCTTGAGTGGATAAGCTATCTTGGAAAAGAGGGGTTGTGGTGTTTTATTTTGAGTCCCTCCTAGGAGAGGCCTTCAAAAGGATGTTCTTTCATTGGCACATCATACAATGAAAGAGGAGGGATAGAACCAGAAATATTGTTAGGGGAGTAGGGGCATGGAAAATTATAGTGAGGAGGAAGAGAGGATTTAGATGGAGGAGAAAGAACTGGAGCTTTACTATAGGATTCAAATAAGGAAGGGATGATGAAGGGTCAGGGGAATATTTATTTTTAGATTCACCCAAAAATTACATCAACAATGGAGGGAAAGGAAATAACTTACCCAAGGCTAAGAACGAAGAAGGCACCTATGAATCTGGTTGTAATTATTTTTTGTTCATTCCCATTGGCCTACTTTCGCTTTCTACAACCTGGATTTGTAGAGAGAATTTTTTTGGACTGATCAAAACCTCGTTCCTATGATTTTCCCTTTTTGAACACCAAAATTTATTGAAAAGGACAACATTTTTTAAATATATAATTTACACTAGACTAGTACATGACCCACGGGGTGGCGTCGAAGCATCAAAATGGAAACCTTTAATATTCCAAACATTGGGAAGAAATCCTTTTTCCAATTATAATTTCAATTTGGTTAGGAAGAGCCTTAGAAACATCCATCTCTACAAACAGCTATAACCAACGACTGAAAATCTTGTTTTCCCACTTGCTTTCTATTCTAATGAACCAACCTAGGCAGGTTCTAAGCCTTTCTAATATATCCTTCCTCCATAATCAAACTGAGAAGTATGGCAAGATGACCCATATATAGGATATGGAAAGAGGTTCATGTCGAGGATCAAAAGATACTTCCCCTTTCTTGAAAAACAGACCTAAAAGACCCCAACTCCAACTGTAGAAATTTCTCTATAGATCAGCTAGCTCTAATACCATATAGAAATTCTCACTGTAGATCACCTGATAATGCAATATAATAAAGCAAAATACTTGATCTACTTCTACAAACAAACTTGTGGAAGCTTAATCAATTTTGAGCAAGATCAAATAGAACACATATAATAGAGAATGAGAAATCAATCACACATGAACACAGAAGAATACTCTGGGGAAAGCCTCAGCTAAAAACTCCGCTATCTGTATTATCATACAAGTGGAAATATCTCCGGATTACACAAAGCTTTAGCTCACAAGCTATCCAACTCTCAATACAATCCCTCAATGCTTCTCATAGATAGAATAGACAACACCTGTGCCTTCCTTCAGTCCTCCAAGCCTCCTACTTCCTTGCGCAGTTTCTCCTGGGTCCTCTAGCTGCAACCTGTGTGAATAATCCTTTCACACACAACACTAACCTCTGAAATAACTGCGCAATCCTGAAAGAGATAATTCCTTCTACATGGATGAGTTTCCTATATAGGAAAAATCCTCTAACTTATAGTACATTGTCCCTTCCTTTAATCTCAACCGGGTCTTTCTCTAAATTGACATGCATGAGTTATTTATGAGAGAATATTCAGTTATCTAGAGAACACTAGTTGCATGCATGCATGCATTAACTGATTGAACTCACAATTAGTTCCACAAACTGTTTGGAACTAATTTAATTGAACTTAACTCAGTTAACTAAGCTAACTAATTACAACTCAAATACAACTCATCCTTATCTCCTTAATTAAGGGATAACTTCCTCAATCAAAGGAATAATTGTTGCATGTCTTCACATAGACTTCATGTTTGATTTTCTCCAACTAATTAACTCAAGATGAATTAATTAATTATTTTCAAATAGCTGCTAAGATCAAATTCGAATTTTAATTCTCAATTTTAGTTCAGGGACTAACTAAAATTGGAATGTATCTTGAAATGCTATTTTTAGCATTTCTATTTTATCATTCCTTGTTGCTATTTCCAACACTAGTACTTGAAATGCCATTTATAGCATTTCTACTTTTTGCATTTCTTGTTGCTATTTTCAACACTTCGTCTCAACAAGAAAGTCATTCAACTCGAACTCGATCCTGAACCTTTGGAATGCTCTGCATGCAACACTTCTCACTAGTTGTTGCTCCAACAACTCTAGAAACAAAAAATATCCAACCTGAATCAGAATGATGCCTCTATCATCAAAGTCTCTGACTGTTATTGCCTCTATCGACTAAAAACTCTGCACATCTGTGTCCTTCAGTATCTGACTGCTCTAGCCTTTGTCACTTTGATCTCTGACTGCATCAATCACACTGATTCCTCCTGCTGCATCTGTGCTGCTGCTGGTCCTGTCTCCCAGCATTGCACCTCCTCTCATCATGTTGCATCATGCTGCCCACTGCTGCATTGCAACTCAATTAGTGAGAGTAAGTAACTAATCTCCCTACTGACCTCCTTGTTTGGCTAGAAACACCCTCTGATGCTAAATCTCCCTCTACCGCTCCATCCGCATCCATCTCTACCCACTCAGCCAGTTCTGCTAATCCTCGTTGGGGCTCCCGTAGCAAGGTCTAATCAAAGAGGTTGGGTACCTCAAGGATCCTACTCCTATTTCATACTTCATGGGACTATCACTTCATTTCGCCCCACCTCACACCTAGAGGTATGGATGCATGTGATCCCTCTGCCCACTTGGCTCGAAATTTCCCCCTACTGGAGGTCTTTGCATGAGTGGATGCCTCCACTCAGTCTCCTCTCGGCTTCTCTAGTTGTGGCTTCTCCACAACCTCCTGAAGCTGCTTCACCAATTGTGGCTCCTCCACAATTGTCTGAGATTTCTTCTGGCGCTACATGTTGAGAGGTAATTTACTCTTCCTCTCAACCACCAAGTCTCCAATAGTTGCCTTGCTCCTCAAGGCTTTGCATGCATCTTGAACCTCAAGAGCATATAGGTTCTTGACTCATGAACCGATCTACTTCACCTGTCTCATGGTGATGTGTCTAAGGAAAACCTTTCCCTTATTGAAGACTACATCATAGCCTTTGTCTCCCAGCATCGCAATTGATACCAAGTTCTTCTTCAGTCCTAGTACATACTTCACATTTGTCAAGGTAATGCGAGCTCCATGCTCCCTCTGAAAAGAAATCATGCCCACACCTGAAACACTATACTTTTCATCATTACCCATCGCTATGAGTATCTTGAGGTCTTTCTGCTCCAAGGTACTGAACAGACTCTTATCACCGGTCATGTGGAATGAGGCTCCATTGTCAAGAAACCAACCACAACCCATCATCGATGAAACCATGCATGTGATGAGGGTAAAATCCAATTCGAACTGAAAGGCCAATGCCTCACCTTCAGATCCTTCCTTGGATCCCTTCTTAGATTTCTTCAATGGACAATTTGTTGCATAATGGCCCACCTCATGACAATTAAAGCATCACACTTTAGATTTGTCAATTTTCTTCCCACCATGGGAAGAACTCGATTTGGGATGAGAATCCTTCTCCTTCCCTTTCTTTGCCTTACTCGCTAAGGCGCAATTTTTTTCATCCTCCTTGGATGAAGAACCATCTCTGGTGCTTCTCCTGATCTCCTCCTGCATTAGATCCGACCACAGTCGTTCCCAATCTGGCAATTTCTCTCTTTCATTTACTGAGTCTTGGTAGCTATGCTAGCTCTTAGGAAGACCGAGGAGAGCAAGACTCACCATGTCATCATCATTTGTCGTGATTCCTACACTTCCAAGCTCATCCCTGTAAGTGGTAAGCTTATTTAGATATGTAGAGATCGTGTCGCCCTTTTCACACTTGATTTTCCGAAGCTTGTCTTTCAGCGCCAGCTTCCTCTGATCGTTGTTGTTCTGATATAGATCCTTCAATGTTTTCTACATTGAAAATGGTGTCTCCTTCCCATGGAGACTCGAGATAATGTGGTCTCGAACTCCCTCCAGAAGAATCCTCCTCGCTTTAGCCACACATTCCTTCCATTCCGCCAATTCTTGGGAATTAGTGGCTGCTGGCTTGGGGACTTCTTGATCAATGAAGTCCTTCAAACCATTGTCCTCTAATACTGCTTCCATGCGATCCTTCCAGGCTATATAATTCAAGCTGCCATCCAGGGCATACTCGAGTCTCAAACCATTGAACGCCATTGGTGAAATTTGAGATGTGATAAGAATTTGATTTCTATAATCAAGAACTTCAACCTTCGAACTTCTCCCTTCTTTGTATACTATTCTTCGCTTTGATCACCTTTGCTCCGATGACATGTAGAAATTTCTCTATAAATCAACTAGCTCTGATACCATGTAGAAATTCTCACTGTAGATCACCTGATAATGCGATATACTAAAGCAAAATACTTGATCTACTTCTACAAACAAACTTACATAAGCTTAATTGATTTTGAGCAAGATTAAATAGAACACATATAACAGAGATTGAGAAATCAATCACACATGAACACAGAAGAATACTCTGGGGAAATCCTCAGCTAAAAACCCCGCTATCTGTATTATCATACAAGTGGAAATATCTCCGGATTACACAAAGCTTTAGCTCACAAGCTATCTAGCTCTCAGTACAATCCCTCAATGCTTCTCATAGACAGAATAGACAACACCTGTGCCTTCCTTCAGTCCTCCAAGCCTCCTATTTCCTTGTACAGTTTCTCCTGGGTCCTCTAGCTGCAACCTATGTGAATAATCCTCTCACACACAACATTGTCCTCTGAAATAACTGCGCAATCTTGAAGGAGATAATTCCTTCTGCATGGATGAGTTTCCTATATAGGAAAAATCTTCAAACTGATAGTACAATGTCCCTTCATTTAATCTCAACTGGGTCTTTCTCTGAACTGACATGCATGAGTTATTTATGAGAGAATATTTAGTTATCTAGAGAACACTAGTTGCATGCATGCATGCATTAACTGATTGAACTCACAAATAGTTCCACAAACTGTTTGGAACTAATTTAACTGGACTTAACTCAGTTAACTGAGCTAACTAATTACAACTCAAATACAACTCATCCTTATCTCCTTAATTAAGGGATAACTTCCTCAATCAAAGGAATAACTGTTGCATGTCTTCACATAGACTTCATGTTTGATTTACTCCAACTAATTAATTCAATATGAATTAATTAATTATTTTTCAAACAACTGCTAAGGTCAAATTCGAATTTTAATTCTCAATTTTAGTTAAGGGACTAACTAAAATTGGAATGTATCTCGAAATGCTATTTATATCAATGCTATTTTTAGCATTTCTATTTTATCATTCCTTGTTGCTATTTCCAACATTGGTACTTGAAATGCTATTTATAGCATTTCTATTTTATCATTCCTTGTTGCTATTTCCAACAATGGTACCTGAAATGCTATTTATAGCATTTCTATTTTTAGCATTTCTTGTTGCTATTTTCAACACCAACTTCTACTAATCACCTTTCTTCTATCCTATATAATGATAGATTTAAGCATATACTAGACTCATGGAAGTTTAAATAATTCTAGGACATATCCTAATAATCAAAGCCAAATTTGCTCCATCCAACCCTTACTCATGACCATCCCAAGGGATTTACTGTAAAAAATTTCAACTATAGCCTTATTAGTGAGCTTAGGCATGTCTTCCATAGGGATATCCAAACCCTTAGCCATGACCACCTTGTCTTTCCATTTATGTATGCATTTAATCTTTTTTTCAATAGTTTTACTAGCAAACCCCTTAACCTCTAGAATAGAATGAGAAACAAGCTCTTCAAACCTAGTAGAAACCAAGGGAGTAAGGTTTTCAAAGGAAACAACTTTGGGACTTATCGAAGAGGATGAGGATAGTGGATAACTTTTTGAAAAACAATTATTTCTCGACAACCCGAAAACTACATCTTTAGAAGCATCCAAACATAAATATGACAAAGGGATGACATATGTACGTTTGTTGCAATCAAGACGTTGAAAGTGGCAGTTGTTGGGTATATGTTATATTCTTTGCATGATTACACCCACACATTGTACGTTGCACTAGGCGTAGCAAGGGGGTCACAAGGGGGCACCCCCATGCTTGGGGGGTTTGCAAGAGGGTGGAAGCCCCCCTTGTGGTGGGTTCACGAGTAGCGGCCACGAATTTTTTTTTTTGAGTGGATTTATGCATCTTTTTTTGCATATTGTTTTTACTTTTACTGGTTTTTTAGTGAATGGTGGTTTAGTCTATGGTTTTCTAGTTTTGGTTAAAGAACTACAGTTATACTCTAATCTAGGATAAATGGACTGGCGGTTTATGGATGTCACTATATATATATATATATATAAAGAAGAATATATTGAAAATCCTCTCTAGTTTTCTCAGTTATAAAAATTTGTGTTATTGTGTGTGTTTGTAATTGTATCTTTTTTGTTTTATTAAGAATCTGTTTTGAACAATTAACTATACAAGATTAAAACCTACAATAGATAGATTACAATGATACATTAAATTCATTGTCGGATGATAAAAAATCCCTACGAAGGAAGTCGAATCCTCCCTGAAATCTACAATGTTTTGGTCCATTATTGTAAATGGTAGGCTACATTAGAAACAACCCCAAAGAGAATGTTTGACTATATGTTTGAACGCCATATGTCTTATCCTCGTTGTACTACCTCGTGGTGACACCGCGGTCACGCCAAATTGAACATCCCTATTTGTATACTTAGTAATATTGAGCTAAGATCTCCACTCTATATCATTTAGTCAAGCCTAAGATATGCACTCTATATCATTTAGTTGCCTTGATCTTTACCAAGTAAAGCCCAAAATTCAAAACATTATGCTAGACAACCTCTCACAAAAACCCTAATTACAGACCCTAACCTTAACAACTCTAATACCATTGTTATATAATAACGCTTTATTATTATTATTATTGTTTTTCTGAGGCAATACCTGTGCAGATCTACCTGAAAGGATCACATCATGTCGATGTATTAGTGGAGCTTAACCCGAAGGGTGTCAAAGAGATTCGACCTTGTGACCTCCCATTGGCAAGATGCTTTAGTGACAGGAACTCGAACAATTGAGCTAACCCTCAAGACTATTTATTATTATTATCCTAATTTTTCCATTTTAATATGTTTAATTCTTATAACATAAATATAAAATACTTTAATTAAAATTAATATAATATAATTATGATTATTATAATTTTTTTATTTAATATTTTAAAATAAACCAATCAACCTCAATAATTTGCAGACAAAAATAAAAACCCTGTTATAAGTAACTATTTCTCATACTTGTATAATTATAATTTTTATTTTTATTTTTATTTTTTTTTCGAAGGTGGCAAAATCTATCAAACTCAGGTGTCAAACCAACAGTGAGGACAGCCATCTCTGACTGCTATCGGCGAATGTCGGTTTGACTTATCACTGTTATCAAGGAAAACCACGCCACCGGGTTATAGAAAAACCACACCACCGATAATAACCCGCTAGTGATCCATAATTATAATTTATTTTTAATAAAACATATTTATTATTTATATAATTACACATTTATTTTCAATAAAAAATATTTATTATTTCTATTGAAATATATATGAAATCAAACACAGATACTTACTTATAAGAAAAGGAACTTTACATAACAACCTAACTGGGATCAATAAGTGAAGTGCAGTGCGCATTATTGGATTGGATGTCAATCAATTCTGCTAAAAACAAAAATAATAATGTGATTTATGGTAAATTAGTAATATTACTTTATTCATTGAATATCTTCATTGTGGTGCGCACCCTTCACGTGGAGGTGTTAGAAAATGAAAAATGGTTTAGAATTTCTAACTGAAAACTAAATTGGCATGGTGGAAAATGGATGATAAATTATGACAGGAAACCTAATCGACGTGGACACGCACTAGAAGTTGACCCTCACATACCGTTATTCTTTCATTAAAATAAAGCCACTTTTGTAGAAATAAATGCGTGTGTTGACTACTCTGCCCAATAAACTTGTGTAATATAATATACTATTGCAGAATTGAAAATATTATGTACTGAATTAATGATTTTTTTATTCTATTTTTATCCTATTCATTAAATATATTATATTATTCTTATCCAAACCAAACTAAACCTATCCCACGTGACTTGGAAATTGGGCCGCCAGAAACGCTGCAGATTTCCACATGCACCCTTTATCATCAGTGTCGATTGCAGGTTCCCTGACTCTGTCTACGTGGCTAACTGGGCCTCCATCTCTGTCACCGTCTCTGTTTATAATCCATCCCAATACCGTCCCCGAAAAATTTCCATGTAAATATCTTTGCATCATAAAAACACTATGACTTCAATTAAAACAAAAATTAATCCTTCAGTAAAAGAAACTAGATAAACCCTATAAAATGAGGGTTGCTTGTAAAGATTTTGAAATAGTTTTTCTTAAATTGAAGCAAGTACACAATATAGACTCAATCACAAAGAAAAACAAATTATTAATTTTGTCACGAGAAAAAGTTAGTAGTAACACTCTCTAAAATTTTGTCTACACTTGAATTTTAGAGTTTATTGAGAATCTTACGTTCTGTCATTTTAAGGTCATTTCATTGTCGATTGATGTTATGCTAAGTGTTCAAGTCTTTTTCTTGGACTTTGAGTGTCAAAGCCACTTGCTCTCACATGCTTGGTCCTTGATAAATGTTTGAGCGCATCTTTCTTATGTAAACTTAGCTAGGCATTGCACAACCCTTAAAAGAAAGGTTTAAGTACAATGCACTACGCAACTTATGTCAACAGTCAGCTCGCACTCTCCATTGACAACGTTCCTCTCACTTCCGGTTGCATTTGTCTCATCATTTCAGTGAGTTTTTTTAACTATCATTTTTGTGCATCTTTGCTTTCACAAGTGTTGTTTTCTCGTTCGCGACTGTCGTTTTTGTAACAACCCCTGGTTGATTTTCCATGTAAAAAAATATAAGACCAAGGTCATGGGACATGTATTCCAAGTTGAATGTTGGGAAAAACATCCCAGTGGGTGTCACTTTCAGTTTATTATGGCTTAGGAAATTGACAAAGGCATTGACAAAGATAAAGAGGCTTAAATAGGAATTTAATTAATGAAATAAAGGAAAATAGGAGAAAAGGGAGATGAAGGGTCACAGATTTGTATGTGAGGAAGATTCAACGAAAATATAGGAAATTGAAGAAAATAGATGCCTCAATAATAAAAAGGCTTATGAGGATTAATTCACAACTTTTGTTAGTCTAGATTTGGAGCTCTCTTCTATTCTGTCATACTTTGGCACACTTAGAGGAATCTTGGAGCACTTTAGCATACATTGGATTTGGAGAAAGAAGGCAAAGAGAAGCATGAAAGCGTAAGGGGATAATTGGATCAACAACTACAACTAGATTTATTTGCAGGTAACAAGTTGCATGTGTGATTTCCTTGTTGGTTTATGGTTGCATGGTATATGCATGTGATTATCTAGTTATGTGTTGTCATTGGCATGGAGGATTGCCTAGATTAACATTGGTTTTCTCTTTGCCTTTCCATTTCCTTGATAGCCATGGTGTTGTGGGTTTTTCCTTGATTGTTTTCTGATTGGTGCTCGTAATTCCTTATGGTTGAGGGTTGGAACAAACACTCTAGAAGCCCTAAAACAACTAGGGTTGAGTTACTAGTCCTGGAGCCTAGGTTGGGACAAATGCTCTGGAGCCCTTTGTGGGTTGAGTTATTAGTCCCTAGAGCTAGGTTAGAAAAACAATTTGGAGCCTTGGAAGGTTGTGGGTTAAGTTACTAGTTCCTTGAGCCCTAAACAACTTGGGTAGAGACCGATCTCGTTGGTGTTAGTGAAGTCTGACCGTGAGGGGGAATTGTTGGTTGAAGGTTGATGTGGGTTGGCCTCTGAAAGCCTTGCTTTGGTTTGTCTTAGTTTATTCCATGAGATCCCACATTCATGCTTGAAATATGGCGCGGGGGTGATTGGCTGAAATAGAGATTTGGTTTAGCCCAATCTATGGTTGGGTGGTACGTGGAAGTCCCTGGCTTGGTTGGTAATTTCATATGTTAATAAGAGTTATTCTTCTATTGTAGTTCATGTGTATTTGTTGGTAATGTGTTGGTGATATTTTGGTTGGATTTCCATGGTTTATATGTTGGTTATTTTATGGTTATATGATGTTCATATGATGTATATCTTCTATGGCTCTCGTCATGAATGGTTTATTTATTGATTGGTTGATGAATGTATGGACTAATAAGTGTTGTTGTAGCTATGTGCAGGTGGAATAGGGCCTTCTCGGTTATTCTAAGATGAATCTAAAACTTTTATGATCAGATATGCATTCATAACCTGTAGCTTACATGTTTGCCATGTGCTTGACAAATTGTTTGTTATGTTCTAGGCAATCTAGGTCAAGTTTTTAAGTTGAAATTGAATGTTTAGCTTTTTTGCCATGTTAAATATGATTATGGAAAGTCTCAAGCAATTTTGGGTAGTGGTCTAGAGACAAGCTTGAAAAGGAAGCACTGATCTCAGGACGACATGCTCAGAACTGGACAAATTGGGTTATCACTACATGGAAGTTGATGAGCCCTAGTGTCACAACAAGACTATTGAGACGCCCAAGGCTACCAGCTTTAATTATCAACCTGGGGTTTTTACAAACTTAAGAGGTGGCAGCGTTATATGCACAATGGGTCAAACTCTACTCATGTTACCTTCAATCAATGAATCAGATCAGGGCATACGGATACCACTCCCTTTATTAGCTTTAAAAAATTACTTGCATGAAAAGACAAGAGTCTACTTTAATTGGAGGAAGGTAAACATCAAACTATTTGTAGAAATGAAGGTGCCATCCATCAAATGATCTGAATGAAAGTGGCATCCACCCATGGTATTCATCCACCCATAGAATTTATCCATGGTATTGTAACTAAAAAAAACTATAAGTAACAAGCCTCAGTTTGTAAAAGGACAGATTCGTCCACGCAATGTAGCTGGAACAATTTCCCTTATTTTAAAAGTTATTTATGTGTTTTCCATGTTTCTTCTTCTCTCTCTCAATGTTCTCAAATCTTGGCCCCCAAGATCCAGATCAGTGGTATCAGAGCAAGTTACAATACCATGACATTTGGGGTTTTCTAAGGGTTTATACATCTGATCTATTTCCTTCTTGCCAGTTTTTTTTTTTTTTTTTCTCACAGCAATTTTTTATTCTCTTCACCGCGATTCATAAATAGTCATCTAGTGTTCCTTTGTACATTGTAAGGAACATGTGAAACGAAACTTGGAATGAACAAACACTACAAATCTAAAGGGAATCTTTTTTTCTTGCCATGTCTAACATCTATGTTATGGTTATTTTTATTAAAACCCTACCATGCACGAAGGGCTACTAGCTTTGGGAGATACATATATTATTTGTTTATATCAATAGGCTACAATGGATGGATGTGTATGCTAAGTAAATATGCATATATAAAAACAATCAACATATATCCCATAATCCACAGTGTGGAACATATTGGATGTATCATGGGTAGTGTGCGGATCACCTTTTTATAGTGACCTTGTTGAGATAGGAAACATGGCCAACACTTTTAGAAATATATATCTTTGCTTCAGGCCCAACGGAAATTTTCATAGATACACAATACTCCAATTGTGCATCATGCATAACGTCTCTGTTAGTAATGGCCACCAATGTGCATGGAAACTTCAAATCCTTTAGAGGAGGTTCTTAAGGCCCTATGTTTATAGGCCAACTATACGGTTGAGGAAGACGGGATGTAAGCGGACAAAGGATATAGAGGTCACAAGATCAAAGTTTCATGAGCCCAATGCCTTCTTATCATCTGAACCCAGTGCCTTTCCACCTGCTCGGCTTTGTTGTCATTTCTACCAATCCCGACGACACCTATCATCTTGACAAAGAGCTTGTACATTATTGTACTTCTCTTTACTAATTGGTGGTGCATGATGAACGTAGACAAAGCCGCCAACTCTGTGACATTGGAGGAGAACATCTGGATAATGAACCAATCAGTGATATTCTCCTCCTCTAGCCAAATGAGTCCAAGTTGTGTGTGGAAATTACATCGTTGCAAAAATAGAGCTTGAATTTGACGTCTTGGTACATTATATCGACTCTGTCGTTGGAGTTGTTGAATTTCAAAAATCCTATCATCTATGTTTGGAAGAGGAATGTAGAGTGATCCAGCATTATACGTTTGAGAACCGCATTTGTTAGCTCCAACTTCGAAAGCTTTGGGTGGAAACTCAAGTATATTATCAACATCAACAAGGCTGCTAGTACTATGGTGCTTGTTATGAGGAATTTATGATTGCATACAAGGTGAATTCCATATACCTAGTGGTCTGGTCTAGAACAACAAAAGACAAAGAATATAGAGTTTTCTTTACAGAAGTTAGGGAATGGGAAAGAAGCCTACCTCAAATCTGTAGAAAGATTTATTTTCCTCCTCACTTGTAAGCTCCAAGTGTCATAATTACAACCTGAATTCATGACTAAAACAAGGAAAGGATCCACAAGAACCAAGTAGCATATTCTAACATCTTTATTCAATGAATCAACAAGGCATTGAAATATATGAGTGCAAACATAACACAACAAATATAGGAAAACAAGATATTTTTTGTATTAATAGAAATAGGAGAGTATTTACAACCATAAATAGTAGTTGATCTTGTATATGTCTCCCCAAATTGACTTGTCCTTCCTTGTCACAAAGCACACCTCAATATCAACCCTAATGTATGAATCTGATGACTCATTTCGGTTCAAGGCAACAACACAAGGTCACTATCAATATCCAAAATCCAACCCCGATGATATAGATGGCAGTAACTTTATAGGAGAAGGATGGTAGCTTAGGATTTATCATTATGGGCTTGAGAACCACATATGATGGGAGGATGAGCTTAAGGGATAAGGGGTGAAGTCTCCAATATAGGATCATATAGGATTCAAGCTTCATATCCATGGTAAATGGTTAAAACTGTAGAAATTTCACCGTAGATTAAATTGATTATACAATGTACTAAAGCAAAATACTTAATCTACTTCTACAATCAAACTTGCGGAAGCTTAATCGATTTTGAGCAAGATCAAATAGAACACATATAAAAAGATGGAAAAGAAATCAATCACACATGAACATAGAAGAATACTCTAGGGAAAGCCTTAGCTAAAAACCCCGCTATCTGTATTATCATACAAGTGGAAATATCTCAAGATTACACAAAGCTTTAGCTCACAAGCTATCCAGCTCTCAGTACAATCCCTCACTGCTTCTCATAGACAGAATAGACAACACATATGCCTTCCTTCAGTCCTCCAAGCCTCCTATTTCTTTGCGCAGTTTCTCCTGGGTCCTCAAGCTGCCACCTTTGTGTAATTACCTCACACACTACTCACTTACCTCTGAAATAACTATGCAATTCTCAAGGAAAGAATTCCTTCTGCATGCAAGAGATATCCTCATGGGAATATTCCTACAACTAATAGTACACTGTCCCATCCTTTGATCTCAACTGGGTCTCTGTCTGAACTGACATGCATGAGTTATTTATGAGAGAATATTCAGTTATCTAAAGTACACTAGTTGCATGCATGCATGCATTGACTAACTGAACTCACAATCAGTTCCACACACTGTTGGAACTAATCTAACTAGACTTAACTCAGTTAACTAAGCTAACTGTTTACAACTCAAGGTACAACTCATCCTGATCTCCTTAATTAAGGGATAACTTCCTCAATCAAAGGGATAAATTTTGCATGTCTTCACATAGACTTCATGTTTGATTTTTTCCAACTAATTAACTCAAGATGAATTAATTAATTATTTTACAAATAGTTGTTGAGATCAAATTCGAATTTTAATTCTTAATTTTAATTTAGGGACTAATTAAAATTAGAATGTATCCCGAAATTCTATCTATAGCAATGCTATTTTTAGCATTTCTTATTGCTATTTTCAACACTCCCTCTCAACAAGAAAGGAATTATCTATCACCTCGATCCTGTCTCTGTGGAACTCGAATTTGCATTTTGACAATGCCTTAGTCAAAATGTCTGCATCCTACTCCTCGGTCGAAACATACTGCAACAACATGATCCTCTTCACCATACAGTCTCGAAGATGATGATACCAGATATCGATATGCATGGACCTGTCATGAAATACTGGATTCTCAGAGAGTTTGATACAACTCTGATTATCGCAATAGATCATAGTTGGATCCATCGTTTGATCAAACAACCCTACTAGAATTTTCCGCATCCAAATGGCCTCACATGCTACCTGGCTTGTAGCCATGTATTCAGCCATGTAGGAATGCAGTCTTCACATCCATCTGATGGATCTTCCAACCCATCTGTGCTGATAGTGCCAACATCGATTTGATAGATGAGTACCTTGCTACAGGAGAAAAAGTCTCATCATAGTCGATCCCCTCGACCTGTGAGAAACCATGAACAACAAACCTTGCCTTATGTTTCTCCACACTACCATCAACTACTTGCTTTACCTTGTAAAGCCAACAGGAACTCACCACTTACTTGTTCTCCGGTCTTGGAACAACATCCCAAACATTGTTCCGAACTATGGAGTCATACTCCTCCACCATAGCATCAAACCAAACGGGTTTCCGCACTGCTTCCTTAAAGGAAGATGGTTCAGTCTCTATACATTCCCCAACAAGGGCCATGTACCCAATGTACCGCTCAGGTAACCTCCTCTGTCTGCTCTGAGAATATGGCTCTCCCAAATTCTCTCTTTCATCCATCAACAATATTTCAGCTTCCCTTGAGCGTTTCCGCCCATATCTGGAAGACACTGCATGAGTGGATGTCTCCACTCCTGGATCCTCTGCATGCGGCTGCTCCACATCAGTCTGAGGCTCTCCCTCCTTAGGAACCAAAATTTCCTGCTCTGCATGCAACTTGAGCTCCATCTTAAGGGAAACTCGTATGGCCTTCAGCTCATCGAACTTAAGATCTCTGTGAACCACTGTCCTCTGACTGGTAGGAAAATACACCCGATGGTTGTGGGGAGTATCAATGTACCCCACAAGTATCCCCAACTCTATTGTTGGCTCTAGCTTCTTCCAGGCATCTTTGGTCACATGGAAAAACACCGATGAGCCAAAAATCCTTAAGTGACTCACATCTGGTCTCTTCCTGGAGAATGCTTCCTTTGGTGTCTTCTTCCCAAGTATGCATGCGGGCTTCTATTCTGCAAGTATACCATTTTATTGCATGCCTCAACCCACAAGTGAAGTGGTAGGCCTTGGTCATGCAACATCGCCCGAGCTACTCCCACAATCATTCTGTTCTTCCTTTCGGACACCCCATTCTGCTATGGGTTATGGGGTGCTGTCGATTCCTGTTTAATTCCTTCTGCTGCATAGAAGTCCTTAAACTCTTGAGAGACATACTCTCCACCATTGTCCCTTCGCAAGACCCTAATCTTATTTCCCGATTCTTTCTCAACCATGGCTTTAAACTCACAAAACCTTGAGAAGGTTTGATCCTTCTTCTGCATGAAATAGATCCAGCATCTACGAGAAAAATCATCAATGAAAATAACATAGTACCTTTGTTTAGCGGTGGAGGCTGTCGAGAATGGTCCACACACATCTGTATGAACTCGCTCCAAGATTGCTTCAACTCAACTGTCTTGATCTTGAAAGGAAGAATTTGCATACTTACCCAAGGTACAACCTTTGCATGTGTCCACTTTCTCAAGTTTACCCTTGGGAAGTCTGGTAGAAATTTGCTGCATGATCTTTAAGGCCCCATGGTGAAAGTGGCCAAACCTTCTATTCCGTAGCTCGCCAATATCTTGGCTTTGCACCAACTCTGTTGTGGAACTCAATGCAGCACAGTCATCTACCTCCAGTTTGTAGAGATTCTTCACTCGAATCCCAATCCTCTTGGTCTGTCCCGTGGCGATGTGTCTCAGGAACGCCTTTCCTTTACTGAAGACTACATCATAGCCTTTGTCTTCCAACATAGCAATGGATACCAGGTTCTTCTTCAGTACAGGCACATACTTTACATCAATCAGGGTGAGAGGAGTTCCATGCTCCCTTTGAAACACAATTGTGCCTTCACCTGAAACACGTTACTTTCCATCATTGCCCATCTCTATGCACATCTGGAGGTCCTTCTCCTCCAAGGCACTGAATAAACTCTTGTCACCGGTCATGTGGAATGAGGCTCCACTATCCAGGTACCAAACACAACCCACCATCGATGAAACCATGCATGTGATGAGGGTAAAATACAATTCGAACTGTGAGACCAGTGCCTCACCATTTGATCCTTTCAAGGATCCCTTCTTGGATTTCTTCTGTGGACAATTTGTTGCATAATGGCCCACCTCATGACAGTTAAAGCATCGCACTTTAGATTTGTCAATTTTCTTCCCACCATGGGAAGAAATCGATTTGGAACGGGAAGCCTCCCCTTTCCCTTTCCTCGCCTTACTTGCTAAGGCTAGATTTTCTTCATCATCATGCTTTGATGAAGAACCATCTCTGGTGCTTCTCCTGATCTCCTCCTCCATCAGATCCGACCACAGTCGTTCCCAATCTAGCAGTTTCTCTCTTCCATTCACTGAGTCTTGGTAGCTATGCCAGCTCTTAGGAAGACCGAGGAGAGAAAGGTTCACCATGTCATCATTGGTTGTCGTGATTCCTACACTTCCAAGCTCATCCCTGTAGGTGGTGAGCTTGTTCAGATATGTAGAGATCGTGTCGCCCTTTTCACACTTTATTTTCCAAAGCTTGTCTTTCAGCGCCAAATTCCTTTGATCGCTGTTGTTCTGATATAGATCCTTCAATGTCTTCCACATTGAAAACGGTGTCTCCTTCCCATGGAGACTCGAGACAATATAGTCTCTAACTCCCTCCAGAAGAATCCTCCTCGCTCTCGTCACAGATTTCTTCCATTCCGCCAATTCTTGGGCATTAGCTGTTGTTGGCTTGGGGACTTCTTAATCAATGAAGTCCTTCAACCCATTGTCCTCTAATACTGCTTCCATGTGATCCTTCCAGGCTATTGTAATTCGAGCTACCATCCAGGGCATACTCAAGTCTCAAGCCATTGAATGCCATTGGTCAATTTAGAGATGTGATAAGAAATCAATTCTGTACCTACAATCAAGAACTTCAAAACTTCGAACTTCTCCCTTCTTTGTATACTGTTCTCCGCTTTGATCACCTTTTCTCTGATACCATGTAGAAATTTCACCGTAGATTAAACTGATTATGCAATGTACTAAAGCAAAATACTAAATCTACTTCTACAATCAAACTTGCGGAAGCTTAATCGATTTTGAGCAAGATCAAATAGAACACATATAACAGATGAAGAACTCTGGGGAAAGCCTCAGCTAAAAACCCCACTATCTGTATTATCATACAAGTGGAAATATCTCAGGATTACACAAAGCTTTAGCTCACAAGCTATCTAGCTCTCAGTACAATCCCTCACTGCTGCTCATAGACAGAATAGACAACACATATGCCTTCCTTCAGTCCTCCAAGCCTCCTCTTTCCTTGCACAGTTTCTCCTGGTTCCTCAAGTTGCCACCTATGTGTAATTACTTCACACACTGCTCACTAACCTCTGAAATAAATGTGCAATCCTCAAGGAAAGAATTCCTTTTGCATGCAAGAGATATCCTCATGGGAATATTCCTGCAACTGATAGTACACTGTCCCATCCTTTGATCTCAACTAGGTCTTTGTCTGAACTGACATGCATGAGTTATTTATGAGAGAATATTCAGTTATCTGAAGTACATTAGTTGCATGCATGCATGCATTGACTAACTGATCTCACAATCAGTTCCACAAACTGTTGGAACTAATCTAACTGGACTTAACTTAGTTAACTGAGCTAACTAATTACAACTCAAGGTACAACTCATCCTGATCTCTTAAGGGATAACTTCCTCAATTAAAGGTATAACTGTTGCATGTATTCACATAGACTTCATGTTTGATTTTCTCCAACTAATTAACTCAAGATGAATTAATTAATTATTTTAAAAATAGTTGTTGAGATCAAATTTGAATTTTAATTCTCAATTTTAATTTAGGGACTAATTAAAATTGGAATGTATCACGAAATGCTATCTATAGCAATGCTATTTTTAGAATTTCTTGTTACTATTTTCAACAAAAACAACCTTTGGAAGCTTCTAGAAGAGGAAGCTTCATATTTATTTTTAATTTTCCCGAATTTCTAGAATCAACGCAGGTGCAGAAGGGAGCAACAAGTGTTTGTCAACGCAGGTGCAGAAGGGAGCAACCAATGTTGAATGCAGGTGGCTAAAGGGGTAGGGTGTGTTGGGGCTAAAAAAATATATTTTGAGCAATTACTCCCAAAAACTCAGACTTTTTGGAAAGGTCATGCTTAGGGCTTTGTGAAGGGATGATGACAACATGGTCACGGATGTTGATTGATCTAGTTTACAGGCCTATTAACCAGATATGAAAAAATGGCCTATACCATATGTCCCCTTAAAGTACAAAGTCTGAAATGACAGTTGATTACTAAAGTGCTTTACCTTGTGGCAAGTCCAGATCAAAAATAACTAGTCGAGATCATCATCTATAACAATACATTTTCATCATGTTATCTTTGTTGAGGGAGGCATGCCCATACTCAACACATAAGCTAATAATACATGTACAATGATCAAGAAGTCTCATCCACCGATGACAAAAAGTGGACCCATGCTTGGATTATTGTCTGTATGATCATAGCCATCATAATTTATAATCTTGTATTAATTGTGAAATCGCAGACTGGATGGATGAAACTAGATTCGAGGTCTTCTATCTCATTCACTCGATAGATTGATGTATGAGTCTAACCATGTGAATAAATGAGTTGAAGTCGAACATGGTAGACACCATCTGATTACCCACCAATGATGTAAACCATTAACAAAAGCAAGAGAAACTATTGATGATGTTAATGGCTCTCAAGGTACCATAGTACAATCCATATGGTGTGAAAGAATGAGTTGAATTCGAACACCACACAGAATATTTTGGTCGAAAGCCAATGATGAAAACCTGTTACTGAGAGCGAGGAAACTTGCCATTGATGTATGTAATCTCCAAGGTACCGAAGGGAGTTTCTAAGTCAATTACTTGGATAATGACCTAATGTCTATAGGAAGCGACTCGTCACAGGAGGGCCTTGATGTATCCCCCATCAATGACATGAAACGAGTATCAAGATTTTGGACAAAATGATGTTGATGTGGAGCTGGTTCAGGAACGACATACATGAATGAAGGCTTAAGAGTATTGTAGCAGATATTAATTGAAGGACTTCTCTTGCACATATCGGTGACACTTTATGGAGTTAGAAACATTAACCCAAAACCGATTGTGGAGGCTTTGATATGGTGTGATGAACCAAAAATACAAGCAAATTTCCCAACCCAACAATCACAGAGATGAAGTTGAAGAGTGTCACGTTCAAGAGCGACTCAATGCCATTAATAGGTTGAGTATCCCATTTTCCCAATTTCCCCAACCATTATGGTTAATACCTCTTTATTTTTTACAAGATTGAGGAGGATAACATATGCTTGATCTGCAAGTTCATCCTTCAGATGAATCCCTCTAAGTATTTTTAACGAACCCTAAGAATAAGTGGTTCAGTCCTGTCATGTTCGATGAGTCTATTGTTGTTTGATGTTGTTTACTAGTCCATTGAAGCTGTAACTTGACTCCTTTTTCATGTTTAGAGAGTTCGAAAAAGTGGTGAAAAGAAAAACTCCAAAGGTTCTCTTTTGTAAAATTGTCTCGAGTTCGAAAATACATAAAACGATACTCAAGAGAATCTCTTAGCCATGTTTGAATAAGGTATTCCTTTTTCGTAAATAGTCTATCTCAGTCCAAAAAAGGGTTAAAATTACATTGAGTAGACGTATTTTCATTTACTTTAACGAGTTCGAAAAGACAAGTGCTCGATAATAGTTTCAAGTTTTGGGAGTTTGAAAAGAGATTAAAAAGAACTCCTCCTCGAGGAATGAGTGGTATAAAGGGTAGCAGCTGGTTCCGGTCATGATGGAACTTCTCAAAACATGTAGAGGTCAAGTGGTTGGCTAATAAGACCACTCATCGTAGAGGTTCCTTAGGAAAGGGTAAAAATAAGTGAAAGCAAATAATCGGCCAAGCAAATGGTGATGATGGAATGAGAAAATTAGGCTAGTGAAGACAAGAATTGGATCAAGAAAATGAATGAGGAGTTGGAACAAATTGAAAATAATAACACATGGGAACTAATATCAAGGCCAAAGGACAAGAACATCATTAGAACCAAATGGGTCTACAAGAACAAGTTGAATGAAGAAGACCAAAGGGTTAAGAAATAAGGAAAGACTAGTATGAAAAGAGTAAACTCAAGTATAAGGTATTGTTTTTTGCATTGGTAGCTATGTTAGATGCTACTAGAATGTTCTTGGAATTTGCATGTTCTAAGAGTATAAAGGTCAAGTCAACTTTATTGAATGGTGAATTAGAAGATGAAGTATATAAAGAACATCTAGAATGATTTCAGTCGACTTATGATGAAAATCAATTTTACATGTTCAAAAAGGCTCTCTATGGGTTGAAACAAGCTCCAAGAGCTTGGTATGCAAAGTTGGACAAGCACCTACAACAACAAGGCTTCAAAAGAGGATTAACAAACAACAATATATATTTTAAATTTGATAATGATCATTTTCTAATTATTGTTATGTATGTAGATGACATCATTTTTGGGATCAATTTGGAGGAAATGGGCCACAAGTTTGCTGAAGACATGCAAAAAGAGTTTGAAATGTCCATGTTGGGTGAGTTGACTTTCTTCCTTGGGCTGTAAGTTACAAAAATAGACAAAGGTATATTCATCTCTCAATCCAAGTACTTAAGAGAGAAGTTGAAGCAATTTGGCATGGATGATTGCAAACCAGTTAGTACACCCATGGTGACTGGTTGCAAATTGAGCAAAGATGATGAGTCTCCTGAGGTAAATCAGTCCACTTATCGATCAATGATTGGTAGCTTGTTGTATTTAATAGCTTCTAGACCTGACATTATGCAAGTTGTAGGGTTGGTTGCAAGATTTCAAGCTAATCCCAAGGAAATTCATGTAAATGCAGTTAAGAGGATCTTCAAATATCTCCAAGGCACCATTGAATATGGCTTGTGGTATCCTAAAGGTAAATATTTCAGCTTGATTACTTATATTGATACAGATTGGGTTGGTAGCATTGATGACAAGAAAAACACATTAGGAGCAACATTCTTTTTGGGCAATATCTTGGTCTCTTGGGAAAGTAAGAAGCATAACTCCATTTCATTATCTACTATTGAAACTAAGTACGTAGAAACAACCACTTGTTGCACCCAAATCTTATGGATGAAGTAGACTCTTTAAGATATGCAAGTTGAATATGTTGATCCTATTCCCATCATGGTTGACAACACTAGTGTGATTAGCATTTCCAAAAATCTAGTTCTCCACTCCAAACCAAAGCACTTTCCAAGAAAGTATCATTTTCCATGAGATCTGGTTGCTAATCATGTTGTGAAATTGGAGTTTGTGGCCACTAGTGAGAAAATTTCCGATATTTTTACCAAGCTTCCTCCAAGGGGGCATTTTGAACATCTTGAAAATGCAACAAGATGATGGAGCTTAGTGGAAAGGAGTCGCCTTCACTAAGTGGGCCCGCAGGCTATTTTTGGCACAGAGTCTATTTTTAGACATATGGATCATGGTCTATGAGTTGCAGGATGCTATTTGTGGATGATTGGTCATGTTGGTAAAAATAGATGGACTTCTATTTTTAGACATATGGGCGGAGTCTATTTTTAGACTGCCAGGCTAAAAATAGAACAGTCAAATATTATTAGCTCATAATAATATTTGGACTATAAACATTATCTTATCCTCTTGGAGCACTTCAATTTGAGCTACAGATGTGGCACATGCAGCTGTCAGAAGGAAATACGCTTTTCTTATGGGTCAGTTGAGCTATTGCATGATGGACTTCAGTTAGAACTCAAGTGGTTGAGTTTGGTGGAGTCGATTGAGGAGTTGATGGAGTTGTGTTCAGTTTGACTTGGTTGAACTAGTTGTATTTAGTCTAATTGCAGAATACACTAGTGATGAGTGATGTGAATTAATTGTTAATTAATTCACTAATTATTAACTCATAAAGCAACTAAAGAATACATCAGTTAACTCAGTGCATGGACAGTTCAGTGGAGACAGGTGTTAGAGGTGGAGATTGCTATCGGTTGTGACTATAGTTGTGCATGAGATTTGCACAATCAATGGATTGAGTATTTCCAATGAGGATTGTGTGGTTCAGCCAAGGAAATACGAGTTTGGATCAGCCATTCTCATCTATTCTCATGCAGGATTGCGCAGTGGAGGCAAGAAAGCAGTGGAGGAGATTTGAACCTGTGATTGATTCAGATCTGAGCTAGTTTGTGTGTAGCAAGTGGAGAAAGTACTGAGTACTTGTGAGGAGTATTGTACTATGTATTATTACATGTTCTCAATCATTATAATATACAGATAGTTGGGGGTTTTTAGCTGTATGCTTTCCCCGTGATATATTGTGTTGATATGTGTGATTGATGCTTCAATGTGCGCATGCGATTGTTTCTGAATACTGCAAATTGATGATCAATAGTAGAGGAGGTTATGTATTATGCATGCATTCCGCAAATAGTGTATAATCAGGATAATCTCTGTGAATAAGTGTCATATTATTCAAAATTTCTACATGGCATCGGAGCAGAGTTGATCATCAGATCTATTATTCAGAAAGTGATTACATTTTATTTCTTCAGGCAGAGTCTGTAATTGGGCCAGGTAGCCTCTGGATTCATCCTTCCTTTGGAAGGTGAGATATATGGCAAAAGCCGATACAGTCAATATCTATACGAGAAATACTTTGTTCTCACGAATTTTAGATCAGAAGCGGTTGAGTTTTTGAGCTAGTGGAATTCGAATTTGCAGCAATGTTTTCTTGGTGTCAAAGTTGAAATGTCTGTCAACGGATTGCGATTGGAGTATGCTCTTGAAGGTAGCTCGAACTATATTGCATGGAAAGATAGGATGGAGGCTGTGTTAGATGACAATGGGCTGAAGGAGTTCATAGAGGTTGAGGTCCCAAAGCCTACTGATGCTGCTCACGTTGAGGCTTGGCAAAAGAAGACAGCAAAGTGTCGAAGGATTCTGTTGGAGGGCGTGAAGGATCACATTGTGTCCAGCCTGCACGGAAAGGCTTCTCCATACTTGATGTGGAAAGCGTTGACAGATTTATTCCATAGCAAGAGCGACCAGAGGAAGTTGGCGCTCAAGGATACACTCAGAAACATTAAGTGTGAGAATGGAGACAGTATGCCCAAGTATCTCACGAAGTTCACTCAACGCCAGGATGAGCTGGGAAGTGTGGGGGTGATTGTCGATGATGAGGACTTGGTGAGCTTGGCTCTCCTTTGTCTTCCGAAGAGTTGGCATTCCTATTAGGACTCTATCAATGGTCGGGAGAAATTGCCAGGATGGGAGAGACTTTGGTCTGATCTTGTGCAAGAGGAGCTCAGGCGGAATACTAGGGACAGATCTTCATCAAAGGCATCTGATGAAGAAAATTGCACTTTGGCTGCCAAAGCAAAGAAGGGGAAGGAGAAGGTTTCTCTTTTCGAATCCAGTTCTTCCAATGATGGGAAGAAGGTTGACAAATCAAAAGTGCGATGCTTTCGTTGTCATGAGGTGGGCCATTATGCTGCAAATTGTCCACGGAGGAAATCCAAGAAGGGATCCAGGGAAGGATCTGAAGGTGAGGCACTTGCTTCACAGTTTGGGTTGGATTTCACACTCTTCGCATGCATGGTTTCAACCATGGTGGGAAGTGGTTGGTTTCTTAACAATGGAGCTTCTTTCCACATGACTGGTGACAAGAGTTTGTTCAATACTTTGGAGGAGAAAGATCTCCAGATACTCATAGCGATGGGTAATGATGATAAGTGTAGTGTCTCAGGTGCAGGCATGATTATTTTTCAGAGGGAGCATGGAGCTCGCCTTTCCTTGACCGATGTCAAGTATGTACCACGACTGAAGAGAAACTTGGTGTCGATCGCAATGTTGGAAGACAGAGGCTATGATGTAGTCTTCAGTAAGGGAAAGGTTTTCCTTAGACACATCATCACTAGACAGGTGAAGTAGATTGGTTCACGGGTCAAGAACCTGTATGCTCTTGAGGTTCAAGCTGCATGCAAAGCCTTGAGCAAAGAGGCAACTGATGGAGACTTGGTGGTTGAGAGGGAGCGTATATTACCCCTCAACATGCAGAGCCAGAAGAAGTCTCAGATGATTGTGGAGGAGCCACGATTGGTGCAACAGCTTCAGGAGGTTGTGGAGCAGCCACAACAAGGGAAGCTGAGAGGAGATCGAGTAGAGACATCTACTCATGCAGAGACCTCCAGTAGGGGGAAACTTTGATCCAGGTGGGCTGAGGAATCACATGCAGCCATACCTCCAGGTAGGAGGTGGGGTGATATAGAGTGGTCGTCCCAAGGAGGAGGGGCAGGATCCTTGAGGTACCCAACCTCTTGGATGAGACCTTGCTACGGGAGCCCCGATGTGGAGTAGTAGGAACTGACTGATTGGGTAGAGATAGATACGGATGGAGCAGCAGAGAGAGCGACAATGTAGGGAATCCCAGGACAGCGCATGGCTAGCAGGCTGCAACAATGCAAGAGGCACAAGTGTTTTGCACGGCGCTAGGTGGCAGAGAGAAGTGTGCAATGATGTGAGATGCATGGAGATGTTGCAGTAGCGCAGATGTCAGAGAGGGAGCACTTGTCAGCAGCAGGTAGAGCTTCAGCATCAGAGTATGTTCCTAGCCCAACAGAGTGGTCAGTTGGGAGTGTTTTTGTTCCAAGTGTTGTTGGAGCAAGTGGACCGGGCAAATGTGTTGCATGCAGAACATTCCAGAGTTGCAGGATAGGGGTTGCAGATAATCCATATCTTGTTGAGAGGGAGTGTTGAAAATGCAACAAGATGATGGAGCTTAGTGGAAAGGAGTCGCCTTCACTAACTGGGCCCGCAGGCTATTTTTGGCACAGAGTCTATTTTTAGACTATGTCTATTTTTAGACATATGGGCAGAGTCTACTTTTAGACTGCCAGGCTAAAAATAGAACAATCGAATATTATTAGCTCATAATAATATTTGGACTATAAGCATTATCTTATCCTTTTGGAGCACTTCAATTTGAGCTACAGATGTGGCACATGCAGCTGTTAGAAGGAAAAACGCTTTTCTTATGGGTCAGTTGAGCTATTGCATGATGGACTTCAGTTAGAACTCAAGTGGTTGATTTTGGTGGAGTTGATTGAGGAGTTGATGGAGTTGTGTTCAGTTTGACTTGGTTGAACTAGTTGTATTTAGTCTAACTGTAGAATACACTAGTGATGAGTGATGTGAATTAATTGTTAATTAATTCACTAATTATTAACTCATAAAGCAACTAAAGAATACATCAGTTAACTCAGTGCATGGACAGTTCAGTGGAGACAGGTGTTAGAGGTGGAGATTGCTATCAGTTGTGACTATAGTTGTGCATGAGATTTGCACAATCAATGGATTGAGTATTGCCAATGAGGATTGCGTGGTTCAGCCAAGGAAATACGAGTTTGGATCAGCCATTCTCATCTATTCTCATGCAGGATTGTGCAGTGGAGGCAGGCAAGCAGTGGAGGAGATTTGAACCTGTGATTGATTCAGATCTGAGCTAGTTTGTGTGTAGCAGGTGGAGATAGTACTGAGTACTGGTGAGGAGTATTGTACTATGTATTGTTACATGTTCTCAATCATTATAATATATAGATAGTTGGGGGTTTTCAGCTGTATGCTTTCCCCGTGATATACTGTGTTGATATGTGTGATTGATGATTCAATGTGCGCATGCAATTGTTTCTGAATACTGCAAATTGATGATCAATAGTAGAGGAGGTTATGTATTATGCATGCATTCCGCAAATAGTGTATAATCAGGATAATCTCTGTGAATAAGTGTCATATTATTCAAAATTTCTACACTCCAAACCAAAGCACTTTCCAAGCAAGTATCATTTTCCATGAGATCTGGTTGCTAATCATGTTGTGAAATTGGAGTTTGTGGCCACTAGTGAGAAAATTTCCGATATTTTTACCAAGCCTCCTCCAAGGGGGCATTTTGAACATCTTAGGTAAGAGATGGGAGTGGTTTATTTTCGAAGGAATTGAGATGTTTCTATGGAGTTGGTAATTGTTCAAAGTATGTCCTCAACCAATTGCGAAAAGTTTTCTAAGTTGGTGGTGGTTGCTTGGTCTTATGTGCATCATTGCAATATGTACTGCTTTTGCTTCTTCCTTTTATCTTTCCAAGGAAGCATGGTTTTCACTTATGCGGGGGAAGAGTGTTCAAAAATTCAGGGGGAGTATGTTCAATTTTCTAAGCCCTCCATTGTTGGCATTGATAGTTTTCATTGTTATGTATTGAGTGTTGGCACTGCTTTGTATTTCCCTTTGTCAAAGGGGGAGAGAGGAAGAGAAATCAATTTTATATGGAAGGACCAGGTTCAAGTTGAATCAATAGGTTGCCATCAATGCTAAAGGGGGATATTGTTGCCATTGTAGTGTTGACCTTGATGTCAATAGACTACAGGACTCTAGTTTTTACACTGTATGCATCTCCTAACGGAATTTGATACTTTGATAATTCACCACTATTACCAGAATTCGATACTCTGGTAATTGCACATGGTTGATTTGGTCTGCATGAAGGTGAGTTATGGAACATAGTAAGTGGAGCTCTCCTATGCATTGATCTGGTCCATGTAATGAATGAACATGTAGTGGATTGATCTAGTCGCTCTGGTCATTGTAATCACTCTTGTAGTGGAAGATAATTAATATTATATTGATTTGGTCGTATTTGGCAGTGCTGGAACTAAGTCAAATTATTTGTTGAAAATTGATTAAATTGAAATAATGTAATTTGTAAGGGTTACACCTGGTATGAGTTGAAGATGAAGTTCGGGTTAGATAACAATTTTCGTGAGCTTAGATGAAGTGTGCATATACCATGCAATGCGTTGATCTGCTAATCAACCAATGTTGATCTGGCAATTAACCAATGCTAATATGGTAATTCACTAATGTTGATGTGTTTTGGAGTGTGAACTTAATAGTATTGTTGATCTAGTGCAATGGAATATATGGGCCTCAATTTTGTATATTGCTAAACAAAAAGAAGCTTTGAACCCTTCTATGTTGGAGTTGTCCAATGGATGCATACGTTGAGTGAATTTAATGAGTTAGACAACTATGAATTGAATCATTCAAGGGACGAGAATGTGAGTCTAAACTTAGTAGAAGTTTAAGGGTGTATGCCCTTAGGTAATTATTGCATGGTTCTTCATCAAATTATATATATTTGTTTGGTGTGCAATGTAAGGTGTTCGATCTCCTTTAAGTGTAAAATATTGTAGAGCATCGCGAGCTTAGGAAAAATGTGATCTAAACCCTGGAAGGTGTTTGATGTGCATATAAATATGTTTGTAGATGGGTTGCAGATCTAGTATGTTATGACCCAGAGTTTGAAGTTGAGATCACTGTGATTTTAATTCAATTTTTAGAGAGCATGAAACAATGTAGCAGTGAGAATACAGGTGATCTATGTATTGGTTGTAGTAGCTTATTGGCAGAGGTTTTTATCATTTAAATATTGCTATGCTTTCTATAATCAGTTGTTGACATAGGTGTGATAGCTTAGGAGTGGAGAAAGTGTTGAAGATTTAACTTCATCTTGAAGTTTTGTTGAGACATCTCAAAGAAGAAGTCATAGGGAAATTTGCAGGGGTTCTAATCTTGAATTATTACATGTTGTTTCTTGTATCATTTCAGAATTATATTTGCACTGTATTTGAAGATATTTTCAGAATTTTTTTGTAGAGGTTGAGGGCTCAAGCAAATGGGGGCTTACTAAATTGTTGAAGGGGTGGTGGCTCCTTGTTGGCAGTGGCCAACAAAATACCTATTTAGGTATAACTTGTATATGTAAAGAAGAATATTTGCAGAGAATAAAAAATAAGCAAGCAAAAGAAATACGGTGGTTTTCTTCCCATGGAGGGTTTCCACCTAAAATTATGGTGTTCCCTTATTATGATAATTGTGCTTCTATTGTTGCATCTTTACAATATTGATTCATCCCCCTACACCCTGCCCCTCTTAGTATTGCTTGGTCTCATCACAATGTAGTTGACTTATAGTTGAGTGGAGAGTGGAAGCCCTCCTTCAGTTGCCAACCACCTTAATGTACATAAATAAGTATAAATGCTTATGTAAATTTTATTTATGGACTGTGGTATTCCATGATGTGTTTGGCTAATGCAAAGACTGTATGTTCATGACTGAATGTTTGAGTGCCACTATTATATTCATACTTGACAAGCTACCTTAACCGTCAATGGTTGAAATAAATGATTGAATTGTATGGATTACTTCTATATTCAATATTTACATGGTATTTAGTATGCCCCTGTTTGATTGCCTAATTGGCCAAATATATTACAAGTCTTCAATTATATTGAATAATGGAACTGGATAATTCACTGCCATAATCATGGTCTACAAGTTGACTAACATGCTATGAATTGATTTCATACTTGGGTTGTGCTAGCATGTATTTAATTCATGGATAATAAGATAAACTATGTGTTATGATCACTCTCTTCTTGACGGTATTAGATTATTATTTAAATAGCTTAGTCTGCGCAGTGAAGTTGTGATGTCTAAGGATAACATGTAGCTTTCCTTGTGAAATTCTATATTTACGTAACTAATAGAGCATATATGTTTATGAGGATGACTTTAGCCAACCTATGCAAGGGACTAGCAATGCTGGGATGACTAGTACAATACCCCTTGCATAACAATGATAGTTGTGATAAATTGGTATTTGGATATTTCCCCTTCTACTTCAGGCTCGATGCCTTTTGGTGTTGTGGGCCTTGCCCCCTTATTCTGTTGATACTCAAAAGTTTGGCATTTTCATGCTTGTACTATAAACAACCAAGTCACCCTTGCACCATAACTCCCAACAAAATGGAAACTTGGGGATATTTTTTCCTTCCCTATCTATTATGTACTTTAATTAGAGATTGAGGTATTTGGACCTTGGGGCCACAACCCTCAATATGCTGAAGAGATGGTGTGGGTTCGCTGCCCCTCTCTATTTTGTGAACGTGACATGGTGGGAACTTGTCAGGACCGATAGAGCGACGGGAACCAACACTTAAGTGTATGGGAAAGAGCCTAACATTGTAGGTCTGTAGGCAGAGCCTTGTCCCAATGGAACTGTGTGAAGCGGTCCCCTCCTAGGTCTCATCCATCAACCTATTAATTGGGTTACTATTCATAGAATGCACTCAAAGGGAACAAGAGGACTAGGTCGATGGTGGAACCTAGCCTTGTGGAGGCTTATTGTTGAACCACAGAACCCTTTGGGTCATTTAGCTCTTGGACTTCAGGATTTTAGAGCGTTAGAATGAGATAGGTGAAGAAGCGGGCCTATGGACCGGTGCTGCGATATGTCGAGGCTGAGCCTATTGGATGCTTGACCTTTGGGGTTTTTAATTTAATCACACTAAATTCAGGACATTAGACCCTAACATCGAGATGTATCAGGAGTGGGCCCATTGATTGTGTACCTGGGTTGTGCTGGTGTGTATTCAATTCATGATAGTGTGATTAACTACATATTATGCTCACTCTCTTCTTGATAGTATTAGCTTATAATTTCAATAGCTCAATCTTCTCATTGGAGTTGTGATTTCTAAGGATAACATGTAGCTTTCCTTATGAAATTCCATATTTACGTAATTAATAGAGAATATATGTTTATGAGGATGACTATAGCCAAGCTATGCAAGGGACTAGCAATGTTGTGATGAATGGTACAATATCCCCTGCATAGCAACGATAGTTGTGATAAATTGGTATTTGGATCTTTCCCCTTCTATCTCACGATCGATGCATTTTGGTGTTGTGGGCCTTGCCCCCTATTTTCACCCTTCTACTATAGACAACCAAGTCACCCTTGCATGATAACTCTCAATAGAATGGAAACTTGGGGAGATGTTTTCCTTCCCTATCTATTATGCATGTTAATTAGAGATTGAGGTCTTTGGACCTCGGGGCCACAACCCTCAATATGTTGAAGAGATGGTGTGGGTTAGTCACCCCTCTCTATTTTGTTGACACGACATGGTGGGAACTTGTCAGGATTGATAGCGTGATGGGACCCAACACTTAAGTGTATGGGAAAGAACCCAACATTGCAGGTCTGCAAGCAGAGCCTTGTCCCAATGGAACTGTGCCAAGCGGTCCCCTCCTGGGTCTCATCCGTTAGCCTATTGGTTGGGTCACTATTCATAGAATGCACTCAAAGGGAACAAGAGGAATAGGCCGGTGGTGGAACTTGGCCCTGTGGAGCCTTGTTCCCAGGCCACTGAACCCTTCGGGTCATTTAGCTCTTGGCCTTTAGGATTTTAGAGTGTTAGAATGAGATAGGCGAAGAAGCAGGCCTATAGACCAGTGCTACAATGTGTCGAGACTGAGCCCATTGGACGCTTGACCTTTCATATTTTTTATTTAATCACATGGAATTCAAGCCATTAGATCTTGACGTCAAGATGTGTCGAGAGTGGGCCCATCGGGCTCCCAGGATTTCAGGTTCCCATAAGAATAGCTATATGTGGACGCTAAGAACTTGATGTTGAGATGACTTGGTTTGGGGGTGGCTCCTACTGGGCTCACAGGTCTCTGGGTCGTCGGGATTATCAAAGGATCTAAGTGGAGAGTGAGTCTAACGATTGACAATTGAGATTGATTGAGGCACCCCTCTCATGGTTAATGTTTATCAAGTAGGGGGGGAGGCATGGTTGGGATTAGCACCAACTTTCCCATTTGTGATAGATGGTCAAGATTAATTGTGAGGCCCCCTTCCTCAAATTTAAAACTACCATTTGGGGGGGGGTTGCACTACCAACAATTTTGGACAAGGCAGTTTCATGTGTCAATGTTGCACTCAACAAAGTAGAGAGACCTAGTTGCCTTGGCACACGGACCGTGTGAACCCATGAGGCGGTGACATGTATTGATGGGGTCTTGGACCTCACACCTCGACAATTTAAATCGAACTTGGAATGGAAGCGAGTTAAGGAAACTCTCGATGTCAAGGTGTCGAGATAACATGGACCAATGGGCTTCACCTCGAGAACTGAGTGCACTGGATTTAGGCTTCATGTCTCGAACCTTAGACCTCGACACTTTTACTTGAGGAAGTTGCTTAGCGAGGTGAGGAGGAAACCCATGATGTCAAGGTGTCGAGATGATGTGGGCCAACGGGCTCCACCAAGAATACATGGTACAATGGATGGAAGCACAGGTTTCATGGCGTGGTTAACCTAGAAACCATCCACGGATGGTGTGGCTATGCCACATGAATAGGGTGGAGGCCACGTGGATGCCACTTAGTGTCCTTGTGATGACATGGCCTATGTTAATAGGCCAAAACTTCTAACGTGTATAACATCTTATTTGAGACTTGGATTGAGAAAAAACTTATGTCATCGAAAAGCTCTCGACGACTTGGTCGTAATGGTGATATCAAAATTAGTTTCTACAAAATATGAAAAGTGAGGTTTCTGGTAACACCATTTGCATAATAAATTATGAAAAGTGAGGTTTTTGGTAACACCATTTGCATAACAAATTTTGGAAATCTATGAAGGAATGGAAAGGAAATGGTTAAATATATATATAACTTAACGGTGTATAATTCTACTTACTGTTCACCAGGATAATCGTGAATTTAACTAATAAGAAAAAAACTTACATTACGTTTTATCAAAAAATAATTCCATTATCTTATTGATATATTGGAGTGGTCGCAATCGAGAGTCTTGAATCATCGTGTCCCATTTACTTAACATTTACGATTTGGGGACCAACTTGTGATTTTGGAAGGGAAGTTGCAACCTTTAACATGGAAATTGTGTTAGAAAATGTTGAAAAGAGGATAAACTTTAACACGGAAACAAATTGAAATTGACTCCCATTAGAGGTGAATCCCTTGAATTCGAACTTCAAATATCATCATCAAATCGCCATTGTTCTTTCAATAATGAGATACAGATTTCAGTGCCTCAATCACTTTCCTAACCCACATTCATTCCAACCAAAGGAACTTAATTTGTTAACGCAATCTTGCGAAAGCAGCAGTTATTCAATATAAAAAAAGGATAAGCACGTGAATGTGCGTTGACAGGTTGGCCATTCTCTCCAATCGAGGCCGTGCTATTCAGCCTCACTGATGGCGATGACGTGTCTTGCTGAACTCCATCCGGGAACGCTGCCGCACAGGAAATTAAAATCCCACATGTCCGCACGCGCCCTTATCCCCACGTGACTTGGAAGTTGAGCCGCCTGAAAGAAATGAAAAGCACCATCTCTATCCGCACGCGCCCTTTATCATCCGTTTCTGCCTTTACTATAATCTCGGAAAGAGTAGAAGTAGATCCGCAGGGGCAGAGCACAGAACCGATCATTGGAAAAAATAATTTCTCTCTGTGAATTGAGTTGGGAGAGAATGGGAATCGAACTCCAGACAGGGAGAGTCCATGAGGATGGATGGGTAAGGGGCGCCATTCTTGGGGCCGGAGCTTCTGGAACAGTCAGCCTCGCTATGAGCAGGTGTAATGGCCAACTATTTGCAGTGAAATCTGCAGCCAGTTTTAGTGTGGCTTTAGACAATGAATACCAGATTTTGCAGGGTCTGGATTCTCCAGACATCGTTACCTGCCTGGGGCATTGTTACAGCGTCGAGAACTGTGTAAAGGTACACAATTTGTTCATGGAGTACATGCCAGGTGGCAGCGTAGGGGATCTGCTGGTTAAGTTTGTAGGGAAGCTCGACGAATCCGTGATCAGAGCCTACACTCGTGGCATCCTTCGTGGGATCGATTACCTCCACAGGCAGGGGATTGTGCACTGTGATATCAAGGGCAAGAATGTTCTTGTGGGTAACAATGGTGTGAAGCTTGCTGACTTTGGCTCTGCTAAGAGGCTTGGTGAGGAGAAGAATGGCCAGGAGGCAATCCAATTGAGGGGAACCCCTCAATGGATGGCTCCAGAGGTGGTGAACCAGGTGGAGCAGGGGCCTGCTTCTGATATTTGGTCTCTCGGCTGCACTGTACTAGAGATGGCCACTGGCAGGCCTCCATGGAGCCAAGTTTCCAATCCCCTTGCTGCAATGTATAGGATTGGATGCACAGAGGAGCTTCCTGAGTTGCCTTCTTCACTTTCACCTCAGATCCGAGATTTCTTAGAGAACTGCTTTCGGAGAGATCCCAAGAAGAGGTGGACCAGTGTAGAGCTGTTGAAGCATCCTTTTCTGAATGACTGCTCTGCCATGGAAGCAGAGGAGGCTACTAGGGATCCGGGATCCCCAACTAGTCATTTGGATTTTAGGAATCAAGTATGGGATTCCTACTCTTCTCAGAGTATTCCCACTCTGTCACTCAGCATCTCAAGCCCAACAGAGGAGTGCAATACAATGGCTGACAGCAATAAGTCAGTTGAGCAACGTCAAAGGTCTTCTCCCAGGGACAGAGTGATGGCACTGGCCACAGATTGTGAATTTGAAGTTGCTGACAGCCCTAATTGGTTTGCAAGTCCCCCCGGTCAGTGGATTGTGGTGAGATCTCCCAGAGACAAATCTCCAACTTTAGATAATCCCCTGTCGAAATCAGACATTAGTAATGCCTCCTCCATCCAGGAGCTTCCATTCACAAAAGAGGAATGCAGTGCCAACTTGGAAGCTGTCAACTGGGAAGAGGTGCCCCCAAGAGGTGAAGTAGATTTGTGCTTGGATTCTGCTCTATATATACCGCAAACTCAACAGGAATCATCTTCCAGCATTTACTCTGAGACTCTGCAACAGGACTTGCTTTTGTGGTCAGTGACAGCCCATTTGACTGATCAAACTAGGGAATTTTACGGATATTCCTCTCAAAGTACTGCTGATAGTGATCCTGTCATTCAGAAAAGATCCATCCTGGGAAAAACATTTTATATGTTTAATGATAAGAGGTCCTCTACTGCTGAGGCAGGAGCTTGTTGCCCCTGTTGTTGTAATATGTGCAGTACAGAATGTTGTTATAGAATTATGATAAAGGGGCAATTGTACATTGGCTGCAGAGCAGATAAATTTTCTTGTAGTTTTGATTCAAAATTAATTCCAATTGAGATTACTTGGCTACATACTTGATTTCTTGATTCTTGATTAAGCTTTGCATTGCATTGTTGTTGATCGTCTGATTTCTCCTGAAGAAACTTATTGTGTGTGTTATACCAACCGTCATATGTATCATGATATCTCAACGGTGATTCACAAGCTGGCTCACAGTATAGATGGAAGAACCTGATCTTTCTAGCTAGTTCAGGTAAAAATCAGGGGACTTTATCTTAGGTACCCAAAAGAATAAGAATAGAGCAAGTGTCTCAAGCTACCAGATCACTGCCTAATAGATTATTATGTTTTTATTCATTCTTTAACTTGACCATAAAGAAATCAGATAGTGAATGGATAATCCTTGAGCATTGGGATATTGTTGCACACAGTAATACCTGACACCTAATTCTGAGATTTCAATATTGAACTCTTGACTCATCAGGCACCTCTTTTTTCTTCGCAACCAAGCCCCTCCACTTAGTTACCATTCAAACCTTCGTCTATTCTCGGTATTGGTGGTTTGCTGATTAAAAATACCCTGAAAGCAACCAGCACTTCTGATTTGATTTGCTGATTAGTGACGTGTGAAAAATGCATATAATCTAGATAGTATCTAGTTTAATATAAGCAATTGAGGCTAATGTCATGCATAAATATGACATTATCTTTTTTGTTAAGCATTATATTGGAAAAAACTTTTGGTTATTAAGTAAAATTTAATCTACTTTAGATTGGTTAAGAGCTTATTTTTTTTTATATGCAAGGAAATGAGTTAATGGTCCAAGATTTAAAGATATCTAGTAAGAGCAAAATCCAAATGGGTCATTTTAAATGGTGTAGTTTTCCTTTAATAATGATGATGAATTAATCCATATTTGTGACTAACAATAAGTAATGGATGTCTTCACTACCAAACTGAATTATGACAGGTTTTACTACATTAAGTAGAGAAAGAAAGAGAAATAAAACAATCTCTTGAAAACTCAAATAAAAAAAGTCACTAACTTAATATAATTGAAATATAAGATTCACAAAGCCTAATTCAACTATAATGGTTTATTTTAAGATTTAATAAACATGAACAAAAATACTTTTGAAAAATTTACCTACTATTTGTAGCAATGTTTCATAACCATCCTTTAATGATGTCATGCCTCATTGTAAGAATGAGGTTGTGATTTGGAGAATGTATTAAGGGGAAGGTGATTTGAAGAGTGCTTTCTATCACCATGATTAATACAAAATGAATTATAAAGGTAGATTATGATGATCTAAAAGGAACATTAGATGAGGAAGTAAGGAGATTAATGGAAATTATTAGATCAATATGTTATTTTTTTGTGTATAATACTTTACATTCATGTTGGTGTATTGATACATTATTAATAAACCCATTTCAAAGTTTAAAATCAAGAAGTTGCTAGTAAAGGATGGGGTCTACTTATCATAGTAATTAATATTAACTAAATTAAACACAATAAAGGGGTCATTGGATATAGATTTTGATTTTATATGATTTTGTTCAAAGACGAGGAGGGAGATTGAAGGTGGGCTTATTTGAAACATCCTAGTGGATTTAAGTGTGCAACAAGAATGCATGCTAAGAGTTTGAAGAAAGGTTTGTTTATCAATTGTTTGCAAAATTGATTTTTAACATTAGAGGTCAAAGAAATAGAAGATTATCAAAAGATCCATGCACTGTTTTTGTTGATATTGATTGCATGACAAGTTTTTGAAGATAGGTCATTTCGACAAGTGTTGACTACAATTCTCGATGCCAAGGGAAAAACCTAGACATTGTAAAGACTCTTTCTAGGTAGTCTTTAATTTTATGGGTGAATTATGCCTATTATATGATGGATATCAAGCATAAATTGGAGCTATCACAAAAGATTCTTTCCAGTCAATGACTTAATCCCTTTCTTTGATTACAACATAGATAAAGATTCAACCCTTATTTTGATGTTTTAATTGTAGAGTGGAGCGGTGGGGCACTAGGATGACTTCACCTTCAAAACCTATCATTTAGGAACGCTATAAAAAACAATCTTCCATTCCAAATGTTTTGATGCCTACACCTATTCTAGGTGTGTATATAGTGTAGTGCTTTATATCATTCAAAATTTATATGTGATTTATATATGTTTTTAATTCACTAAAGGTAACCCATCTACATTAAATATACGAAAAATATGCAATTATTTGTGGATCTAATGGGTATTGACCACCTACATTGTATTTTATACTAGTGAATTCACTCAACTTATACAAATAATTATGATTGTCTCTTTGCTCAATTTTTTTCTTATTGTTTAGTTCTACAATCACATTGATTATCAAAAAGTGTTTGAGGAGGGTCATTGGATTTGGGGAAGAGTGTGATTTTTGTTTTTTGTAACAAGAGGAATTAGTAATTGGGTTGGGTTCGTACTTGTGTGACATAGGACCTATTCTTATCTCGATCACTGTACCTTTGGGGCCTATGACTTGTCCTGTCCTCCTCTCCGTAGACAGGGTTACTTCCGTGGGGTTGAGCCTTGGATCTCTTAGTTTACACAATACTTCACATCATGACCATCAAAACTAAGTTGCACCCTAAGGATGAGAAACACATGAATTTTTATAATCCCTTGGCTCCCAGAATTTGTTCCAACCATAATTCAATTACTATATTCCTAGTTTGAGACCAAATCTAAACCAAAGCACTAGAATTTTCCAAAGAAACAAATGTCATATAATGACATTGAACATACTGAGGTAAAACAATAATTGCAAGTTTTGATTGGTGAACCCACTCATTCCTTGGTAGATAGAGTAAAATATACATATTCATGGCTCTCCTTATCAAGGGAGGTAGTTGTACTACATGGAACAATGAGACTTCATGAAACTAATACCTCTAATTTAGATAAGAAATTGGTTCCCATTATGAATTATGATTTATAACCTTTTGATTTACAACTAGTTACTTGTTCTTCTTCTTCAAAGGGGCAGAAAGAAGCTAAAAAGAAGAGGAGTGGAAAAGGAATGATTGAGAATTTGTTTTTAAAGGGATAGAAATAACATGTAAATTAATTATGGCAATTTTAATCTCGTAAGTGCAATGTACACTTATATTTTTGTAATTACAATACACAACTATACTAGCATCCTATATATATGACATTACTTCATATATATATATATAACATTACTATATATGACATTACTTATGGAAAATAGTTTTGTACAATTCTAAGCCCTTGGGGGTACTCTATATAAGTATATTAAGATCATATTTATGTAGACTTTATTATTTGTCTTGTTAAGCATTCTCTTAAGCATAACTTTGGACAATTTTGAAGAAAATGGATAAATCTAGTTCAGTTAACTTGCAATTTGCTTCAGAATAATCTTAGTCTATTAACAATGTTCTCATACATAATTAATTTAAATAGAAATTGGGAATTAAGGTTGCTTTTGCATCTTTTATTTTATGTACCAACAATTACTCCTTCGAAAACCTAACATGTTTCTACATCTTTAGTAAAATTTATCACTTTGTCTACTTGTCATTTTATGTGTGGCATAATCCTTTATACTGACAATATTTATCACACCAAGAGAATTGTCAACTAATTCTCAATGAAAAATATTATGGCACATAGTAAGTAGGGTTGTTCTTTATAGATTTTAGCTATTGAATTGGACCCAAAACATAACTCCATGTTTTTGTAGATGAGGGAAGGACATTTATATGAGGAAGTAAGGAGAATAATGGAAAGTGTCGATCAATATGCACTATGTAAATTTACATCCATGTAAGCATATGAATGCATTATTATGAAAACTAACAAATTTTAAATACTAGAAGTTGATAGTGAAGGATGAGATTTACTTATCATAGTAATTAATATTGATTAGATTAAACTATGATAAACGAGGGTTATGGATTGGTTGTAAATTTTGGTTTTGTATGATCGTGTCTAGAGAACTATTTTATAGTTTTAGTATGAGATTGCAACATGGATGTACACACACACACATGTTGCTCTCTCTCTCTCTCTCTCTCTCTCTCTATATATATATATATATATATATATATATATATATATATATATATATATATATATATATATATATATATATATACAAACAATGTTGTTGGTCATTTCACTATTTTATGACAAAAGTTACCAATTCCAATCTTTGAAGCTAGGTGGAGTGTTGCACCCTAATAGGTCTACTGAAGATACCGCCTACTACAAAATCATCAACCACAAGTGAAAAGAGATGTTTATTAGTGAAATAACCATTTTCCTCTAATATGTATGAAATAGTCATTCAACCCTAGTAAGTAAGAAATAGTTAGTATCAATAGCTAGTACATATTACATAATATAATGTCTAGTCATGTAGATGCAACAAATATCTTTGAGAAAAACATGCTCTTTCTTTCTATCTACACTTTAGAGAGACATAACATATTGTGTCCAACTAGATAGTTATTGCAACTTGGTTAGAGAATTGTTCTCATGCCTAGAAAAAAATGATATCTTCTAGTCCCTTAGCTTAGTTGGTTAGAGCATGGTCTTATGGATAAGATAAGAGCAAGCTAAAGGTCAAATCAATTAGCTGGTGGATATGAAAAGAAAATTGAATTCTTGACTTCAACTAGTTGTTGGAGACATTAGGTAGGGATTATAATAGAGTTGGTACTTGTAATATAGATCTTAAGGAATTTTAATGTTTAATCAACAAACCATTCCAATCCAATTTAGAGAATGAAAAGATCCAATAAAAAGGAAGGGCATAATTGTAAACGTTATCAAGACATAGCCTAAGTAATTAGAATCGTAACTGAATGAAATGAGTTAAGAATTATGTCACAATCCTATAGTAGGTGCTTTATTAGTTTTTACACTAACTGTTATAAAATTTATTAAAAGAGAAAAATAGGGGCTATGATAATACTTGCATAACTTAGTATACGGAACATTGTATGTCTTTTGAGTATGTATATTTTCAAAATTCATCATAAATGTGTAGAAATTAATTTTTAATTGTGTTAAAGTCTTCTTAAGGCATGTTGCCATTGGGGAGGCCATAGGTCATCGATTCAAATCTGGATGAATCCCTTGAGGTTAACAACTTCTATTGTTGTTGGTGGTTTAGCCATGCCCCATTCAAATATTTTGGGGGAAAAAGGGGGTTACCTGTGAGGATTTCTTTGGAAAAGAATAAGAACAAGGACACAAATATAAATTAGAAAAATAGTAAGAACCAAGGTCAAGGGGGCATTGAATTTAATGTTTGGGGTAATAATAATGCCAACTAGGGTGATAAGCAACCTAAACAAGGGCATAAGATTAAAAATACTTATCCAATTTGTGGTGACAATCATTATTCTTATGAATGTGTTGATTTTGTCAAACATAAATGATTAAGGGTTCAACTACCTAATCAAAATAATACACAAATTGCAATATTGTAGACCACATTCTCTTATCATAATTTAGATGCTAGACAAGGAGGAACACCTAATGTTTCAACTTTGTTATGCACCTTTCAACTAAATGACCCTTCCCATCATAACAGTTTGATCATGGTTGATATGGAGAATCTCCAAGTGCAAAACCATAATTATTTGACACTTATCCTTGAGACTTTTACCAATAAAGAGACTATGCCTCTCTCCTTTGATGGTCCATTGAAAATTATGGAAATCCCTAAGTTAGAGGTTTAAGCTTAGTTAATGATGTCCAATGCTCCTTTGTGGAGAATTATGATGCATGATATTGATACTAGGGTTGGTCATGGTCTATGGTATCATAAATTTGGTGCAATTCCTTTGTGTTATGTCTACTTTGGAAGTGATGCAAACTTGTTCTTCACAACATAAGGCTTTCTTGAGTGTTATTGGAAGTATTGATCCTTTAGACTCTACGTTGATATGATTTAGAGAATGTTGAACCATGTTCCCCTAATTATGTGGCTTTTCATGTCATAGCTATTATTAAGGGAATTTAACATTCATTGATGTGTAGTGGATGCGAGAACTTTGTCACTTCTGATGACTTTGTAAATTTAGGTGAAAATGGACTCTCCTAATCTTGTTCCTCGCATATCACCTTAAGGGACATTAGTGGGACCCCTTCCCAACCTATAAGACTCATTACTAACTTACATATTACCTTAGGAGATGAAACTATTTTGATTGATGTAGAAGTCATGGATGCTCCTTTTGAGTGCAACATGCTATTTGAGATGAACTATATCTACGCCATGAAGGAAGTTGTGTCCTCTGATTTTGTGGCACACTATTTTCCCTTGAAGGAAAATAGGTCACCATCAACTAGCTTATAGATAGACCTAACCTGTACAAAATCCAAATAATTTTTTTCCCTTTATAGGTGCTAATAATTTGATTTCTACAATTTTTGATGTTGGTCTTTCTCTTTATAAGGAATGGTCATCTTTGGGCGCATTCTTTGTGTTGGGAATAATACTGAGGGGGGGAGGGGTGGTTGAATCAGTATTTACAAATCAATAACTTTTTCTTTTCATACTCAAATTTATATACGCTACTTCAATGAAGGTAATTCGCATGTACACACAACTGTCTATAAAGAAACCAACGTATATCCAACAAACTTATGATTCAGTTAATTCATCATATGTTGATCTTCAATCAGTGCATTAATACTTCATTAACCATATAGACAATAAACATGTGTAGTAATAAAAGAATGAACCATCACACATAAGCAAGACACATGAACACCAAGATTTAAAGTGGAAACCCAATGCGAGACAAAAACCACCTGCTGATGTCTTCTTTTAATATAAGGAAAACTTGTTTACGATCTTGTACTGGTGCAGACTCATACCAGTACGCAGGCACCCACCTGCAGAAGGCTACAACCTTCTCTCGTTCTCTAGCTTCTACTAGAAGGAAGCTACAACCCCCTAGCTCTTGTACTAGCCGATCCGTTTACTAGTACGTAGGAGCCGGCCTACATAAGGCTTCAACCTTCACTCATTTTCCAGCTGCTACTGGAAGAGAGCTCAAAACCCCTAGCTCTTGTACTAGTCGATCCATTTACTAGTACATAGGCGCCAACCTATAGAAGGCTCCAACCTTCACTTGTTTTCCAGCTGCTACTAGAAGGGAGCTCCAACCCCCTGGCTCTTGTACTGGCCAATATGTTTACTAGTATGTAGGTTCTAGCATAGAGAAGGCTATGACCTTCTCTCTTCCTCCAAGGACCACATTTCATAAATTTTCAGACTGGATACTCTTGGAACACAACACCACAATCTGAAGGCCACGTTTCATCCAATTTTCATACTGTACCCATCAACAACATTGAAGCTCAAAATTAATCATCACTACAATACAACCAATCACTGAAAAACCCATCATCACTAAAGCAAATCACATTCAATCAATCTGAAGATTTAGAACCCTGTCACTAGAACACAAAGCAGAACCCAGAACTCTGCATCAATAACCAGAACCAACTACAACTTCAAACATCATATTTCATAATGTATACGCTACTTAGATGTGCCTAACCAGCGTGTATAGGCGCTTTTACCAAAGCGAACCAGCGTACAAATTTGCAAATACTAACTTAAAACATCACAACTATTCCAAACTTCAGTCATACCCAGATCAGAACATTTACAATGTAAATCATGCGTTAGTATTCAGATCTAGACTATCCATGATCAAACCACATAATGATAATTCATTTCACGTATTATGATTTTGATCTATCATTAGATCTCATCCCTTATCAACCACTAAGGTTCATCCTTAGTTCAGATCAAGCATAACACCAGAAACCCATAACATATTTATCATAAGATATTAATTACTTGCACACTTATCCCTTTGATCTTCTCCTCCTTATATAGTTGTAGGTCTTTCTCAATACCTCAGACCAAAACCAATTAGGACCAACACCTCGGACCAAATACCTTGGACCAATACCTCAGACCAAATACCTCGGACCAATACCTTGGACCAAAACCTTGATTTTCCATCCTATACGCAATTTTCCTTCTGTGAAAGTGTGTGCTACGCTCCTTTTGTTCTATTAACCCGCGTGTATATGCTACTTGGAAAAATGAACCAGCATATACCTCTCTTTCTTCAATCTCTGGAATCTGATGTAATCCTTTGTTGTTAACTTGTTGCACTATGAACTATCATCTATGTGAGTTGCCATCAAGGACAACACCTATATCATAATGCCAACAATCTCCCCCTTTGGACTTGATGGCAACCACAACACCAAGATACTCTCCCCCTTTGACATCAAGGGCAAAGGGCGGACCAAGATATTCTCCCTCTTTGATATTCATTATGCTGTCCATGCTCCCCCTGAGTACATGTAGAGTCTGCAAAGATATTTTTCAAAAGAATAACATGACTCTATAACTCAACTAAGTGAGTATGACATCCCTAAGACCAATGACTCATACATACATCAATCACCCAACCAAGTGGGGATACACCAAATTTGACTCATCCACCCAACCAAGTGGGGATATACCAAATGTTTATACATGACTGAAATAACAATTATTACATCATCCTTCCCATGCATAGTGGGGTTATAAATTAGGTCTTTTCATGACCTTTACATCGAATGATATACATGACATTTATAACAAGAACCAACAATCTAAACAAGACCATGATAGTCATCAAAAACTATCATACACCATATATGATCTACACCATCAGCATCTATCAGCAACATCAAGATCAACAACCTATATATGTTCATCATCAAACGAGTCACCTGAATCAAACAACTATGTGGATCAAGCAATATAATTATCTTCATATACAAAGAACTTCTAACATAATGCCAATAATGCATTATTAGAAGCATATGCTCCCCCTAAACTCGTTCCAACTGTTCACTATCAGATTTGATCATTGCATTTTCAATAAGAATCATCAAGGCATCATCATCAACCAGTTGTTCATCAAATTATTAACAGCTTATGAGGGCCAGAAATACTTCCACATATCATCAGCAGACTGTAACCATCATCAATCAAAACATAATAGATAATTGATAATTGACTGAACCATATCAGACCCATTTTCCTGAGTCTGTCCCACTGCTTTTTCCTCAAACCAACATATACGTGACTGTGCAGCTTCTAACTCGCGTATATACATGACTTGTCTTCATGATAACTGCGTATGAGATTTAGAACACTGAAGTTTCACACTTTCAGCTCCCCCTGAGTCTGTTATGTCTATATACTATGCTATGCCACATCTTTCTGGCTGTACTTCCTTCTTCTTCCATACCTTGGAGTGTGATGATGTTTTCTCCTTTTGGTATGTTGGCCAAAATTTGCTCCTACATTCTTTTGCTATGTGCCCAAACTTGTTACAAGCATAACATCTTATATGTTTCATATTCCCTCTATAGCAGTCAATGGATTTGTGACCAAACATATTGCAAGAAAAACAATATCCCTTAAAGTACCTAGAAGCTGATGATCTTTCTGTGTGACAGTTATTAGCTTGAACCATTCTACTTCTGCATCTGGCTGCAACATGTCCAAAATTATGACATACAAAACATTCAACATTATTCATCAGAGGAAATAACCAACTATCACTTCCATAGTTAGGAGTAAATGATTTTCTTTGAAGAATTTCTTTCCTTGGTTGTTGATGGGGTTGACCTCTTATCTCCTTGTTGATCATTTCAGAATTTGCATTAGAGTTCCTTGCCTCATCTTGTGAGCTAGATTCACCTTCAACAGTTTCATGAAAACCAAGACCAGTTTTGATGGTAGGAGACCTTTGACTACTAAGAATATTATCCAAAATCTTAGTACTGTCTTGAAATCGTAATAGTTTATCCTTTTCTTCTAATTTACCTTTTAAGATATTTACCTCAACTTGATATTGCTCTTCCTTTTCCAGATATTGCTTCTTCATGATTTCTTCAACCTTTCTTCCTTCTTCCACTTGTTGCCTTAATTTGAGAATCTCATTTTCTTGTTCTTCATCTGCTTGAGGTAGTTCTTCATTCTGCTTATTTGAATTTTCAAGATCTTCTTTGGAGAGAGGATCTTAGCTTCAAGAGTTTCATAGTAATTGGATCTATCTCTAAGTCTCTTGATTGTTGTACTATTTTCATTTACTTCATTTCTTAATCCACTTCCAAAACTTCTTCATCCACTTCTTCAAGTATCTCCTAAACCTGTAGAGCCACTGCATTTCCATGGAAAGCCTTTAATAATCATGACAAGACATCCAAACATATTCAATTGATCATCATGTCAAGCCTCCAAACCTGTTTAACTTCCTTTGTAAGCAACAAGACTTCTCCAACTTGCCAAGCATTTTTGCATCTGGCTACAATATACTAACAATCACAAAGGGTTAGATACAATCCATGTTGACATCATGAGAAGGAAAACAACGATAAGTGCTTGTTGACATCAATGCCAACATAGTGCAATGCCAACAAACTAATTCTCAATGAGAAACATAACAACAAAGAGCTAGAAGGGTTGTTCTTTCTAGATTTTAGCTATTGACTTGGAACCAAAACATAAATCCATATTTTGTAGACGAGGGAAGGATCTTCAAATGAGGAAGTAAGGAGAGTAATGGAATATGCACTATGTCAATTTACATCCATGTATGCATAGAAATGCATCACTACAAAAGAAATAACAATTTGTTAGAAACTAGAAGCTATTAAAGAAGGATAGGATTTAATTATCAGAGTAATCAATAGTGCTTAGATTAAACTATGATGAATGTGCATTATTGGTTGGCTATAAAATTTGATTTTCTATGATTATATATATGTATATGTATGTATGCATATATATGTTTCTGTGGGGTGGAGGGCAAGGTGGGGGGGGGCGAGCAAGGGGGAGGGGTTAGGTCAATTTAGTATCATCAATGATGTTTGAAATTCCTATTGTATGTCCAAAGTGATCAAATTGAATCTCTAAAGTCAGGTGTAGTATCGCACCCTAATGGGTTTAATAAAGATATCATATACTACTAGAAGCATTGACCACAAGTGAATAACATATATATTAGTGAAATAACCATTTATCTCTAATATGCATGAAATAATCATTCGAGCCTAGTATGTACGAAATATTTATTATCAATAGCTAGTACATAATATAATGTCAGAGGCAACATATATATTTGATCAATCCATTATATCTTTTTATACCTACACATTAGAGAGACAAAACATATTGCATCCAACTATAGAATTCTTGTAACTTAGTTCGTTAGAGAAATTTTCTCATGCCTAGAGAAAAATGATATTTCCTAATCCCTTAGCCTAGTTAGTTAGAGCTTGGTATTATGGCTTAGATAAGAGAAAGCCAAACATCACTTGGGTTATTTGGTGGAGATGAAAGGAAAATTGAATTCTTGACTTGGGTTAGTTAGACAACTAGGAGGGATTATAATGGAGTTGGAACAATGTCATATAGATTTCAAGGAATTTTAATGTTCAATCAACAAACCATGCCAATTGGGAAAATGAAAAGGTCCAATAATAGGGAAGGGCATAGTTGTGAAGGTTATCAAGCCATATTTCAAGGAATTATAATTGTAATTGAATGAGATGAGTTAAGAATTACTTCACTTATAATTATAATTGAATTGAAATGAGAGAAGTATTACTTCATAACTCTACCTTAGGTGTTTGTTATCTTTTTACATTAATGGTTATAAATATTGAAAGAAAAAATTAGGGGTTTGGACCAGACTTGTATAACTTGGTGCGAAGAAGAGTACATCCTTTGAGTATGTATATTTTCACAATTCATCTTAATCATGTAGAAATGCATTTTTAATTGTGTTAAAGTTTTCCTAAGGGGTGTTTTCATTAAGGATCCCATAGGTAATTGATTTAGAGCTAGTTGAATCCCGTTGGGGTAGACAATTATTATTGTTTTTGATGGTTTAGTTGCATTGCATACTAGGGACTAGTAAGAATATTCAAGGTTTCTACAGTTTAAGATAAATTTCCATCCTTATAGTTTTCCCTAGTAATCATCAACTAGTTTATAGATTGACCTAACTTGAACAAAATCCAAATAATGTTTTTCCCTTTGTAGGTGTAACTTGATTTCCATAATTTTGGATGTTGGTTTTGATCTTTATAAGGAGTGATCATTTTTTGGTGGAATTCTTTGGTGCTCCTCTAATGTAGTTAATGGATTTGTCCCCTTTTGTTTAATATCTTTGAAATCGAGCATAAACATTTAGCATCATGCTAAGAAACTTATTGTGTGGTTAGGGATTCCACTTCACATTCGATGGCATCTTCTAATCCACCTAGATATTTTGACTTTTTATTCCTTGATGATGAAAGAGTTCCTTGAGCCCTTAGCTACTTTGGACTAGAATGCAATTGAATCCTTTAAATCTATGCACTTTAGTGGATTTGATAATTACCATGCCTCTTTACAAACTCCATCTACTTTGGAAGAGGATAAGTTGGCTTAATTTTCCATAATATAGATTATTAATGTTGTCATTGAATGGGATTGTCAAATTATTTAAAACTTGAGAACACTTCGATCGATTTAATAACATAGAAATAATTTGATAAGGCTTTTCAATTGTTGTTTCATGGGCACAATACCTTGGACTTGATCCTATGCAGGTGCTTTTAGATCATTTTCTTAGTTATGGTGATTTAATAAGAGATATTTTTAAACTATGATAAGATTTAGATCTCCCCTCTATAATGTTGCATTTGAACTTTTTTATGTCCAAATTTGTTGTAAAACTTCCCTTATTTGATGTTGGTGTGTTAGTCTCTTCTAATTCTTTACCTTTGCACACATCTAACTACATAGGCCTCTTATGTTTGGTATCCTAAAGTAACATCACTATGTTGTTTAACACCGACACCATGAATTTTCCATATGATTGAGAACCCTTCTAGATTGAGCACATATTTTGAGCATTTTTCTTTTCTCTCATCCCCTTTTACTCATTCCCATAAAATATCTCATTCTTTTGTTTGGTCATTTGATGTCATTCATTACTTTTTGTTGCTTTCATCCATTACTACCTTTTTTCCTCTTTATCATGTTGATATCATGCAAACCATAAACATCAACAGGGAGGCATGTACTTAAGTGTCCATTTATTACTTAATATCTTCCCATTTGGTTAATTCCATCCATAAATTCATTTCCATACTTAAGAAACCCATTTTTTGCAATGTCAACACCCTTGTCCTCTGTTGATTCTTTAAAAATAAATATATATATATTTAGGAGAGAAACTAACCATTGTAAGCTAGCGATTTTCCCCAATTTTTTAAATCCCCATAAGTCTTGTTTGGGAAATCATTAGTGTTGTCACATTCTCTTCCATGGGTTGCCCAACTCATAGAGTAGGGATGCAACCTTGGTCCAAAATTTTCAATATAAATTTGGACCCGTTAAAACTCCCTTACCTCAAATTCATACATATATTAAACTAAATAACATGGTAAAAATAAACATACAATAAATTCATTAAACCATGGATTCCATTTCTATTTTATTAATTAAGTAGAGAATAAACTTAAATTACATGGTTATAAATAAATACTTGAGAGTGGATATTGAAAACCACCCTTTTAATCAATATGATATAAAAACTTAGTATGTATGAGCATTTTCCCACCCAAGTATAGACATCCTATGTATGTGCTTCCCCCAAGCAATTCTAGAAGGTTTCCATCGCAAAGGAATCTAGCTACAAACTTGCAAGTCACTCATCCCAACCCAATTTCTCTTAGGATCCATCTATCTATTCACAACTAAGCACTCCATGTAACTATCCAGCGATCCAACAATCATGGCATTCTCACTCAATGCACACACAACACAACAAAAACATTTCCCTTCTTTACTCAATTGCTCCACAAGAGTATTTTGCCTTCTAGGGCCCTCAATGTTTGCAAGAATTGGTTGTTTGTCAATTGGAGTAACTTGGTAGAAAATACATTGCCTCTAATACATTCAATAAGCAACAACTAACAAGGAAAATAGAGCTTTCCTAACCAACCCAGCATTTATGTTCCTTTGCAATGATCCTTGTCTCTGTCTAGGTCCATAAGCTACTCCCCTACAACATATTTAATCATTTTTAGGTTTGTATATTAGTGTAAAACACGAGGGTTGCAATTTTTTAGAGTTTTGGTGGTGCTTCAATGTGAGAATAGTAAGAGCATGAGTGAATGAATGGACAAAAAAACAAGTAGCTCCCATGACAAAGGAGAATAAATGACTATGGGAGATAGACTTCCTCACCAACCACCATTTTTAGTGATTCAAAATTTTGAAATTAATAACTGTAATCTAGATTTTCAAAAAATCTCAAACCATTTAAAATTCTATAATTGATAACTATAATCAAAATTTTCAAAAAAAATTGATAAATTTTTAATTTTTTATTAAAATTTCTGAAAATGATACTAAAATTTCTATAAATTTCCTCACAAAATTGTGGCCCGTTTAGACTACGCGAAAATTCTGATATCGGCGATGACGTTTCTTTGACTTGCTTAACCCCAGGGCGGAAAGGCGCCCCACGGGGAATTAAAATTTCACATGCGAAACCTATCTCCACGTGACTTGGATGCCGATTGGCTACAAATAAACAAAAAGTACGATGGCCACAGACTTCCACACGCCCCCTTTATGATCAGTTTATAACGGGACCCTTTTCATCTCGGAAAGAGTAGCAGTAGGATCAGCAAAGCGTAAAATTCTATCACAAAATCTTTCTGTGGATTCAGTTGGGAGAGGGAATGGGAATTGAACTCGAGTCTTGTAAAGTCGAGGAAGATGGATGGGTGAGGGGCGCCATTATGGGGGCCGGAGCTTCAGGAACGGTCAGCCTGGCTATGAGCAGGTGTAATGGCCAACTCTTTGCAGTGAAATCCGCAGCCAGTTCTAGTGTCGCTTTGGATAATGAATACCGGATTTTGCAAAGTCTGGATTCTCCAGACATCGTTACCTACCTGGGGCACTGTTACAGCGTCGAGAACTGTGTAAAGGTACACAATTTGTTCATGGAGTACATGCCAGGTGGCAGCCTAGGGGATCTGCTGGTTAAGTTTGGAGGGAAGCTCGACGAATCCGTGATCAGAACCTACAATCGTGGCATCCTTCGTGGGATCGATTACCTCCACAGGCAGGGGATTGTGCACTGTGATATCAAGGGTAAGAATGTTCTTGTGGGCAACAATGGTGTGAAGCTTGCTGACTTTGGCTCTGCCAAGAGGCTTGGTGAGGAGAAGAATGGCCAGGAGGCAATCCAATTGAGGGGAACCCCTCAATGGATGGCTCCAGAGGTGGTGAACCAGGTGGAGCAGGGGCCTGCTTCTGATATTTGGTCTCTCGGCTGCACTGTACTAGAGATGGCCACTGGCAGGCCTCCATGGAGCCAAGTTTCCAATCCCCTTGCTGCAATGTATAAGATTGGATGCACAGAGGAGCTTCCTGAGTTGCCTTCTTCACTTTCACCTCAGATCCGAGATTTCTTAGAGAAATGCTTTCGGAGAGATCCCAAGAAGAGGTGGACCAGTGTGGAGCTGTTGAAGCATCCTTTTCTGAATGAGGACTGCTCTGCCATGGAGGCAGAGGAGGCTATAAGGGATCCAGGTTCCCCAACTAGTCATTTGGATTTTAGGAATCAAGTATGGGATTCTTACTCTTCTCAGACTATTCCCATTCTGTCACTCAGCATCTCAAGCCCAACAGAGGAGTGCAATACAATGGTTGACAGCAATAAGTCAGTTGAGCAACGCCAAAGGGCTTCTCCCAGGGACAGAGTGATGGCACTGGCCACAGATTGTGAATTTGAAGTTGCTGACAGCCCTAATTGGTTTGCAAGACCCCCTGGTCAGTGGATTGTGGTGAGATCTCCCGGAGACAAATCTCCAACATTAGATAATCCCCTGTCGAAATCAGACATTAGTAATGCTTCCTCCATCCAGGAACTTCCATTCACAAAAGAGGAATGCAGTGCCAACTTGGAAGCTGTCAACTGGGAAGAGGTGCCCCCAAGAGGTGAAGTAGATGAATGCTTGGATTCTGCTCTATATATACCGCAAACTCAACAGGAATCATCTTCCAGCATTTACTCCGAGACTCTGCAACAGGACTTGCTTTTGTGGTCAGTGACAGCCCATTTGACTGATCAAACTTGGGAATTTTACGGATATTCCTCTCAAAGCACTGCTGATAGTGATCCTGTCATTCAGAACAGATCCGTCCTGGGAAAAACATTTTATATGTTTGATGATAAGAGGTCCTCTACTGCTGAGGCAGGAGATTTCTGCCCCTGTTGTTGCAATTTGTGCAGTACAGAATGTTGTCATAAAATTACGAGAAAGGGGCAATTGTACATTGGCTGCAGAGAAGATAAATTTGCTTGTAGTTTTGCTTCGAAATTAATTCCAACTGAGATTACTTGGCTACATACTTGATTTCTTCTTTCTGTGATTTAGCGTTGTATTGCATTGTTGTTGATAGTCTGTTCTCTTGAAGAAACTTATTTTGTGTGTTATGCAAATCGTCATATGTATCATAATACTTAACTGGGACTATAACTCACTTCACAAGCAGGCTCACTGTATAGAAGGAAAAACCTTATATTTCTAGCTAATTCAGGTAAAGTCAGGGCACTTTATCTTAGGTACCCAAGGGCCAAAAGGATATAGGATAGAGAAAGTGTCTCGACTTAACAGGTCACTGCCTAATAGATTATTATGTTTGTATTCATTCAACAACTTGTAGATGAGGAAGTCAGATAGTGAATGGATAATCCTTAAGCAATGGGATATTGTTGCACACAGTAACTTAAGCAATGGGGTATTGTTGCACACAGTAACATCTGACACCTCTTGATTCACCCGGCCCCACTTTTCTCTTCGCAACCAAGCCCTTCCACTTAGTTACCATTCAAACTTTTGTCAATTCCCGGTATTGGTGATTTGCTTATTATGTCACATCTAGTAACGGTGCAAAATTATTATTTTGGTCCGTACAGTGAAATTTTCATTTGCTTATTATGTCACTGCGATATCTAGTAACGGTGTAAAATTATCATTTTGGTCCATAGAGTGAAATTTTCATGCATTTCCAAAGTTCAACATTGATTTTTCCAATGTGAACTTTGATTTTTCCAATGCTTTTGAGGCTGATGTAAGCCCGCCCCCGGCACCATGGTTACAACGGCCAAGGCTATACGCTAGCCTCTGTCCTAATGGCCCTCCGGTATTGTACTCCGGGCTTCAAATGGAGGCGGGCATCAATGCCAGAAGACCGCTTACAACTCCAGTGATATCTAGTCACCGCCCTGCATCATTTTTTTGACCATACTGCAATTTTTTTTATTTATTTCCATAGTTAAACTTTGGTTTATGCAAGTTTTCAGGGGCTGGTGTAACACCGCCGCTACGCCAAGGCTACGGACCTCGAGGCAATATGTCAGCTACTTGCGGTCACTCCATACCTCCAGGTATTATGTTTTTTTTTTACCATACTGCAATTTTTTTTCATTTTCATAGTTAAACTTTGGTTTATGCAAGTTTTCAAGGGCTGACGTAATACCGCCGCTACCCTAAGGCTACGGGCCTCGAGGCAATATGCCCGCGACTTGCGGTCACTCCATACCTCGAGGTGTTATGTCATGGAGTACAGGTTCATAAATTGCAGTTAAGGCTTTACTTTAAACGGCCATGGTTTCTACCTTCGAATTAAACACCGATCTGACAAACAATATTCACATTTACTTGTTTCTATCTGTTAGTTTGATAACGAATTAGTAATTTTGGGTAAAATGTAACTAGACAGTTTTTACAGTTTTATACCGAAATATTAGTTATGTAACGACGGTCGATGATATAAAACTAACAAATGCCCATGAAATGTAATGTGCGGAGAATCATTGTTGAATAACAAATTCCAATCCAATTCAGTTTCTTATTCAGTTTCTTGTCTTGGTTATTCTGTTGAGTTTCTTGTTTTTCTTCATTATTTTTCTGTTATTCGTACAACAAGTGGTATCAGAGCCTAACAGGGCCGAGCGATTGGGCGTGAAGACGTGAAGAAGAGTCCAGAACCCGCGTTGAAGAAAAGGCAATCAGCCTGCGTGAGAGCGGTTTCTGCGTGCCAAACCCTCTGCCTGCGTGTTGCTGCGTGAGAGCTTGCGTAAGGCCAGTTTTTCTGCCTGAGCATAAGTGAATCTGCCAGTTTTTTGCCTGAGCGTGAGTGAATCAGCCAGTTTTCTGCCTGAGTGTGAGTGAATCAGCCAGTTTTCTGCCTGAGTGTGAGCGTGAATCTGCCTCTGCCTGAGCGTGAATCCCTGGTTTGGGTCAGTGCGTGAAGAGCCAGACTGCTCCGTGAAGAGATTGCTGCGTAGCGTGAGGCGTTTTTCAGACTGCTCCGTGAAGAGATTGCTGCGTAGCGGGAGGCGTTTTTTTTTTAAAGAGCCTGTAGACGTGCTGTCCCTGCGTGAAAAAACCAGACTGTTGGTGCTGTCCCTGCGTGAAGAGCCAGACTCCTGCGTTATCTGCCTGTTGGCCTGCATAAAGTTGCAGAGGACTTGTGACAGAGCCTGCGTGAGATCCGGGTAATTTTTTTTTTTAAAGAAATTATTTGTTGAAGGCAATTTTTTTTGTTTACCCAGAATATTTTGGGTTGGGTTCATAAACCAGTTGAAAAGGAAGTTGTCCAAAACTGATAAAGAGCAGAGTTTCAGTAAGAAGAACAAGTTTTATTTTTCAGTAAAATTTGTTGAAGGGTTTCTCTAAAAAAAAATATATTGCAGAAAAACAAAGGCTCAAAATTGTAGAAAGAAATTTGTAAAATTTGTTTATTTAAAAAGCAGGCTCAGTTTTTTAAGAAAAAGGGAAACAAAGTTTTTTTTAAGAAAAGGATAGCTGAAAGACTGAAACCTAGGAGAAGAACAAAATGGCCAAGATGTCGAATGCGAAATTCGAGGTGGAGAAATTCACCGGAAAGAGCAATTTTGCTCTTTGGAAACTGAAGGTTAGGGATCTGCTTGTGCAACAAGGGTTGCACAAGGCATTGGATGGGGCAACTAAGAAACCTGCAACCATGACTACTTCAGACTATGAGGACTTGGATGCTCGAGCTCTCAGTACCATCCGGTTATGCCTAGCGGATGAAGTTCTCTTCATTATTGTTCAAGAGACTACAGCGTCAGGATTGTGGGAAAAATTTGAAAATTTCTATATGACAAAATCATTAACCAACAAAATTTATCTGAAAAGACAGTTATACAGTCTTCGAATGAAAGAAGGTTCAAATGTTGCAGAACATTTGAATGTTTTTAATACACTAATATGTCAATTAACAGATATGGAAGTCAAAATACAGGAAGAAGATAAAGCCATAACCTTGCTGTGTTATCTGCCTGAATCGTGGGATCACTTCGTAACTTCAATCAGCTTCAGCTCCACTGATTCTTTGAAGTTTGAATCAGTCGTGGGAGCTCTCCTGTCTGAAGAAGTACGAATGAAATCCAACACTGAAACAGCTGCATCAGAAGCCATGGTCGCTAGAGGACGCTCAAAGGAAAGAGGATAAAAACCAAGGGGGTCTTTCAGATCGAAATCGAAGAGAAAGAAGTGTAAGGCAAAATGTTGGAACTGCGGTAAAGTTGGACACTTGAAGAAGGACTGTTGGAAACGAAAGGAATCCGAAAACCCGAAGAACGAAGTGAATCAGGTCGATTCAGGTATGATAGACGAAGTTTTATCTGCTGAAGAATTATGTATGATAGATGAAACTTCACCTGAATGTAATGTCTCTCAGAGTTTTGATAGCTGGCTGTTAGACTCTGGTGCTTCGCATCACATGTGCCCACATAGAAATTGGTTTACTTCGTATAAAAATGTAAACAGTAGTTCTGTGTTTATGGGTAACAATGTGTCATGTCATACTGTTGGGATGGGAGATATCAGGATTAAGATGTATGATAACACAGTTAGGACATTAACTAGTGTTAGACATGTACCTGATTTGAAGAAAAATTTATTCTCTTTGGGAGTGTTGGATTCAGATGGTTATAAGTTTACAGGTCAGGATGGCGTCTTGAAAGTCTTTCAAGGAGCCCTTGTGGTTATGAAGGCAGAAAAAGTCGGAAATCTTTACAGGTTAAAAGGAAGTACTCAGGTCAGTCAAACATCGGTTGCGTCAGAAAAGGAAGAAGCAGGTACTCGTCTGTGGCTTCAGCAATTGGGTCATATGAGCGAGAAAGGTCTTCATATACTGATGAAACGTAAATCTCTTCCCGGTCTGAAATCCTTGAATTTAGATTTCTGTAAACATTGTGTGTATGGAAAACAGTGTAAACATAGATTTAAAGTTGAAAATCATAATAGTAAAGATGTTTTAGACTACATTCATTCTAATCTGTGGGGGCCTTCCCCTGTTGTGTCATATGGAAGTGCATTGTATTTTTTAACGTTGATTGATGATTACTCTAGTAAAGTTTGGGTCTATATGCTAAAAAGGAAAGCTGGTGTATTAAATGTCTTTAAACAATTTAAAGTAATGGTAGAGAAAAGAACAGGCAAATCTATTAAATGTCTACGAACTCACAATTTTTTTTGTTTACCCAGAATATTTTGGGTTGGGTTCATAAACTAGTTGAAAAGGAAGTTGTCCAAAACTGATAAAGAGCAGAGTTTCAATAAGAAGAACAAGTTTTATTTTTTCAATAAAATTTGTTGAAGGGTTTCTCTAAAAAACAAAAATATTGCAGAAAAAAATTTGTAGAAAGAAATTTGTAAAATTTGTTTATTTAAAAAGCAGGCTCAATTTTTTAAGAAAAAGGGAAACAAAGTTTTTTTTAAGAAAAGGATAGCTGAAAGACTGAAACCTAGGAGAAGAACAAAATGGCCAAGATGTCGAATGCGAAATTCGAGGTGGAGAAATTCACCGGAAAGAGCAATTTTGCTCTTTGGAAACTGAAGGTTAGGGATCTGCTTGTGCAACAAGGGTTGCACAAGGCATTGGATGGGGCAACTAAGAAACCTGCAACCATGACTACTTCAGACTGGGAGGACTTGGATGCCCGAGCTCTCAGTACCATCCAGTTATGCCTAGCGGATGAAGTTCTCTTCAATATTGTTGAAGAGACTACGGCGTCAGGATTGTGGGAAAAACTTGAAAATCTCTATATGACAAAATCATTAACCAACAGAATTTATCTGAAAAGACAGTTATACAGTCTTCGAATGAAAGAAGGTTCAAACGTTGCAGAACATTTGAATGTTTTTAATACACTAATATGTCAATTAACAGATATGGAAGTCAAAATACAGGAAGAAGATAAAGCCATAACCTTGCTGTGTTCTCTGCCTGAATCGTGGGATCACTTCGTAACTTCAATCAGCTTCAGCTCTGCTGATTCTTTGAAGTTTGAATCAGTCGTGGGAGCTCTCCTATTTGAAGAAGTATGAAGGAAATCCAGCACTGAAACAACGGCATTAGAAGACATGGTCGCTAGAGGACGCTCAAAGGAAAGAGGAGAAAAACCGAGGGGGTCTTCCAGATCGAAATCGAAGGGAAAGAAGTGTAAGGCAAAATGTTGGAACTACGGTAAAGTTGGACACTTGAAGAAGGACTGTTGGAAACGAAAGGAATCCGAAAACTCGAATAACGAAGCGAATTAGGTCGATTCAGGTATGATAAACGAAGTTTTATCTGCTGAAGAATTATGTATGATAGATGAAACTTCACCTGAATGTAATGTCTCTCAGAGTTTTGATAGCTCGCTGTCAGACTCTGGTGCTTCGCATCACATATGCCCACATAGAAATTAGTTTACTTCGGTATAAAAATGTAAACGGTAGTTCTATGTTTATGGGTAACAATGTGTCATGTTAGACTGTTGGGATGGGAGATATCAGGATTAAGGTGTATGATAACACAGTTAGGACATTAACTAGTGTTAGACATGTACCTGATTTGAAGAAAAATTTAATCTCTTTGGGAGTGTTGGATTCAAATGGTTATAAGTTTACAGGTCATGATGGCGTCTTGAAAGTCTTTAAAGGAGCCCTTGTGGTTATGAAGGCAGAAAAAGTCAGAAATCTTTACAGGTTAAAAGGAAGTACTCAGGTCAGTGAAGCAGCAGTTGCGTCAGAAAAGGAAGAAGAAGGTACTTGTATGTGGCATCAGCGATTGGGTCATATGAGCGAGAAAGGTCTTCATATACTGATGAAACGTAAATCTCTTCCCAGTCTGAAATCCTTGAATTTAGATTTCTGTAAACATTGTGTGTATGGAAAACAGTGTAAACAAAGATTTAAAGTTGGAAATCATAATAGTAAAGATGTTTTAGACTACATTCATTCTGATCAGTGGGGGCCTTCCCCTGTTGTGTCATATGGAGGTCCATTGTATTTTTTAACGTTGATTGATGATTGCTCTAGTAAAGTTTGGGTCTATATGCTAAAAAGGAAAGCTAATGTATTAAATGCCTTTAAACAATTTAAAGTAATGGTAGAGAAAAGAACAGGCAAATCTATTAAATGTCTAAGAATTGACAATGGTGGTGAGTTCACTTCTGTTGAATTTGAACAATACTGTAAGGATGAGGGAATTGTGAGACACAAAACTACTGTTTATACTCCTCAACAAAATGGTGTTGCTGAGCATATGAATCAGACTCTTATGGAAAGAGCCAGAAGCATGATCAGCAATGCTAACTTGCAAAAGGAGTTGTGGGCAGAAGCAGTATCTACTGCTTGTTATTTAGTTAACAGATCACCTTCAGTAGCAATTGATTGTAAAATTCCTGAAGAAGTTTGGACAGGTCAGTCTTGTGATTATTCACATTTTAGGATATTTGGCTGTGATGCTTATTCTCTCATTCTGAAAAATCAACGTTCAAAATTAGATCCAAAGTCGAAATGTTATGTCTTTGTTGGGTATGACTATGCAGTGAAAGGATATAGGTTGTGGGATCCTACATTACGGAAGATAGTCATTAGTAGAGATGTAACATTTGATGAATCCTCTCTGTTAAAATCAAATGTTGAAAGAATTGAACAAGAACAGGTATCGCCGAATCAACGAGTTCAGTTGGAGGCTAGACCTTCCGGTGACAGTCGAAAGGAAGGAGAGACTTCTGGAGAAAAAGGTGTTGTAGACACAAAGGAAGCCGTTGAAGCTTCTGAACCAGTGCAAGTTTCTAAACCAGTTCAGCAACCAGTCGCTCTGAGAAGGTCTACAAGGGAAAGGAAAACTCCCAAAAGGTATGAAGATTCTACTTCATCTTTTGCTTTGATTACTGAAGATGGGGAACCTTCTTGTTATTAGGAAGTAGTAGATGATACAGATAGCGAGAAATGGAAAATGGCTATGGAGGAAGAAATGGACTCCTTAGCCAAGAACAATACCTGGGATCTTGTAGAGCTTCCTGAAGGGAGAAGTGTTGTTGGATGTAAATGTGTCTTCAAGCTGAAACAGAAAGTTGATGGAAGTATCGAAAGGTATAAGGCGCGACTGGTAGCAAAAGGGTATTCTCAGGTTGAAGGTATAGACTTTCATGAGATTTTTTTTCCAGTTGTAAAACGTGTTTCTAGATGCACTGTGTTGGCACTAACTACGTTGCTTAATCTTGAGTTAGAACAGTTAGATGTTAAAACAACTTTTCTACATGGTGATTTGAACGAAGAGATATATATGGAACAACCAGAAGGTTTTGTACGAGGTCGCAACAGAAGATTAGTTTGCAAGCTCAGGAAATCATTGTATGGTCTGAGGCAGTCTCCCAGACAATGGTACAAGAAGTTTGATTCCTTCATGGTGAGCTAGAACTTTATAAGAAGTGAGTATGATCATTGTGTGTACTTCAAAAGTTTCAATGGCATATTCATTATCTTAGCTTTGTATGTTGGCGATATGCTTGTTGCAAGCAAAAGCATGGAAGAGATCAACAGGTTAAAGGCTCAACTCTCTAGGACGTTTGATATGAAGGATCTTGGAGCAGCAAAACATATCTTGGGCATGGAGATACACAGACACAGGAAAAATGTTAAGCTTTGGTTGTCACAGCAGAAGTATGTGGAGAAGGTACTTGAAAAGTTCTCTATGAATAATGTGAAACCTGTTAATGTTCCTCTAGCTTCCCATTTTAAGCTTTCTTCGCTTTTGAATCCTAGAGCTGATGAAGAAAAGCAGTATATGTCTCATGTAGCATATGAAAACGCTATAGGCAACTTAATGTGTGCGATGGTACCTACAAGACCTGACATTTCACATGCAGTTGGAGTTGTCAGCAGGTTCATGGCAAATCCAGGTAAAGAACATTGGCAAGCAGTGAAATGGGTGCTTCAATATCTAAGAGCCACAAGTGACCATTGCATCGTCTTTAATGGTAGTGAAGGATCAGTCTGCGGATATGTAGATGCTGACTATGCAGGTGATTTGGACAAAAGAAGATCTACTACAGGTTATGTCTTTACTCTTGCAGGTGGAGCAATTAGTTGGATGTCAAAGCTTCAAGAAACAGTTGCATTGTCCACTACCGAAGCTGAATATATAGCTGCTTCAGATACCAGTAAAGAAGCAATCTGGTTAAAGGGTCTGCTCGATGAGATTGGAAGGACGCAAGAGAAAGTGAATGTACTTTGTGACAGTCAAAGCGCTATTCACTTAGCTACAAATCCTGCTTATCACAGCAGAACCAAGCACATTGATGTAAGGTATCATTTTCTGAGATATGTGATCGATGGCGGAAAAGTAGCTCTTCAAAAGGTCCATACGCGAGAGAATTGTGTAGACATGTTCACAAAGCCAGTTACAATAGAGAAGCTGCGGTGGTGTTTAGCTTCTCTTGGCTTGCAGAAAAGATGATGAATTGGCATGAGCAAGAAATTAGGAAAATTGTTGTCAAAGTGGAGTTTGTTAGTTTGACAGCGAATTAGTAACTTTGGGTAAAATGTAACTAGACAGTTTTTACAGTTTTATACCGAAATATTAGTTATGTAACGACGGTCGATGATATAAAACTAACAAATGCCCATGAAATGTAATGTGCGGAGAATCATTGTTGAATAACAAATTCCAATCCAATTCAGTTTCTTGTCTTGGTTATTCTGTTGAGTTTCTTGTTTTTCTTCATTATTTTTCTGTTATTCGTACAACACTATCTTCGAATTAAACACCCATTTGCCGAATAGTATTCACATTTACTCGACTAAGATGGCGTGACATTCAGTCTCAAGGTTCGCCAAACTATTTTTTTCGCGCTCGCGGGTTTGCATGTCTGCAGTGGTTTGCAGATTGCATGTGTTTTGTCTTTGTTTCCCATTTTTGGATTCTTTAACGACAAGTGAGGCAATGATCTTCACATAAGTACTCAAAACAAACCTTCAATAAAATTTTTCCCAAATCTGACATGAAAGTTCTTATCGATTCACATTTCAAATCCATAAGGCCATGTTAATTATGAAACTATGCTTACTAAATTGTTTTTTTTTTTGGGGGTTATTCACAGCTTTCTAGCATAGTATGTTATAAAAATTTTTGGGCTTCTATTTGTTTTATAGATATATGTGATTTTATGGGTTCAAGATTGCAATAAAAAGCAGTGATAAAAGTGTATAGAATCTGGAAAGTGCTGTGGCGACTTTCATAATACACAAAGTATGTAGACTTGGCAAATTTACAAAGGCAAAATTTTCATGGCAGAACAGGTTAGGGTTGGAGAAAGAAAACTTGATTCTTTGCTTAGACAATGTAAAGAAGATGCACGTGAAAAATTCAATATTTAACGAGGATGAAACTGCTTCCCTGGGTTGGTTTCTAAGAACTGCTCCTTCTCTCCAAACAATGACACTTACATTACCCAGTTGCTTTCAGTATATCCACCAACAGAGAAAGAAACTTTTAGGTTTGGAAAGGTCTTTTAGAAAAGCTTTGGTACTTATAACATAAAATCATAGCGAAGACTGCAAGGGTGCCAACTTTCTGTGGACAATGAAGATCAGGATGTGATGAATGACTCTCTATTTAGAGAACTAAAGATTTTCCAAAAAAACTAGTATTTTCATAAACACAATTTTCAAAAGAGGCCCAAAGATTGAATTGGTGTGGGTGATTATTAGGTTTAGGTTTTGCTTTTTTATTTTCATGGTCAATATCTTATGGCGTTTTACTTGTAATTTTGGCCTTTTAAAGTCACTATGAAAGCCTTTTAAAATCAGTGATTGCAACAACAAAGTTAAGCATATAGCATATGTCATGTTTGATAATATAACACATTTAACATTAAGGCTTCTTGCCATGTCAAGTTTCCTTTCTATTTATCATTTAATCTCTAGTTAATGCATTTATCATTTATTTATTGACATAATTACTCTCTGCCAACGTGAGTTCCTTTTGGCATTATGCATTAATAAACATGGGAGGTTTTATATCATTTCCAATTCATAAATTTCGCAGTGATAGTGTTTTGATCCATTTTTTTTCGGTTTTCCATGGACAAATGGTATTTAAGTGTTTTATGTCGTTTGTGCCTTCAAATTGTGAGCATTATAAACTCTACATGAACATCCAACGAATTTGGTCTTCATTTAACATTATGCAACTATTAGAGATTTGATTTAATAAGATTGAAAATTTTAGAGATATCCTAGAATTTGATACACAACCGTTAAGACAATTGTTGACCTTGCTCTTCATCTGATTTCAAAATATTTGGGATATTCAAGATCAAAATAAAAGTAACCTATTGAAAATAAAATACTTCATGAACATTCTTATAAAAAGCAATTGTTTTCTTTCCTCATCATCATACTTCAAAACATTTGGGAAATTTACAATGAAAATACAAATAGCCAATTAAAAGCTAAATACTTCATAAACATTCTTATAAAGGCTATTATTTAAGGCACTTCAATGTTTTGGAAGTGGTTTAACAAGACACTCAGTTCAATAATTTTGGGCATTTCTCAATTTTGGAGATTTTTGTTGGGAAGTAAGCTCATTTCAATAGTTTAGATCACATAAAAGTTATGACTCGAGAGATAAAATTTGTAATAGTCATTGATGTTTGCATTGACACAGTGCACCGTTTTCTTTCTTGATGGTAAGGGTGCATATTTTTTTTTTTCATTCATTGAATTTCAGGGCTTCACTGAATAGGATCTAGGCACTGAAATTGATCCTCTGTCAGTGTTGGGACATGCGGCATATGCTAGCCTTCTTTTAAACCTCGTCCCTAGGATGTTTTGACTATTGTCGGGGCATGATTACACAGTATTCTGAACTGCGCATATCATGATTATGTTGTGCCTTGAATTGCATCTACATAAAGGTTGTCCATTATTACGCAGTACCTTGAACTGCACATACCAGGATTATGTTGTATCTTGAATTACATTTGCAGATATGGATGGGCTGTCCATTATTATTATTTTCCTATTTTTACTTGATTATGAATAATACAATCAAAATATTTAACAATGTCATATTTGAAATCTGACTTTTGAATAAGGAAGAACATTTACTAGTACAGGTGGGATAGTTGTGTTTAAGAATTGTCTTTATTTAATTCACTATTACAATTTATATGTATTGTTTAACAAATTTGTGTTAATCAACTTTACAAAATTTGCATTTCCAACTAGATTTTATAAATGGATTTTAAAAACAATGAAGTTTGACGGCTAGAGTTGGGATCTGTATATTCAGTTATATTTAACCGTTGGCCCTTTTCTTGAATATCCTACATCGATATTTATATTTAACAAATTCTAGTTAATCAACTTTATAGAATGATATGTCCAACTTATTTATCTAATTTCAAATGTATTGGTTAAATAAATGAATATTGAGATTCTAAATTCTTTTAATCAACTATATAATACAATCTTGCATGGCTAAGAACTTCTCAACATCCACCTCGAGAATGGTTCAATATTATAGGGCCGTTACAAATTGGGTTCTGTTGTAGCAGCTGCAACACCCTCCAAAATTCCAAAATTTTGGCTTCCATCCAAATTTTAGAGCCTTCCTTATTTATTTTTTTGATGGTCACAAACACTCAAGCTCACCCCATGAGCTCTTGTGAAGTCTTTCCACCTTTTTGCTTATTTGACCAGCGACCATCTTTTGGCATGTTGATTGCTTTGCCATGCTTGTGATCTAATTCTGGTGAGTTTGAAGGTTTGTCTTTGTGTGTTTGGGATGTCTTCGTTATGTAAACATCTGTTGTACTCACACACAAAGTTGTAAACATTTTTTTGCAAGTGTCGTCACAGTCATTCGAGGGTCTATCACAAGTGTCGCACTTGTCGCTCTCAACTCCAAGACAGTCTTACTGAGGGCATGTTTTGTCTTGTTGTCATGTTGGTCTATGTTGTCTCGATGTTGAGTATTCTAAGTATATGTTCACAATGTCAGTCTGCACAAGTTTGCTTACTTTCAACACTTAGCCATTTTCCTGAAAATTTGCTCGACTGGACAACCCTCTTCTGTCGGATCCCGACTAAGCTGCATTGCGTAGTCTTAGCCCTCAGTGACCCTGCTCTGCTTCTCGGAGTTGTGCAGTGCTTGAGGCTGTCCTGCAGGTTAGCTGCACTATGCAATACCAGAGGTGAGCAGCCTGTCTACCTCTCAAAATTGCGTAAAAATTGCCTTCATGTCCAACTGAATTGTGCATTTCTCAAGCACAGTCATCAACCCTCCTCCTCGCCCATCGGGAGCCTGCACTGCTATGAGACTTGGGTCTGCAGTGTTCCCCAAAATTGCACAGACATGCCCAACTGGTCATCTATTGCCTTTCTCTGCAATGTTCCCCAGAATTATGTAGAGCTTCCCGGATGACCCTTACTGCCTTGCTTTGCCATGCCTCCAAAAATTGCACAGACATGTCTAGAAGTTCCCCTGCTGATTGCGTTGCACTATTCCCAAATATTGTGCAGTCATGTCCAGCAAGTCCCTCTGCATCCCTGCTTAGTCTTCCCTCTGGAAATTGCACAGAACTAACCAACAGTCCCTCTGTAGCACTGCTCAATCTTCCCTCTGGATATTGAATACCACCTTTTTAACCAATATGATATAAAAAGTTATTTGTGTATGAGCAATTTTCCACCCAGGTATAGGCATCCTATGTGGGTGCTTCCCCCAAGAAATTCGATAAGGTTTCCATGGCAAAGGAATCTAGCTATAAACTTGCAAGTCACTCATGCCAACCCAATTGCTCGTAGGATGCATCTATCTATTCACAACTAAGCACTCCATGTAACTATCCAACCATCCAACAATCATGACATTCTCACTCAATGCACACACAACACAACAAAAACATTTCCCTTCTCTACTCAATTGTTCCTCAAGAGTATTTTGCCTTCTAGTTCCCTTAATGTTTGCAAGAATAATATGTTTGGTTGTTTGTCAATTGGAATAACTTGGCAGAAACATACATTTCCTCTAAGGCATTCAATAAGAAACAACTAACAAGGAAAGTAGAGGTTTCCTAACCAACCTAGCCTCTATGTTCCTTTGCAATGATCCTTGTCTCTCTCTAGGTCCATAAGCTACTCCCCTACAACATATTTAATCATTTTTAGGTTTGTATATTAGTGTAAAACATGAAGGTTGCAATTTTTTAGAGTTTTGGTTGTGCTTCAATGTGAGAATAGTAAGAGCATGAATGAGTGAATGGACAGAAAAACAAATGACTCCCATGACAAAGGAGAAGAAATGACTATACAAGATAGACTTCCTCACCAACCATCACATATATTAATTAATTAGTTTCCAAAATAAACATGGTGAATGAAATTTAAACAGAGCCCATAATAAAAATGTAAAAATTATTAATAAATATAAAATTATTCCCCTCGACTCTTTTTCATCTTCCTAATAAAGTCATAACCATTCTCATGCTCTTCACAACTATTTTACATTTTTATATTAATTTCTAAAAAACTATTCACATACATTGAACATATTAAAAATATTTTCTATTAGAGAGTGTGAATTCACACTATGTTCCTCCTCATTTTCGGACCAACGTGGGATTAGGAAAGGAAGTTAGAATTTTTAACGTGGAGAATGTGTTAGAAAATGAAAAATGCTATTATAAATTCTAACAAAAAACAAATTGGAAAGGAAAGTATTTTTAACGTGGAGAATGTGCTAGAAAATGACTTGGGTGTCGAGGCGCTAGAACTAAATAAAAAGTACGATCGCGACAGAATTCCACATGCCTCCTTTCTGATCAGTTTATAACGGGACCCTTTTCATCTCGGAAAGAGTAGGACATAAAATTCAATCAAAATCTTTCTGTGAATTCAGTTGGGAGGAAATGGGAATTGAACTCGAGTCTGGTAAAGTCGGGGAAGATGGATGGGTGAGGGGCGCCGTTGTTGGGGCCGGAGCTTCCGGAACGGTCAGCCTCGCTATGAGCAGGTCTAATGGCCAACTCTTTGCAGTGAAATCCGCAGCCAGTTCTAGTGTGGCTTTGGATAATGAATACCGGATTTTGCAGGGTCTGGATTCTCCCTACATCATTGCCTGCCTGGGGCACTGTTACAGCGTTGAGAACGGTGTAGAGGTGCACAATTTGTTCATGGAGTACATGCCAGGTGGCAGCGTAGCGGATCTGCTGATTAAGTTTGGAGGGCGGCTGGACGAATCCGTGATCAGGGCTTACACTCGTGGCATCCTACGTGGAATTGATTACCTCCACAGGCAAGGGATTGTGCACTGTGATATCAAGGGGAAGAATGTTCTTGTGGGTGCCAATGGTGTGAAGCTTGCGGACTTTGGCTCTGCCAAGAGGATTGGTGATGAGAAGAATGGCCAGGAGGCCCTCCAATTGAGGGGAACCCCTCAGTGGATGGCTCCAGAGGTGGTGAACCAGGTGGAGCAGGGGCCTGCTTCTGATATTTGGTCTCTCGGCTGCACTGTACTAGAGATGGCCACTGGCAGGCCTCCATGGAGCCAAGTTTCCAATCCCCTTGCTGCAATGTATAGGATTGGATGCACAGAGGAGCTTCCCGAGTTGCCTTCTTCACTTTCACCTCAGATCCGAGATTTCTTAGAGAAATGCATTCGGAGAGATCCCAAGAAGAGGTGGACCTGTGTGGAGCTGTTGAAGCATCCTTTTCTGAATGAGGACTGCTCTGCCATGGAGGCAGAGGAGGCTATTAGGGATCAGGGATCCCCAACTAGTCATTTGGATTTTAGGAATCAAGTATGGGATTCCTACTCTTCTCAGACTATTCCCATTCTGTCACTCAGCATCTCATGCCCAACAGAGGAGTGCAATACAATGGCTGACAGCAATAAGTCAGTTGAGCAACGCCAAAGGCCTTCTCCCAGGGACAGAGTGATGGCACTGGCCACAGATTGTGAATTTGAAATTGCTGACAGCCCTAATTGGTTTGCAAGTCCCCCCGGTCAGTGGATTGTGGTGAGATCTCCCAGAGACAAATCTCCAACTTTAGCTAATCCCCTGTTGAAATCAGACATTAGTAATGCCTCCTCCATCGAGGAGCTTCCATTCACAAAAGAGGAATGCAGTGCCAACTTGGAAGCTGTCAACTGGGAAGAGGTGCCCCCAAGAGGTGTAGTAGATGAATGCTTGGATTCTGCTCTATATACACCACAAACTCAACAGGAATCATCTTCCAGCGTTTACTCTGAGACTCTGCAACAGGACTTGCTTTTGTGGTCAGTGACAGCCCATTTGTCTGATCAAACTTGGGAATTTTACGGATATTCCTCGCAAAGCACTGCTGATAGTGATCCTGTCATTCAGAACAGATCCGTCCTGGGAAAAACATTTCATATGTTTGATGATAAGAGGTCCTCTACTGCTGAGACAGGAGCTTGTTGCCCCTGTTGTTGTAATATGTGCAGTACAGAATGTTGTCATAGAATTATGATAAATGGGCAATTGTACATTGGCTGCAGAGCAGATAATTTTTCTTGTAGTTTTGATTCAAAATTAATTCAAATTGACATTACTTGGCTACATACTTGATTTCTTGATTCTTGATTAAGCTTTGCATTGCATTGTTGTTGATCGTCTTATTGTGTGCGTTATTCGAACCGTCATATGTATCATGATATCTCAACTGGGACTATCACATTGATAACTCACTTCACAAGCAGGCTCACAGTATAGAAGGAAGAACCTGATCTTTCTAGCTAGTTCAGGTAAAAAACAGGGAACTTTATCTTAGGTACCCAAAAGAATTAAGAATAGAGCAAGTATCTCAACTTACCAGGTCACTGCCCAATAGATTATTATGTTTTTATTCATTATTGAACTTGACCATAAAGAAATCAGATAGTGAATGGATAATCTTTAAGCAATGCGATATTGTTGCACACGGTAATACCTGAAGAAATCAGACAGTGAATGGATGATCCTTAAGCATTGGGACATTGTTGCAGACAGTAATACCTGACACCTCATTCTGAGATTTCAATATTGAACTCTTGACTCATCAGGCACCTCTTTTTTCTTAGCAGCCAAGTCCCTCCACTCAGTGATCATTCAAACCTTCGTCTATTCTCGGTGTTGGTGTTTTGCTGATTAAAAATACCCTGAAAGCAACCAGCACTTCTGATTTGATTTGCAGAGAGGTGTTTCATGCTTTTTTAGTGATTTCATTACTTATGTGTCAGAGGAAGTTTTAGACCTTTACTCTATAATAGGTTGGGTTGTAAAATGCACCTTTTTAGGGTGAAAAAATGATTCTATATAAACTGCAGCTCCCTTATAATTTCCATATTATATTATCATTTTTATTTTTATAGTAAGTTAATTTATAATCTAGATAGTATCTAGTTTTATATCATTTTTATTTTTATACTAAGTTAATTTATAATCTAGATAGTATCTAGTTTTATATATGCAGTTGAGATTTAAATGTTATTATAAATATATGATTTTATTAGAGATAATGTCATGGATAAGTACAAACCACATTATTATTATTTTTTTAAATATTATATAGAATAACTTTTGGTCATGAAGTAAAATTTAATCTAACTTTAGATTGGTTAAGAGCTTATCTCTCTTACATGTAAGGAAATAAGTTAATGGTTCAAAATTTAGAGATATTTAGTAGGAGCAAAAATTTGCGGTCCTCATTTGGATTACCAATAGGTCATTTGAAATGGTGTAGTTTTCTTTTAGTAATGATAATGAGTTAACCCATATTTGTGATTAACAATAAGTAATGGATGTCTTCACTACCAAACTGAATTATGATAGGTTTTACTACATTAAGTAGATAAAGAAAGAGATAAAACAATCTCTTGAAAACTCAAATAAAAAGTCAGTAACTTAATATAATTGAAATATAAGAACACAGCCTAATTCAATTATAATTGTCTATTTTAAGATTTGATAAACATAAACAAAAATACTTTTGAAAAATTCACCTACGATTTGTAGCAATGTTTCATAACCATCCTTTAATGATGGGATGCCTTATTGTAGGCATGAGGTTGTGATTTGAAGAGTGCTTTCTATCACCATGATCAATACAAAATGAATTATAAAGGTAGAATATGATGACCTAAAAGGAACATTAAATGAGGAAGTAAGGATATTAATGGAAATTATTAGATCAATATGTTATTTTTTATGTGTATAAGAATTTACATTCATGTTGGCGTATTGATACATTACTAATAAAACCATTTTAATGTTTAAAATCAAGAAGTTGTTAGTAAAAGATGGGGTCTACTTATCATGGTAATTAATATTAACTAAATTAAACTTTGACAATAAAGGGTGGTGCTTGGATGTAGATTTTGATTTTACATGGTTTTGTTCAAAGAATGTATGAGAATATGAGGAGGGAGATTGCAAAGTGGGCTTATTTGAAACATCCGAGTGGATTTAAGTGTTGAACGAGAATGTATGCTAAGACTTTGAAGAAATGTTTGTATCCATTGTTTGCAAAATTGATTTTTAACATTAGATGTCAAAGGAATAGAAGATTATCAAAAGATCCATGCATTGTTTTTGAGGATATTGATTGCATGACAAGTTTTTGAAGATAGGTCATTTTGACAAGTGTTGACTACAATTCTCGATGCCAAGGGAAAAATATAGACATAATAAAGACTCTTTCTAGGTAATATTTAATTTTATGGGTGAATTATCCCTATTATATGGTGGATATCAAGCATAAATTGGAGCTATCATAGAAGATTCTTTCCAGTCAATGACTTAATCCCTTTCTTTGATTACAACATAGATAAAAAGTCAACCCTTATTTTGGTGTTTTAATTGTAGAGCGGAGTGGTGGGGCACTAGGATGAGTTCACCATCAAAACCTATCTTTTATGGATAATATAAAAAAACAATCTTCCATTCCAAATATTTTGATGCCTACACCTATTCTAGGTGTGTATATAGTGTAGTGATTTATATAATCCAAAATGTATAATTTATTTATATATGTTTTTAATCCACTGAAGATAATCCATCTACATTAAATATATGAAAAATGTGCAAGTATTTGTGGATTTAATGGGTATTCACCTCCTACATTGTATTTTATAGTAGTGGATTTACTCAACTTATACAAATAATTATGATCTCTCTGTTTGCTCAAAATTTTTCTTATTGTTTAGTTCTACAATTACATTGATGATCAAAAAGTGTTTGAGGAGGGTCATTGGAATTGGGGAAGCATGTGATTTTTTTTTGTAATAAGAGGAATTAGTAATTGGGTTGGGTTCGTACCTGTCCTCCTCTCCATAGACTAGGTTACTTTCGTGAGGTTGAACCTTGGATCTCTTAGTTTACACAATACTTCATATCATGACCATCACCAACTAGGTTGCACCCCAAGGATGAGAAGCACATGATTTTTTATAATCCCTTGGCTCCCAAAATTTGTTCTAACCATAATTCAATTACTATAATCCTAGTTTGAGTTTGCTTGCCCAATTTTCACTTAGATTTTTAGTCTCTATCAATGGTTTGCAATATTGGGAATGCTTTGGCCACTTACATAAAATAAAATTTGGAGAAACATAAAGGGCGATTTTGCAAGTATGCTCACATCTATTAGTAAGGGTATTTTGAAAAAAATGATTTTGAAATAGAAAAATTCTAAATGTACTCAAGTCTTGGATTATGAGATCACAACATTCAAGGGCTAGATATGTCAACTACCAATACATCTACAAGCTACTTTTCACCATTGAAGCTCATACTCCCAAGAAAATATGGACCAAATCCAAACCAAAGTACTAGAATTTTCCAAAGAAACAAAGGTCATATAATGACATTGAACATACTAAGGTAAAACAACAATTGCAAGTGTTGATTGGTGAATCCACTCATTTCTTGGTAGATAGAGTAAAATATACATATTCATGGCTCTCCTCATTAAGGGAGGTAGTTGTGTTGCATGGAACAAAGAGACTTCGTGAAACTAAACCTCTAATTTAGATAAGAAATTGGTTCCCATTATGAATTATGATTTGTAACCTTTTGATTTACAATTAGTTACTAGTTCTGCTTCTTCAAAGGGGCGGAAATAAGTTAAAAAGGAGAGTGGAAAAGGAATGACTGAGAATTTGTTTTTAAAGGGATAGAAATAACATGTAAATTAATTATGGCAATTTTAATCTCATAAGTGCAATGTACACTTATAATTTTGTAATTACAATACACAAATATACTTGCATTGTATATATATGACATTGATTCATCTCTCTCTCTCTCTCTCTCTCTCTCTCTCTCTATATATATATATATATATATATATATGACATTGCTTATAGAAAATAGTTTTGCACAATTCTAGGCCCTTGGGTGTACTCTATATAACTAGATTAAGAACATTTTATGTAGACTTGATTCTTTGTCTTGTTAAACATTCTCTTAAGCATAACTTTGGACAATTTGAAGAAAATGGATAAATATAGGCAGTTAACTTGCAACTTGCTTTAGAATAATCTTAGTCTATCAACAATGTTCTCATACGTAATTAATTTAAAATGAAATTGGGAATTAAGGTTGCTTTTGCTATCTTTTCTTTTATGTAGCAACAATTACTCCTTCGAAAACCTAACATGTCTCTACATCTTTAGTAAAATTTATCACTTTGTCTGTTTGTAATTTTATGGATGGCATAATCCTTTATACTAACAATATTTATCACACCAAGAGAATTGTCAACTAATTCTCAATGAGAAATATTATGACACATACTAAGAAGGGTTATTCTTTCTAGATTTTAGCTATTGAGTTAGAATCAAAACATAACTCCATGTTTTTGTAGATGAGGGAAGGAGATTTATATGAGGAAGTAAGGAGAATAATGGAAAGTGTCGATCAATATGCACTATGTAAATTTACATCCATGTAAGCAAATGAATGCATTATTGTGAAAACTAACAAAATTTTAAATACTAGAAGTTGATAGTGAAGGATTATATTTACTTATCATACTAATTAGTATTGATTAGCTTAAACTATAATAAATGAGGGTTATGGATTGGGTGTAAAATTTGATTTTGTATGATCGTGTCTAGAGAACTATTTTATAGTTTTAGTATGAGATTGCAACATGGTTATTTACACACACACATGTTGCTCTCTCTCTCTCTCTCTCTCTCTCTCTCTCTCTCTCTCTCTCTCTCTCTCTCTCTCTCTCTCTCTCTCTCTCTCTCTCTCTCTCTCTCTCTCTCTCTCTCTGAAGCCTACTCAAGATACCACCTACTACAAAATCATCAACCACAAGTGAAAAAAGAAATTTATTTTTGAAATAACCATTTGCCTCTAATATGTATGAAATAGTCATTCAACCCTAGTAAGTATGAAATAGTTAGCATCAATAGCTAGTACATATTACATAATATAATGTCTAGTCATGTAGATGCAACAGATATCTTTCATCAATACATGCCCTTTCTTTCTATCTACACTTTAGAGAGACATAGCATATTGTGTCCAACTAGAGAATTATTGCAACTTGGTTAGAGAATTGTTCTCATGCCTAGACAAAAATGATGTCTTCTAGTCCCCAAGCTTAGTTGGTTAGAGCATGGTCTTATGGATAAGGTAAGAGCAAGCCAAAGGTCACATCAATTAGTTGGTGGATATGAAAATAAAATTGAATTCTTGACTTTGACTAGTTGTTGGAGACAAATAGGTAGGGATTGTAATATAGTTGGGACTTGTAATATAGATCTTAAGGAATTTTAATGTTTAATCAACAAACGATTCCAATTTAGGGAATGAAAAGATCCAATAATAAGGAAGGACATAGTTGTAAAGGTTATCAAGACATATCCTAAGTAACTATAATCATATATGAATCAAATGAGTTAAGAATTACTTCACAATCCTATTTTAGGTGCTTTGTTATTTTTTACACTAATTGTTATAAAATTTATTGAAAGCGAAAAATAGGGGCTATGATCATACTTGCATAACTTAGTATAAGGAACATCGTAAGTCTTTTGAGTATGTAGATTTTCACAATTCATCATAATCATGTAGAAATTAATTTTTAATTGTGTTAAAGTATTCCTAAGGCATGTTTCCATTGGGGAGGCCATAGATCATCGATTCAAATCTAGTTGAACCCCTTGGGGTTAATAACTTCTATTGTTGTTGGTGGTTTAGCCATGCCCCATTCAAATATTTTGGGGGAAAAAGGGGGATTCTGGTGAGGATTTCCTTGGAAAATAATAAGAACAAGGGCAAGAAGATGAATTAGAAAAATAATAAGAGCCAAGGTCAAGGGGGCATTGAATTTAATGTTTCGGGTAATAATAATGGAAACTAGGGTGATAAGAAACATGAACAAGTGTATAAGATTAAAAATCCTTATCCAATTTGTGGTGACAATCATTATGCTTATGAATGTGTTAATTTTGTTGAACATAAATGATTAAAGGTTCAACTACCTAATCAAAATAATACACAAATTGCAACATTGTAGACCACATGCTCTCATCATAATTGAGACTCTAGACAAGGAGAAACACCTAATGTTTCAACCTTGTTATGCACCTTTCAACTAAATGACCCTTCCCATCATAACATTTTGATCATGGTTGATATGGAGAATCTCCAAATGAAAAACCATAATTATGTTACACTTATCCTTGAGACTTTTACCAATAAAGAGACTATGCCTCCCTCCTTTGATGGTCCATTGCAAATTATGGAAATACCTAAGTTAGAGGTTTAACCTATGTTAATGATGCCCAATGCTCCTTTTCGAAGAATTATGATGCATGATCTTGATACTAGGGTTGGTCATGGTCTATGGTATCATAAATTTGGTGCGATTCCTTTGTGTTATCTCTACTTTGGAAGTGATGCAAACTTGTTCTTCACAACATAAGGCTTTGTTGAGTGCTATTGGAGGTATTGATCCTTTAGACTCTAGGTTGATATCATTTAGAGAATGTTGAACCATGTTCCCCTAATTATGTGGCTTTTCATATCACAGTTATTATTAAGGGATTTTAATATTCATTGATGTGGAGTGGATGCAAGAACTTTGTCACTTCTCATGACTTTGTAAATTTAGGTGAAAATGGACTCTCCTAATATTTTCCCTCACATATCACCTTAGGGACATTGGTGGGACCCCTTCCCAACCTATAAGACTCATTACTAACTTACATGTTACCTTAGGATATGAAACTATTTTGATGTGATGTAGAAGTTGTCGATGCTCCTTTTGAGTGCAACATGTTAATTGAGATGAACTATATCTATGCCATGAAGGAATTTGCATCCTCTATTTGCATAGCACACTATTTTCCCTTGAAGGAAAATAGGCCATCATCAACTAGCTTATAGATAGACCTAACCTGTACAAAATCCAAATAATGTTTTTCCCTTTATAGGTGCTAATAATTTGATTTTTATAATTTTTAATGTTGGCCTTGTTACCACTCAAACTAGCAAGGGACCTAAAAGGGGTTCCTAAGAGGGCAACTGCTAGGTTAAGGGCAATGTTGGAGGCTTATCCAACTGTCACCACAGTTAAGTCTCCCTGCTCTTTACATACTTTCACCGATGGGAGGAGTCCTGGTAGTGTAGGCATCACTTGTAAAGTATATGTCAATGATAGGTGGAAAGTGACCCTGGAAACCCTTTTCCAAGGACGGAGTAAATAATGGAACTTGCCTTCTCTTTAAGCAAGGGACTTGATCCTCCAGAGGTAAGGGGTGAGGATTGGAGGGTTGAGAGAGAAGGAATAGACTTACAAACGATCTTCTCAATCCTTATAATCCTTGGGAAACATGGATTCCCAAACGGTCCTTGAAAAATCATCTTTATTTAGAAGTGGGACCACATGGGGCCAAGTGGACCAAGGTTCGAGGATGGAATGTAGCAACCAAAGATGTTCACATCCTAGACAAAGTGAAAGGAAAGGACCAAACAAAATATTTACTTCGAAAGGTTGAATTGATCCTATTGAGGTCTAGCCTTGGAGATGCTTATGCAACATTCAATCCTAGATCTAGGGCTTGGGATTCCTGGAGATTCCATAGTTAGAAATTGCCTAAAATTTAAAGGAGAGGGAGGGGATCCACCAGCACAGTAGCATGTAGGATATCAAAGTTTTTCCTTCAGTCAATTCCCAGGAAATTGATTCCCTAAGTGATCTAATGGGGTTAGACCTAGGGAAAAAAGGGAAAAGGGTAAAAATAGGGTTAAAATGATCACCCTTTTGAGGGATCAGTACCTAATTCACTTGGGGATATGGGGTTAAGGATGATGATGAGTAAGAACTTGATTTCTTGATCAAGGAGACTTGGAAAGTTAGCTTCATCCAATGTTGAGAGAAAGAAAAGGAAAGTGACCTTCAAGAATTTATACTTCAAAGAAAATGATGCAAGCTTATCGAGACAAATAATCTCTAGGATATTTCATTCATATAACATTGGCCCATACATTAAATTAGCTAAAACATGCTTAATTCCACATTTCAATTATGCAAAAACTAGTCGTAATTTTAGCAGTATGCAACAACAAGAATAACAACATCAAAATTTACTTAAAACATTGTAAAATATATCCAAGCAACATTTCATTTGCAAGACAAAGCTCCAAGACAAGAAAATAGCCCAAATCCATATGCCAAAAATCATCCATCTCCAAAAAATATCCACCAAAGAAAAAATGTGAAGTTCTCTATGATTAGAGAGATCCCAGGTCAAGTGATGATCCAAATGAATGTATATAACATCCTAAGGAGTTCGAATTAGCCGATGGGCCTACATTAGCCCCTAATGATAAAATAATGTATACATAAAACCCCTATTGGTGACAATCCCACCAAACTAGCTCACAAGTGTAAAAATAAGCCTCACAAGGGGCCAAATAATAATCTGTACATGTCATGGGGCCCTACAAGGGCCTAATAATGTCCTAAAGTTCCATACTAAGGAATAAATTCCTCATAATACCATGGACAAGGGGGTCACCCCTTGTTCTCCAAGTAGTAGACCTGTGGTGCTCCCCGTGGGTTTGAAGGCACATAAATGACCCCATGGGTCTCCATATGAATTAGAGATGCTTGTAGATCCTTTGCAAGGGTCCGAGTGGTGGAATGAATTTTGCCATGACATTGTACAAGTCCTGGGACACATGCCAAGAGTGTGGGGCTCTTGTGGGGGCCTGTTGGGCATAATGTACCAAGCACATCACATCCCAAAAGTGGATGGCTAGTAGTCTCTGAGCATCGATGAAGATTCGTGGAGTGTTGTCTACTGTTGTGGAGTCCAATGCCTCTCTATGTAGACCCTATATGTGCCAATGTAGACCTATGAGGGTTAGGATCCTGTAGAAGGAGACCAAACCCAAATGGAAACCACCTGTAATCCTGCATAAGATCCAATGCATCCCTTAGGCTTCCAATACAACCAGTCATTAAAATAATTAGGTAAAAGAGTTTACAAATCATGGATAACAAAGTGGGAACTTCATAATGACATGCCCTTCCCTAGTGGGCTTTGGCATGTGCTAGTGTCTCCAAGCTCCAAATGGGGTTAACCAAATACCTTATTTGGTGGTTTCGGCCCTTAAAGGGGATAGTATGTCCAAGGTACATCCCTCTAATGGGGGTGGCAAGTGATAAATAAGTGGAATGGATTAGGGAATGAGAGGGGAAATCCTAGGCCACATATTGGGGCATAGGGGTTGCTAGATAAGGGGAAGCCCACACCTGGTATGTAATATGTAGGAGGGAGAAATCGTGGTACATGAGGTGCCTCAGCCTTGATTTTTCCAACCTTATTTATATGTCTTTTTCCTTTTATGAATTTTCTTTAATAAACTGCTTGGGGCTCAAAGGAAAAGAGCATGAAGTGTAAGATATAACAGTGATTACCCCCTTTTAGGTAGGGTGGTTCATTTCCCTCCAGTGGTTGGGACAATCATAGGTTCTTGAATGATAAAGGAGGTTCATCTAGGGCCTATGGAACCAGGATGATGACCATGGATTGGGGTAGAGCTCATGTATTGGCTTTTCCCCATGTGCTAATTATTTTGTCCCGGACATATTTTGCATTTTGTGGGACAATTTCCTGTTAAATGTGGCCAATTATGCTTTTTTACTTTTATTTTAATTGCTTCAACCTATGGGGCATCATTCCAGGCTTGACCCAAGATGGGGACAAGGGGATAGGGAGGCTAGCCCTATGTGGACCCAGGTGGGAGAAATGATGAATGGGGTATAGTGAGTGGAAAGGGAGTAATATATGTGGGTGAAGGAACGAGACCACGCACCCAAAGTCGGGGTTTACCAAATAGCACTAGCCTAGAACCAAATGGTCATTAAAGGAGATCCCACAGGACTAAGATCCAAGGGTAGCAACCAAAAGAGATCAAGGGGATAAGAGAGCAAACTAATCCCGTCCTTTCCTCCAAATCCCCCCATCAATCCATACCTAAAAGTATCCATGACAAGTAAACCCAATACTGAATTACCAAATGACAAGACATACCTTTAGATTCGGGAGGCCCACCTTTAAACATACGATCAATAAAGGTGGGTGAGGGACCACATGGTTGGCTCAAGTAGCAGAGAAATGGAACAACGAGCTAGTAGGAGGCTACAAGGGGTTGTTGGCTGCTAGATGAGGCTCATCATCGTGAAAAATTTCTATGGGGATGTCAACCACGAAGTGGTGGGTAACATCTAGCTCCAACTGGGATGTGATCTCTTGAAGAAGTGGACGAGGCTGCTCAAACGAGAGGTCACGAGAAATGCATCTATATCTTGGTCACCATAGACTTGTTATTTGCACATATCAGAGATCAAAGCCACGGGGCAACATGTTTTTCACGGTGTCTTATGATCACCCATGCTTAATGTTAGCCCATAAGCCAACAAGAAATAAAATATGCAATTTTTTATTTTCATTTTTTACCTAAAGGCAATCTAATCTATCATGAGAAACATCATATGAAGTTAATTCTAATAAAAAACATCATGCAATGCATCCTACCCTAACATGCATATAACGAAGCTATTATTAAGTGTAATCATAAAGCCAATGCAACCAACATATCATCAAGTCAATATAAATATGCCTACCTATATGATTACTCATGTAGTAAATCCAAAAGCGAATGCAAACCTAAACACATGGAGGATGTTATGGGCAGGAGGTGGGAAAATATGATGCCCACACATGGATGATTATGTGAGAAGGGGTAAGAAAAGGATGTAATCTAGTCCATGAGATATTCTCTTGTAACCAAAATATAGAGATGTCAAAAACCAAGCTCATAAACTTTTGATCGATGGAAACCTTTGGCATATCACTTCCACCATTGTCCTTATAATTTACATCATCGCTTATGACCTTCATCGGGTTATGATGGGTAGGAAGGGGAGGTCAACGAGATGGAGGAGTAGTTTGCACATGATGACTACATTGGAGAGGGGATACTATGGAGTGATCAAAATCCTAAGGGCGCGTCCAAAGAGGAAAAGTATAATCAAAGAAGGGATTTTCCTTGAAACTATACTTAGGAGGAGGAAAAGGCTCACATTTACTTGAGATCATATCACTAGGGGTGAAGGAATCACTTGATGAGGACTCAAGATGACCAATAGGAAAAAGGGAGAAATAAGTATTGTATTCAACAGGTAGCACTTTCACAAAATTATAATCTAAAGGCTCAAGTGATTTGAACATAGAATCATACTCAGGAGAAGCGAGTGCCTTATCAATCTCCTTGGTATCAAAGATTGGGTATCTCCTAAAAGGAAAAATGATTACTTCCAACTTCCCCTCTTTATGCAAAGGAAAATAAAGATTATCCTTCCCAAGGGTATCAATGGGTATGTCATAATAAATGGTGCTTGAGGGGAAGGGAAGACCAATCTCATCCTTATCCTCCCTATCAGTGTCATAAATGGGAGCACAATTAAATTGAGGAACAAAAATCTCCCATTTCTCCTTTTCAATGTGGAAATTATTTTCAATGTTATCTTTCAAGGGGCTAATGGGATCATCTCTCTCAAGGTTTTCAAAAGAGGATTCATCGGGAGTAATATCCTTGAGAAAGATAGGGTTGGTCTCAATTTCACTTTCCATAAATTCATCCTTCCCAACACATGTGTCCTCAAAATCATCATTTTCATCATGTGGACCCAAGGAGGACTTGTCTTCTTGCTCATTACCTAGATTCTCAGTGTCTTTATGATGCTCAATGAGAGCTTCCTCTTGGATGCTTAATGCAAGTTGTACTTGAAAATGTCTAAGGAAGCCCTCAATGAACTCTTCAATAGATGAAATTCTCCTAGGTTCGTGATCATGTAGCCATGAGTTATGACCACCGAGAGATCCCATGAACAATAGCATGTGGACATCTTGGTAGACAACCTTCTCTTTTGAAGCATGTGCATTAAATATTTCTACGTGGTCAATTGCGGAGAATGGCTCACCATCAACTACAGACACGCCACATACCATCCTTCCCGCGACATGATTAGGTTGTCCAAGGATGCTAGCAATGTCCAAAGTGGGAAATTTACGGAAAAATGACAACCTATTTGAGGTATACATGAAACACATGTAGGAGTTGCCAGGGTGAAATTAAATATGCCTAGAAAAATTATTGATTCACCGTATAAGCATTGACCTTAAAGTTAAATGAAGAACTAGGGCTTCGTTATTCTAATGGAATCGCCAATAATGATATGTTAATTTGTTGTATGGGGAACAAAACACACAATTTTTTGTCCCCGACAACGGTGCCAAAAATGTTACCACTCAAACCAACAACGGGACTAAAAGGGGTTCCTAAGAGGGCAACTACTAGGTTAAGGGAAACGGTGGAGGCTTAGCCAATTGTCACCACAACTAATTCTCCTTTCTCTTTACGAACTTTCATAGATTGTAGGAGTCTCGATAGTGTAGGTATCACTTGTAAAGTATATGTCAATGGATAGGTGGAAAGTGACCTTGGAAACCCTTTCCCAAGGATGAATTGAAGAACAGAACTTGCTTGCTCTTTAACCAAGGGACTTGATCCTCCAGGTGCAAGGGGTGAGGATTGGAGGGTTGAGGGAGAATGAATAGGCTTATAGATGAGCTTCTCAATACCTATAATCCTTGGGAAACTTGGATTCAAAAATGGTCCTTGACAAATAATCTTTATTGAGAAGTGGGACCACACGGGGCCAAGTGGACCCAATCGAGGTTCAGGGATGGAATGTAGCAATAAATGATGTTCCTATCCTAGACAAGGTGAATGGAAAGGACCAAACAAGAATATTTACTTTGAAATGTTGAATTGATCCAGTTGAGGTCTATCCTTGGGGATGCTTAGGAAAAATCCATCCTAGCGCTAGGGCTTGGGATTCCCAGATATTCCACCATTAGAATTGCATGAAATTTGCAGGAGAGGGAGGGGAACCACCAACGTAATATCCCGTAGGAAATCAAAGTTTTTTTCTTGGGTCAATTCCCAAGAAATTGATGCCCTAGGTGACCTAATGGGGCTAGGCCTAGGGAAAATGGGGAAAATGGGGAAAAGGGTAAAAACAGGGTTAAAATGATCATCCTTTTAAGGGATCAGTGCCTAATTCACTTGGGGATATGGATGAATGATGATGATGAGAAAGAACTTGGTTTCTTGATCAAGGATGCCCGAAAAGTCAGCTTCATCCAATGTTGAGAGAAAGAAAAGAAAAGTGACCTTCAAGCATTTATACTTCAAAGAAAATGATGCAAGCTTATCGAGACAAATAATCTCTAGGACATTTCATTCATATAACATTGGCCCATACATTAAATGAGCTAAAGCATGCTTAATTCCACATTTCAATTATGCAACAACTAGCCCTAATTTTAGCAGTATGCAGCGAAAAGAATAACAACGTCAAAATTTACTTAAAAATTACAGAATATATCCAACCAAAATTGAGTTTGCAAGATAAATCTCCAAGACAAGAAAAATAGCTGAGATCCATACATCAAAATTCAACCATTTCCAAAAAATATCCACCAAGGAAAAAATATGAAGTTCTTTATGATTAGAGAGATCCCAAGTTAAGTGATGATCCAAATGAATGTATCTAACATCAATATATTGCCTCCTTAGGAGTTCAAATTAGCCTTTGGGCCTACATTAGCCCCTGATGATAAAATAATGTGCAAATAAAACCCCTATTGGTGACAAGCCCACCAAACTAGCTCACAAGTGTAAAAACAAGCCTCACAAGGGGCCAAATAATAATATGTACATGTCATGGGGCCCTCTAAAGGCCTAATAATTTCCTGAAGTTCCATACTACAGAATAAATTCCTCGGAATATGATGGACAAGGGTGGCCCCTTATTCTCCAAGTAGTAGACCTATGGTGCTCCTAGTGGGTATGAGGGCACATAAATGACCGCATGGGTTTGGATATGAACCAAAGATTCCTGTAGATCCTCTACAAGGGTCCGAGTGGTGGAATGAATGTTTCCATGACATCGTACAAGTCCTCGAACACCTGCCAAGAGTGTGGGGCTCTTGTGGAGGCCTATTGGGCATAATGTACCAAACACATCACTATCATCCCAAAAGTGGATCGCTAGTAGCCTCTGAGCATAGATGAATATCCGTGGAGTGTTGTCTGTAGTTGTGGAGTCCAATGGCTCTCTATGCACACCCTATATGTGCCAATGAGACCTCTGAGGGTTAGGATCTCGTATAGGGAGACCAAACCCAAATGGAAACCACATGTAATCCTTCATAAGATCCAATGCGTCCCCTAGGCTTCCAGTACAACTAGTCATAAAATAATTGGGTAGAAGAGTTTACAAATCATGGATAACATGGTGGACAACTCATAATGGAATGCCCTTCCGTAGTGGCCTTTGGCATGTGCTAGTGTCTCCAAGCTCCAAAGGGGGTTAACCAAGTACCTTATTAGTTTTTTTCAGCCATTAAAGGGGATAATATGTCCCAAGGTACATCCCTCTAATGGGGGTGGCAAGTGATAAATAAGTGGAATGGAGTAGAGAATGAGAGGGGAAATCCTAGGCCACATATTTGGGCATAGGGGTAGCTAGATAAGGGGAAGCCCACATCTGGGTATGTAATGTGTAGGAAGGAGCAATCGTGGTACATGAAGTGACCTGACCTTGATTTTTCCACACTTCTTTATATGCCTTTTTCCTTTCATGAAATTTCTTTAATTAACTGCTCGGGGCTCAAAGGAGAAGAGCATAATGTGTAAGATATAGTAGTGATTACCCGCTTTTAGGTAGAGCGGTTCATTTCCCTCCAGGGGTTGGGAAAATCATGGGTTCCTGAATGATAAAGGAGGCTCATCTAGGGCATATGGAACCAGGGTGACGACCATGGATTGGGGTAGAGTTCATGTATTGGCTTTTTCACACGCGCTAATTATTTTGTCCTGACCATCTTTTTCATTTTGTGGTACAATTTCCTATTAAATGTGGCCAATTATGCTTTTTCTTTTTCTTTTAATTGCTTCAACCTCCGAGGCATCATTCTAGGCTTGACCCAAGGTGGGGGCAAGGGGATAGGGAGGCTAGCCCTATGTGAAATTGGGTGGGAGAAATGATGAATGGGGTATAGTGAGTGGAAAGGAAGTAATATATACGAATGAAGGAATGAGACCACACACCCAAAGTCAGGGTTTCCCAAGTAGTACCACCCTAGAACCAAATGGTCATTAAAGGAGATCCCACAAGACTAAGATCCAAGGGTAACAACCAAAATAGCTCAAGGGGACAAGAGCACAAACTAAGCCCACCCTTTCCGCCAAATCCCCCCATCAATCTGTACCTAAAAGTATCCATGAAAAATAAACTCAATATTGAACTGCCAAATGGAAAGACATACCTTTAGATTCGGGAGGCCCATCTTCAAACATACAATCAATACGGGTGGGTGAGGGACCACATGGTTGGCTCATGTGGCAAAGGAATTACACAACAAGCAAGTAGGAGGCTACAAGGGGCTACTGGCTGCTGGCTAAGGCTCATCATGGAGAAAAAATTCTTCTAGGGATGTCACCCACGAAGTGGGGGGTAACATACATTCCTCTTTATAAGGAACGGTCATATTTGGGCGCATTATTTGGTGCTCCTCACACATCCTTATGTAGATTTGTCCCCTTTTTTAAGGTCACCTCTCACATCAAGCATAAGCATTTAACATCATGCTAAGAAAATTATTGTGCAGCCAGGGATTCCACTTCACATTTAATGGCATTTTCTAATCCACCTACCTATTTCGATTTATTATTCCCTGATGATGAACAGTTCTTTGAGACCTTAACTACTTTAAATTGGAAGAACATACAATTGAATCCTTCAAATATATGCACATAAGTGGAGTTGATAGTTACCATGCCTGTTTACACACTCCATCTATTTTGGAAGAGGATGCCTTGCCTCAATTTTCCATAATATAGACTATTAATGTTTCCATTGAATGGGACATTGCCAAATTATTTAAAGTTGAGAATATTTCTATGGGTTTAATAACATAGAAATAAATTGATAAGGACTTCCAATTGTTGTTTCATGGGCACAAGACCTTGGGCTTTATCCTATGCAGGTCCCTTTGCATCATTCTCTTAGCTATGGTGAGCTTATTATGACATATTCTTGAACTATCATATATAGGTTTAGATCTCCCCTCTATAATGTTGCATTTGAACATTTTTCTACCCAAATTTGTTGCAACATTTCCCCTATATGATGTTGGTGTGTTAGTATCTTATAATTCTTTACCTTTCCACACATAACAACATAAGACTCTTATGTTGGGTTTCTTAGAGTAGCACCACTTTGGCACTCAACACTCACCCCATGGATTTCCTATAAGACTGAGAACCCTTCTAGATTGAGCTTATATTTTAAGCCTCATTCTTTTCTCTCATCTCTTTTAGTTCATTTCCATAAAATCTCTCACCCTTTTGTTTCGTTGTTTTCTCCTGCACATTTCTTTTTTGTGCTTACTTTCATCCACAACTTTTTGTTGGTGTTTGTCATGTTGATAGAATGAAAATCATCAACATCAATAGGTAGGCATGTACTTAAGTGTTCATTAATTACTTATTATCTTCCCCATTGGTTAATTCCAACCATAAATTATTTTCCGTGCTTGAGAAACCTATTTTTTTGCAACATGAAAACTCGTGTCCTCTCTTGATTCTTAAAAAATAATGAAAAGAAGAAGAAGCATACATATAAAAATAAAAACATGAGAGATAAATTAAATATTGTAAGTTAAGGATTTTTCCTTATTTGTTAAATCCCCATAAGTCTTATTTGGGAAATTATTAGTGTTGTAATGTTCCCTTCCATGGCTTACCCAACTCATAGAGTAGGGATGAAACCTAGCTTTGAAATTCTCCATATAGATTTGAACCCATCGAAATTCCCATACCTTGAATTGATATGTATATTTAACTGAATAGCATAGTAAAAATAAACATATAATAAACTCATTAAACAAGGGATCCCATATTCATTTTACTAATTAACTTGCGAATAAACTTCAATTACATAGTTATAAATAAATAATTGAGAGTAGATAATGAATACTCCTTTTTTTATCAATATGGTATCCTCATTAAACAAGGGATCCCATATTCATTTTACTAATTAACTTGAGAATAAACTTCAATTACATAGTTATAAATAAATATTTGAGAGTAGATAATGAATACTCCTTTTTTTATCAATATGGCATCCTCTCTCTCTCTCTCTCTCTCTCTCTCTCTCTCTCTCTCTCTCCACCATATTTTGTCCTTTTTAGGTTTGTATATCAAATGTAAAACATGAGCATCAAGGGTTATAGTTTTGAGAGCTTGCGTGGTGCTTCAATGTGAGAATAGTAAGAGTGTCTCTCTCTCTCTCTCCACACACTACTCTCCTACACCATATTTTGTCCTTTTTAGGTTTGTATATCAATGTAAAACATGAGCATCAAGGGTTATAGTTTTGAGAGCTTGCGTGGTGCTTCAATGTGAGAATAGTAAGAGTGTAAGTGAGTGAATGGACAAACAACAAATGGTTCCCATGAGAAAGGAGAATAAATAAATCTCCAAGCATAAAGGAATGCATTTCCATGAGGATCAGAGATTCTTACACTTCCCCATTATAATTGTATATAGCACCATGTCTTCATAACTATGTGAGGTAGACCTCCTTACCAACCACCACATGCATTCACTCATTTACTTCCAAGTAAAACATGGTAGATGAGATTTAAATAAGGCACATGATAAAAATGCATTTACTTCCAAGTAAAACATGGTAGATGAGATTTAAATAAGGCACATGATAAAAATGTAAGGGTTCTTAGGAAACGTATGATTATTTCCTCTCATTTGAACACCTTTCACCTTTCGCATGCTCTTCACAACCATCTTCTACCTTTATATTAATTTCCAAAGAACTATTTACATATATTGAAAAAAGAGAGAATATTGCATGGTATATGGAAAACATATTTACATTCATAATCATTGACATTTGAATTTGATAAAAATAAAAACCTAACATGTTTCTACATCTTTAGTAAAATTTATCACTTTGTCTACTTGTCAATTTATGTGTGGTATAATCCTTTATACTCACAATATTTATCACACCAAGATAATTGTCAACTAATTCTCAATATTGAAATATTACGACATATATTTAGAAGGGTTGTTTTTTCTAGATTTTAACTATTGACTTGGAACCAAAACATAATTCCATTTTTTTTGTAGGTGAGGTACGAATATTTATATGAGGAAGTAAGGAGAATAATGGAAAGTGTTGATCAATATGCACTATGTAAATTTACATCCATGTAAGCATATGAATGCATTATTATGAAAACTAACAAAATTTTAAATGCTAGAAGTTAATAGTGAAAGAATGAGATTTACTTATCATAGTAATTATTATTGATTAGATTAAACTATGATAAATGAGGGTTATGGATTGGGTGTAAAATTTGATTTTGTATGATCGTGTCTAGAGAACTATTTTATAGTTTTAGTATGAGATTGTAACATGGATGTATACACACACACATGTTTCTCTCTCTCTCTCTCTTTATATACACACACACACACACACACACACACACACAAACAATGTTGTTGGTCATTTCACTACTTTATGACAAAAGTTACCAATTCCAATCTTTGAAGCTAGGTGTAGTGTTGCACCCTAATGGGTCTACTGAAGATACTGTCTAATATAAAATCATCAACCACAAGTGAAAAAAGAAATTTATTAGTGAAATAACCATTTCCCTCTAATATGTATGAAATAGTCATTCAACCCTAGTAAGTATGAAATAGTTAGTATCAATAGCTAGTACATATTACATAATAGAACATCTATCCATGTAGATGAAACAAGTATCTTTGATCAATGCATGCTCTTTCTTTCTATCTATGCTTCAGAGAGACATAAAATATTGTGTCCAACTAGAGAATTATTGCAACTTGGTTAGAGAAGTGTTCTCATGCCGAAACAAAAATGATATCTTATAGTCCCCTAGCTTAGTTTTGTTAGAGCATGGTCTTATGGATAAGATAAGAGCAAGCCAAAGGTCCCATCAATTAGTTGGTGGATATGAAAAGAAAATTGAATTCTTGACTTCGATTAGTTGTTGGAGACAAATAGGTAGGGGTTATAATAGAGTTGCGACTTGTAATATAGATCTTAAGGAATTTTAATGTTTAATAAACAAACCATTCCAATAAGGAAGGACGTAGTTGTAAAGGTTATGAACACATAGCCTAAGTAATTATAATCGTAACTGAATGAAATGAGTTAAGAATTGCTTCACAATCTTATTGTAGGTGCTTTGTTATTTTTTATAGTAATTGCTATAAAATTTATTGAAAGAGAAAAATAGGCTATGATCATACTTGCATAACTTAGTGTAAGAACATCATATGTCTTTTGAGTATTTATATTTTCACATTTCATCATAATCATGTAGAAATTAATTTTTAATTGCGTTAAAGTCTTCCTAAGGCATGTTGTCATTGGGGAGGCCATAGTTCATCAATTCAAATCTGGTTGAACCCCTTGGGGTTAACAAATTATATTGTTTTTTGTGGTTTAGCCATGCCCCATTCAAATATTTTGGGGAAAAAGGGGGGGTTCTAGTGAGGATTTCATTGGAAAATAATAAGAAGAAGGGTAAGAAGATGAATTAAAAAAATGATAAGAATTAAGGTCAAGGGGGCATTGAATTTAATGTTTGGGGTAATAATAATGCCAATTAAGGTGATAAGCAACCTGAACAAGGGCATAAAATTAAAAATCCTTATCCAATTTGTGCTGACAATCATTATGCTTATGAATGCGTTAATTTTTTTGAACATAAATGATTAAAGGTTCAACTACCTAATCAAAATAATGCACAAATTGCAACATTGTAGATCACATGCTCTCATCATAATTTAGATGCTAGACAAGGAGGAACACCTAATGTTTCAATTTCGTTATGCACCTTTCAACTAAATGACCCTTTCCATCATAAAATTTTGATCATGGTTGATATGGAGAATCTTCAAATGCAAAACCATAATTATGTGACACTTATCCTTGAGACTTTTACCAATAAAGAGACTATGCCTCCCTCCTTTGATGGTCCATTGAAAATTATGGAAATACCTAAGTTATAGGTTTAACCTATGTTAATGATGCCCAATGCTCCTTTTTGGAGATTTATGATGCATGATCTTGATACTAGGGTTGGTCATGGTCTATGGTATCATACATTTGGTGTAATTCCTTTGCGTTGTCTACTTTGGAAGTGATGCAAACTTGTTCTTCACAACATAAGGCTTTGTTGAGTGCGATTGGAGGTATTGATCCTTTAGACTCTAGGTTGATATGATTTAGAGAATGTTGAACCATGTTCCCCTAATTATGTGGATTTTCATGTCATAGTTATTATTAAGGGATTTTAACATTCATTGATGTGGAGTGGATGCGAGAACTTTGTCACTTCTCACGACTTTGTAAATTTAGGTGAAAATGGACTCTCCCAATATTGTCCCTTGCATATCACCTTAAGGAACATTGGTGGGACACCTTCTCAACCTATAAGACTCATTACGAACTTACATATTACCTTAGGAGATGAAACAATTTTGATTGATGTACAAGTCGTGGATGCTCCTTTTGAGTGCAAATGCTACTTGAAATGAACTATATCTACCCCATGAAGGAAGTTGAGTCCTCTGCTTTTGTAGCACACTATTTTCCCTTGAAGTAAAATAGGTCATCATCAACTAGCTTATAGATAGACCTAACCTGTACAAAATCCAAATAATGTTTTTACCTTGATAGGTGCTAATAATTTGATTTCTACCATTTTTAATGTTACAATCCTCACACATCCTTATGTAGAGTTGTTCCCTTTTTTAGGTCTCCTCTCACATCAAGCATAAAAATTTAGCATCATGCTAAGAAAATTATTATGCAGCTAGGGATCCACTTCAGATTTAATGTCATCTTCTAATCCACCTACCTATTTTGACTTATTATTCCATGTTGATGAAAATTTCCTTAAGACCTTAACTACTTTAAATTGGAAGAAAATATAATTGAATCCTTCAAATATATGCACATTAGTGGAGTTGATAGTTACCATGCCTCTTTACATACTCCATATATTTTGGAAGAGGATGCCTTGCCTCAATTTTCCATAATGTAGACTATTAATGTTGCCACTGAATGGGACATTTCCAAATTATTTAAAGTTGAGAATATTTCTATGGGTTTAATAAAATAAAAATAATTTGATAAGGACTTCCAATTGTTGTTTCATGGGCACAAGACCTTGGGGTTTACCCTATGCAAGTCCCTTTGGATCCTTGTCTTAGTTGTGGTGAGCTCAGTATGACATATTCTTGAACTATCATATATAGGTTTAGATCTCCCCTCTATAATGTTGCATTTGAACATTTTTCTACCCAAACTTGTTGCAAGATTTCCCCTATATGATGTTGGTGTGTCAGTAGCTTATACTTCTTTACCTTTGCACACATCTAACAACATAGGCCTCTTATGATGGGTTTCTTAAAGTAGCACCACTTTGTCATTTAATACTAACCCCATGGATTTTCTATAAGACTAGGAACCCTTCTAGATTGAACTCATATTTTAAGCCTCATTCTTTTCTCTCATCTCTATTTGTTCATTCCCATAAAATCTCTCACCCTTTTGTTTCATTGTTTTCTCATGTACGTTTCTTTGTTGTGCTTACTTTCATCCAATACTATTTTTTTGGTCTTTGTCATGTTGATAGAATGAAAATCATCAACATCAAAATGTAGGCATGTACTTAAGTGTTCATCAATTACTTATTATCTTGCCTATTGGTTAATTCCAACCATAAATTATTTTCCGTGCTTGAGAAACCTATTTGTTTGCAACATGAGCACTGGCTTCCCATCTTGATTCTTAAAAACTAATTAAAAGAAGAAGAAGCATACTTGAGAAACCTATTTGTTTGCAACATGAACATTGGTTTCCTATCTTGATTCTTAAAAACTAATTAAAAGAAGAAGAAGCATACATATAAAAATAAAAACATGAGAGAGAAATTAAATATTGTTAGTTAAGGATATTTCCTAATTTTTTAAATCCCCATAAGTCTTATTTGGGAAATTATTAGTGTTGTGATGTTCCCTTCCATGGCTTACCCAACTCATAGACTAGGGATGCAACCTAGGTTTGAAATTCTCCACATAGATTTGAACCCACCAAAATTCCCATACCTTGAATTCATATGTATATTTAACAGAATAACACATTAAAAATAAACATATAATAAACTCATTAAAGAAGGGATCCCATATTCATTTTACTAATTAAATTGAGAATAAACTTCAATTACGTAGTTATAAATAATGAATTAAGAGTAGACAATGAATACTCCTTTTTTTACCAATATGGTATAAGAAATCAATTGTATATGAGAAAATTTTCACCGAACCATAGGCATATTGTGCAGATGCTTCCCCCAAACCATGCTATAAGGCCACTAGGGTAAAGGAATCTAGCTACAAACTCACAAGTCACTCAATCCAACCTAATTGCACTTAGGATCAATCATCTATTCACAACTAAGCACTCCATGTAACTATCAAATCATGAAAGAATTATGGTATTCTCACCCACTATTCACACAACACAAGGAATTTCCCTTCTCCACTCAATAGTTCCTCGGGATTATTTTGCCTTCTAGTGCCCTTGCTTTTGGCAAGACTAACCTGTCTAGTTGTTTGTCATTTGGAATAACTTGGTAGAAAATTGCATTGGCTGTAAGTCATTCAATAAGCAACAACTAACAAGGAAAGTAGAGTTTTCCTAATCAACCTAGCCTCTATGTTCCTCTACAATGATCTCTCTCTCTCTGTCACTCCACAAACTACTCTCCTACATCATATTTTGTCCTTTTTAGGTTTGTATATCAATCTAAAACATGAGGGTTATAATTTTGAGAGCTTGCTTGGTGCTTCAACCAGAGAATAGTAAGAGTGTGAGTAAGTGAATGGACATAACAAATGGTTCCTATGAGAAAGGAGAATAAATAAATCTCCAAACATAAGGAATGGATTCCCATGAGGATCGAGACTCTTAAACTTCCCCATTATAATTGTATATAGCACCATTTCTTCATAACTATGTGAGGTAGACCTCCTTACCAACCACCACATGCATTCATTGATTTACTTCCAAGTAAAACATGGTAGATGAGATTTAAATAGGGCACATGATAAAAATGTAAGGCTTCTTAGGAAACATATAAGTATTTCCTCTCATTTGAACCCCTTTCATCTTTATATTGGTGGACATTTGTATTTGATAAAAATAATAATATTGTAAATTTACTTTGATTATCATATTGTTGCGCCAAGAGGCTACAACCCAGTATGGGTAACACTTAAACATGTAAATGTAAACGTAAATGTAAACATAATGTTTAACATTTTTAATCTAATGTCGAACCTATTTAAAAATCAATCTAATTATTATTATGTATAAAGACAATATAAATTTATTTATGAACACTCAAAAAAGAGGTACAGTAAATAAATATGGGCCAAATATCATATTTATAAAAGAGGTATGGTAAATAAATAAATATAAAAGAAGTTTAAAGATGTACTGTAAATAAATAAAAATATATCAAATAGGATTATAAATCAACATCTAATTATATACCAAGCCTATGGCCCAAATACCATGGTAAATAAAAGAGATACCATAAATAAATAAAAATATAAATAAACCATAGGTATGATAAATAAATAAAACCTATTTTTATATTTACTCCATAAACCTCTTTATACTTACTAACAATAAAAAAAGAAGGTTTTATTTAAGTGAAACCTATGGGCCAAATTATTATTAATACCATACAATAAAACATTATTAACCCTAATATTAATATTAAAATATTAATAATATTATTATTATTAAATCTAATATTCATATTAATATAGTATAATATTAATATTATTACATTTAATAACTTTGGATTAATACAATATTAAATTTGTTATATTATAATATATATTGATATATCATGATATATATTAACTCTAGAAATATATGGAAGGGAAGAACAAAGACATAGAATGATAGAGGTGTAGATGCATGGGGAGTGACAAGGGAGAGATGGAGATAAAATGAATGAGAGGGGAGAGGAGGAATGAAGAGAGAGAGGGGGAGATAAGTGAGAGAGGTAGAGAAGGGTAAGAGAAGGAGAGAGGAAGTGAGATAGTGAGAGGATTGGAGGCAAGAGAGAGAGAGAGAGAGAGAGAGAGAGAGAGATGGAGGAAGAGAGAGGAAGGTAGGAGAGAAAGGAAGAGAGAGGAAGGATGAGACAGAAGACTTGTGAGAGAGGAGGAGAGAGGGAGAGATAGAAAGATGGAGTTGGAGGGGGAGAGAGGGAGAGAGGAAGAGATGGAGTTGGAGGGGGAGAGAGGGAGGGAAGTAGAAAGACACAGAGAGTGAGAAGTGGAGAGAGAGGGAGTGACACGGGAGATATGTAGAGAGAGAGTGTATGTTTAGGGGTGAGATAAAGAGACAAAGGAGTGATAGAGAGGATGGGCGAGAGAAGGAGAGGGGGAGGGATATAGTAACATAGTTGGAGAGAGAGAGAGAGAGATGGGGGAAGAGAGAGGGAGGTAGGAAAGAAAGGGAGAGAGAGGAAGAACGAGAGACAAGACTTGAGAGAGAGGATGAGAGTGATGGGGGAAGAGAGAGGATTGGAGGGCGAAGAGAGAGAGAGAGAGAGAGTGACGGGGGAAGAGAGAGGGAGGTAGGAGAGAAAGGGAGAGAGAGGAAGAATGAGAGACAAGACTTGAGAGAGAGGATGAGAGTGATGGGGGAAGAGAGAGGATTGGAGGGCAAGAGAGAGAGAGAGAGAGAGAGAGAGAGAGAGAGTGATGGGGGAAGAGAGAGGGAGGTAGGAGAGAAAGGGAGAGAGAGGAAGAACGAGAGACAAGACTTGAGAGAGAGGATGAGAGTGATGGGGGAAGAGAGAGGATTGGAGGGCGGAGAGAGAGAGAGAGAGAGAGAGATGGGGGAAGAGAGATGGAGGTAGGATAGAAAGGGAGAGAGAGTAAGTACGAGAGAGTAGACTTGAGAGAGAGGAGGAGAGAGGGAGGGAGAGAGGGAGGGATAGGGAGATGGAGTTGGAGGGGGAGAGAGGGAGGGAAGAATAAATACATAGAGAGTGAGAAGTGAAGAGAGAGAGGGACTGACAGGGGAGATATAGAGAGAGAGTTTATGTTTGAGGGCGCGATAAAGAGACAAAGGAGGAGAGATGGAGAGAATGGGGGAGAGAAAGAGAGAGGAGAGAGGGAGGGATATAGTAATAGAGTTGGAGGGTGAAGAGAGAGAGAGAGAGGGGCGGAAAGAGAGGAAGGAAGACAAAGAGGATGTGAGAGAGTGGAGAGAGGGAGGGAAAGAGAGATGGAGTTGGAGGGTGAGAGAGAGGGAGGTAAGAAGAAAGAAATAGAGAGAGAAAGGTGGAGAGAGAGAGAGGGAGTGATAAGGAAGATAGAGAGAGAGATAGAGGACAACAAGAGGGAAGAGAGATAGAAGCAGGGGAGAGGGAGAGAAGGGAGAGTGAGAAAAAGAGAGAGGGAGAGGAGGAGGGAGGGATAGATAGATATATTGGAGAAAGAGAGTGTATGTTTTGGGGGTGATATAGAGAGACAAAGGGAGATAGAGATATAGATGGAAAGTTAAGAGAGAGAAGAAGAGAGAGATGGAGAGAGGGAGGAAGGGATAGAGAGATTGATATATATGGAGTGAGAGAGTGTGTGTGTTTGGGGGGTTGAGATAGAGAGACAAAGAAGGAGAGATGGAGGGAGATATAGATATATATGAAGGGGGGAGAGAGGGAAGAATATTTCTTGCACTAGATGCATTGATTTCAGTGTAGATGGTGATTTCTAATCCTATTTGCTTGCTTGCACTAGATGCATTGATTTTAGTGTAGATGTTGATTTCTAATGATATTTGATTGCTTGCACTAGATGCATTGATTTCAATGTAGATGATTTCTAATCCTATTTAATTGCTTGCACTAAATGCAACATTGATTTCAGTGTAGATGGTGATTTCTAATCCTATTTGATTGCTTGCACTAGATGCATTTATTTCAATGTAGATGTTGATTTCTAATAATATTTGATTGCTTACACTCGATGCATTGATTTAAATGTAAATGATTTCTAATCCTATTTGATTGCTTGCACTAAATGCATTGATTTCAGTGTAGATGGTGATTTCTAATCCTATTTGATTACTTGCACTAGATGCATTGATTTCAGTGTAGATGGTGATTTCTAATCCTATTTGATTGCTTGCACTAGATGCATTGATTTCAGTGTAGATGTTGGTTTATAATATTTTTTGCTTACTTGCACTTTGGGGTTAAATTTGACGGGTAATCTTACCCATCATAGAATTTTTATATGATGGTTTTATTTTTAAATTTCCCTTCATATGATTTTTAATATTAATTGCCCTTCATATGACTTTTAATATTTATTTTTACCCCGTGTAATATTTTTCCTATAAAAACATAATCAATGAAAATTCATCATTTTTTATTCCCTACTATAATTAGTATTATTCCGTTAATATAGCACAAATGTAGGATGCATCTTAAGTACCAAAATAGATTAATAGATTCTTGAGTAACTAAATTGGGAGTTGGCTTGATAAATAAAATGTATTTCTAAGGAAAGAAAACTATTTTTCACTAATAAAAAAGTTTATTATATCCATATAATCCAAATTTCCCACTGATCTTAAATTTGTTGACTAGATTTCAACAGATCATCATAATTTATATGCATTCCAAATATCTATAATCCCAACTTTTTTAGTGAATACTTAAACCCATCATCAAGGGCATAAACAATTTAAAAAAAAGTAGAGTAGCAGTGGATTTTAGAATCTCCACAAGTTTATTGTAAAATGGTTAGAATCTCCACAAGTTTATTGTAAAATGGTTATTGCAAAAAGGAAAGAATGGGTGCTTTTTTCCTTTGTCTTTTCAAGATTCAACATAGGGTATATGAATATTTTTGGACAATTTGCTTGAGAAATATTAGGAATTACAAAGTTTAGGTTAAGTACTAAACCTCATGGTCCAGACGCAGATAGTTGAGACATATTAGAAGAACAAAGTTCATATTAGGAATCACAAAGTTTAGGTTGAGTACTAAACCTCATGGTCCAGACGCAGATAGTTGAGACATATTAGAATAACAAAGTTCATAGATTTTGGATTGCTTGTTCAAAAACGGAGTTTAGATTTTACAAAAGAAAAAAAAGGTGCTATTTTTTTCCCGTGACTTGTGAGAGTGTCTGGGCTTAGATTCCCCAAAGATCGGTCATACTTAATGGTCGGCTTGGACTAGGAAGAAATCTGTGACACTAATTGGAAACACCATAATATTGATACCTCTGTGGTGAACACAATACAAAACTGGGAAAAATAAATAAATAATTTGCACAAAGTTTAACGATTTGGGTAACTATGCTCCTCACATTTTTTATAAGTTCCTTAGAAAAAGGAAGCACAATGCTTGATATCTATTTGAGTACATTTATGCAGAGTTAAAGGAAAAAGTTAAATAAACCATTCATACAAATAACACAAACTTTGATATTCATTTTTGAGTATATAAGAAAAATATAAATATACCTATCAGAAACAAATACATAAAATACAACATGCCAAAATCAAACATCAAATTGGATCAATTAGATAGTCACAAAATCATCTATTTCATAATTTTACTGCAAACCAATCAATTCCATTTAAAACGACAGTAATACTGGTTTTTCAAGCAAATCCATCAACATCAAAAACCCTTTGGGTTTGTATTTTGATGATTGCCAACAATGAATTAATTGAAGATCAAAATTGGAAGTTTGTGAAAAATCCTGTAACTAACCTCGATCAGATGAGCGAGAGTCGAACCTCCACCTTTTGAGTTTTCTCGGCCAGATTGTCCCAAACCAGCAGGGATTTCTGACTTCACCATATGTATAATATACGTTTTAGTTTCTCCATTGGCCACCAACACAGTAGCCAAACAACCAGAAACTGCAACACCCTCAACCATTTTCTCACAGAAATCTCCATTTACGTTTATCTCAAATCTAAATCTCTTCCACTGCAACTTCTAAGAATATGAAACTCAAAATAGACCCTAAATCCCACCTTCCCTCCGCCTTTCTTACCCGACCCCTGGCACATTTGAAATTTGGGTCTTCGTGCTATTCAAAAAGGGAAATCAAGGGGGCTCTGAGAACTATAGGACAAGGAGATGGTCCGAAGGCTCAACGATCCAATCAAACCATAGGATTATCCATCTGGCACATTGGTCAGTCGGAGAACCTCACGCAACCTCCGCAACTTGCCACATACAACGTTAATCCTTATTCCCTGCACAATCTTATTATCATAGAATCAACAAAGTAATCAAGGCACACACCGACGTCAACTACCCTCCCATCAGCATGTGTTCAACAAAGTAATCAAGGCACACACCTACGTCAACTACCCTCCCATCAGCGTGTCTCATTAGCGTGTATATATAAATTGGAACTTTTAATTATTCTATATGCTCGGCATTTTGACCATTTCATCAAAAAATGAGCAAGTTAAGAATTACGTGTTTATTTTGCAATAAACTGTATTTTACGGGTACAAAAATAAAATAAAAACGGGGAAAGAGGGTCAATTTTAAATCCTGCTTGCACTACATGCAATGATTTGAGTGTAAATGTTGTTTTCAAATCTTATTTGATTGCTTGCATTAGATGCATTGATTTCAGTGTTGATGTTGATTTTTGATTTGATGTAATTGGATGTATGATGGTACATTAATTTTACAGTGGTGCATTGATTTCAGTGAACCCAAAAAATTATTGACAATGTACATTGATTATAGTAATTCAACCTATTAATATTGGAGAGAAAGAGAGACAAAATATGATGTTTACTACAATAGCTCGAGCTAAAGATTTAAATGGTTTATGATTTAACCTGTCTTTTTCATAGAATAGATATGAAAAGATGACAATAAAAATATATCTGAGATTAATCACAGTAGAGACTATTTATAATTGACTATATTCTTATTATTCATATTTTCTATCATTCAACATTATTACATTTCTAATTAACATACATCGAAACAAAAAATTTAATTGGTTAAAGCAGTCCTAGGAAAGCTACTTCTATCGGATTAAACCAAATAACATTGGAAAATCGAGTAGCGTATTCAACCTCACTGACAGCGAGTCGCGGATAAACGTTTCTTTGACTTGCTCAACTCCAGGCCGGAACGCCGCCCCACTAAAAATTCACAGCAGTTGTCTATAATGCGACTTTTTCGAAGCTTTTCCGGTGGGTTTTTCCGGTCAAAATCCGGCAGCGATTTATTGGAATTGCAAGTTTGATAGCTAGTTTCTGCACGATCAAAGTGTCCCAAGGGTTTTTCACGGTGTTGAATCCAACTATGTAGTTAAAAAACCATTTTAAGTAATAGAAATCAAGATTTAACCTCAATTTTTTCGGCCAGATTCCATCACCGGAATCTCCAAAATGTCACATTATAGACAACTCCAAAATTCACATGCGAAACCTATCTCCACGTGACTTGGAAGTTGACGCGCTAAAAATAGACCAAAGGTACGATCGCTAGAGATTTCCACACGCCCCTTTTATGATCAGTTTCTAACGGCATCTTTTTCTTCTCGGAAAGCGTAGCATAGCAGTAGCAGGGGTTAAATTTGACGTCCGTCTGCCCTTTTTTAGGTCTTTTACACGTAAAATACGTTCTCATTTCAAATATCCACGTCAGCCGTAACTTGCTATTAATTTTTAAAACCGTCAATTTGACGGGCATGTTTGTAAATGAAAAGTTTTAAGTTTTTTTTTAATAATTTTTTGATATATATATATTATATATATATTTAACATCCAACTTCCAACTCGGGATCGGTAATAGCCAATAGGTATAAATAGTGAAGAGTCAAGACTGAAGTGACTGTAGTACTAGTCTGTGGCTCACTGGCTGTAGGCTGTAAGTTGGCGTGACGCGTCCACCAACTTTCACGAATGGAAATAAATTCTGAGCCTGGAGCATTTACCACTGTGACTGTTCCGCCGCCCGCGTGTTCAAGTCTCAAGATATGGAAAGATATCATATGGATTCTGGAAACAAGAAACTTAATTAACAAGTTACAAGTCCATCTTCGTAAAAGCTCTCCGGCTCCCCTTCTCCGCTTGAATCCGTTGGAGCTTTTTCCGTGACTTGCTCTGCTCTCGCCTCTGTCATATAGATAGCATGGGCTGCTGTTTGGCGTATTCTTGGGTAGTTCTCTAGACTAGACTCTGGGAAGGTTAATTTAATTTGATATTCGATTTGATTTGATTGGGTTGCATTGGATTGTATTATATTGGATTGCCTTGCCATTAAACTGAGCTGAGCAGAGTTGAGAGTGCTAGGTATAACCAGTCCAGGCCATTTCAATGCAAAAGAACAGGCCCCTAGAGATGGAGATGATGATGAACTCCAGAGGTTACCAACTTACAACCCTCTTACAAGGTGAATCGGAAATTGGCGGGGATTGATGGCGTTAAAATCGACGTTATTCATGTTCGTGCCTCATTTTATCAATTTTATTTTACCTTTTTTTCATAATCTATTTGACATTAAAGTCAATTGTATGTAATTAACCCGCTATCTTATTTTATTCACAGGTCCTGGAGCTACTGTGCCAAGAGCTGGGCGGTCGGGTTGATCTAAATAAAGCCTATTTCGAGGGTTTGAGCGCTTCTGTGCGCAAGCACTTTAATGGAAATGGAGTTATCGCCAGCATGGAGCATGGCAGCGATTTCGTCTACCTCGGCACAGACCAGATCTGCGTAGGCCGAGTTGGTAAGCCATCTTAAAACCTCGCATTTTTTTATCAACAGACAATTTTCTCATGGATAAAGCGTGCTCTGCCAATCTTTTACACACGTTGTCGTAAGAAGCTACAATTTCGCTTTTTCCAAAAGTCTGGAAAGAAATTTTTACAGTAAAGACTCAAGAGCGTTTCATCATTTTTATATTTTAGAAATGTATTCTACAATTTTTTACATTTTGAAAAATTTTGACCACCAAAAACAAAAAAAACAAAATCCCATGATAAGGAAACTTAACACACACTCACTTAAATTTAAATTTCATAGGAAAGTATTTAGTTTAGAGTTTCTTTCATTGTATAACTACATACCTATTTTTAATTATTTATGGGAATTTTGGTGGAATTTAAAAAGATTTTGACTATTGAGTCTGCAGCATGCGTTGGATATTGTTTCATTATGTAGAAAAGCTGGATTTTGATGAAACTCTGTATATGTCTATTAATTTTTTATTCAAATAAATATATTAATCTTCAAGATTAACTTAATCTCCTGATTTGGGCTTAGATAAATTTATTGGTTAATATTTTTTATAATAAAATAGAGCTGTAATCAAAATGACGACCTCCAGTATCTAAAATTTTGGGTTATTGTACAGGGGACGAATTCTGTTAGCTTTATCATTTTTTTGGTGGGTCTCAATAACTTATTTCAGTTAGCTTTATCATTTTTTTGAAATATTCCTAAATTTAAAATAGTTATTAGCTTCAATTAATATACAACAAATTTATGAGGCTAGCCCCTGCCCCAACTCAGCCTAGTGAGCCTACCAAAGAGAGAAAACGATGCCATAAAACTTTAAAAGCAGTACTCACCAATTAAAGTTATGTTTTTCTTGGTTGTTTAAGATTTATTTTTCATATAAAAATGAATTTAGTTTTTGAAAAACCTAAAGCATATAATACATACAAAATTCAGAAATCAAATTTGGAATGTCAACAAATTTATACTAGAAAACCACCCAGTAGTAGAACAATGAGACCTAGGTAGACTATGGCAAAATTTATAAACAATTACACCAAATTATCAGAACTTATCTTAAATTAATATATTCTGAATATTGATACACTTAACTCATAATAACCTTAAGTAAACAACATCTCCATAAAATGACAGGCATTATAAAATATAGGATTAAGTAGGGTTAAGATAACTCCAAACAGAGGCACACCCTCGGCACCATTGACGAGGTTGCTTCAAAAGTAAATTTTTCAAAGTAAATGCATCTCATGTTTTCTCTCAATTCGCTGCACTGTCGAGGTTGCTTCAAATTAAATGTGTGCCATCACCATTCTTTAATTCCAGCGTCATGGTACACCTGTTCATTTGACACACTGTCGTTTATTTAATACAAATCTACCAAATATAATCCCAGATCTTTGCCCATTTATTTCGATAGTGAACCACAGACTCTGCTTACGATCCGGCCGAGCTACAAGGTGAGGTTTACTTTTGAAAATGACAACACAGAATCACAGGGTGTAGTTTACTGAGGTTTTTCATTTCTTTTTAGAGGTTTCGTTATATTTTAGTACAATGGCAATATTTAGTTGAAATGTAAAATTGGGTTTAAGACTGTTTTCGCTAGTTAATTTTTATTGTTTTTTTTTCATATTTAAAGAAATAGGTTAACTGTCTAAGAATTAGAAATATTTGAAAGGAGTGAAAGCCTGTCATTTATAGACTACCCACTAGTAATTTCAGGTAACTTGGTTTTATTTGAATATCCCTAATAATTTCAGATAACTTGGTTTTATTTGAATATTGCTGATATGTCAACCTGCATAAAAAAAATAGCACAAAACAATGAATATCCTCACTATTCATCAAAAAAAAATTACAATTTTTCCAATTTCTAACCAAATTTTGAAAAATGGATCCTTTCTCTCTTTGATTATGACAGAAAAAGGGCCGGGAACCCCTACCCAGGGGGTTTTAAGTTATACCATGCATTTTTAAAAAAATTGCAGCAGATTTTTTTTTTTCGTTTTAAGGCGGCGGGGTATTGAAGTGATGGTGCCGCACTATCCATGTAAACTTTGAAGGAATTGCAATCTCTGTTAACGAGGCATTTAGATGCAGAAGAAGCAGTGTACTTCGTGACCCCATAGTCACCTAATTTGCCAAAACTGTCCAGGAATAGAACCTGGTTCTAATTCCCTGCAATATTATGTGACTCTGTCAGGCCTGAGGCGATCAATCTGCATTTTGATTACCATCTTAAACGATCATCAATTTTGTTGTCTGGAATTAAAACAATTTGTTATTATTACAGAGATTGCATGCTTGCAGAAATCTTCTCAACACATTAATATTCTGTCACATTTATTATTATTATAGGTAAGCTCTGTCCTCAGACGCATGACCTTTTTGTTGGTAATTCCCCTGGGCCCTAATTCACTGTTTTGTTTCACTGGCACTGGCCCCCTACAATAAAAACTTATAAATGACCTCTCCTTGTAACAGCTGTTATATTGTTTAGTTTTGGATTTTTGTTGTAAAATTTCATTTGTTGGATTAGTTAATTGAATTTGTTAAAGATGTATTTTTATAGTTTTATTAAATGATTTATTTAGATTTATTTTTAGTGTTTGGGATTTTCAGTAGAGTAACAATGCAATATTATTTTTTTAATATGGTTTAATTTGATGAAATGAAATTCATATATACTAAATACTTTATTTTTTTTATATAGGTATTATATATAAAAAATGTCTTCAAAAAAAGGAAATCAACTTTCTATCAAAATTTTTTTTGGATGGTCTAATATATCTCAAGCTTCATTGCCTAATAAAGAAGATCATGATTTTGATCTAAATGAAGATTTAGATGTCTTGGGGCATAATGAAGAATATGATATCTTGCAGCATAATGAAAAAAGTGATGAAGAATTTCACCATGGAGAACCTACCACCCAAAAAAAAAGAAAAATGAAAGTAAAAAGAGAGTTTCGTGATCAGTGGAAAACTAAGTATAAGTGGTTGAGAGAGGCAAAGCATGAAGGAAAAACAGTTATGAAATGCATATATTGTGAAATGCATAAGGCAATGGGGCCATGGGGAATTGGGACTGGTTGCTCTACATTGCAGCATGATTCTATAATTGTTCATGCTAATTCAAGCATTCATAAACTCTCACAGGCAAAGTGGATATGTGAAAATGAAAAGAAGGCAAAGTCTATTACAGAACACATTGCATGCATTGATGATATGAACAAAGAAAGAGTCATCACTACTATGAAATTAGTATATTGGATGGTACAAGAGGATCTACCACTTTCAAAATATGAATCTCTTTGTTTGTTTACAATGTCTTTACACACGCCTAATATGCCAAAGAACAAAGAGTACACATCATATACAAATCACATGGCTGCAAAAGAATTCCTTTTTGCTATATCTCAGTACCTTGAAGAGCTACAAACTTCCAAAATGCTAGATAGCCCTTTTTTTTCATTGATGTTAGATGAAAGTACAGACCGTAGTTTAGAAAAACATCTTGTGGTTTATGCCACGTTTTTAAACTCAAAAGGATTGGGTCCTCCAATTTCACAGTTTTTAAAGCTCATAAATGTTTGCGATGGAAGAGGGAAAACAACTTATGATGCAATCAAACATTTAATGGAATCAAGGGGCCTTTCAACAGAAAGATTGATAGGAGTTTCCACAGATGGCGCTTCTTCAATGGTTGGTAATGAAAATGGTTTTATCACTTTCTTGAAGAAAGATGTACCTAATCTTGTAGGTGTTCATTGCATTGCTCATCGTGAAGCCTTAGCTGCATCAGATGCTTAAAAAAAAATACCTGAATTATTATTTGTTGAGAAATTAGCAAATAAGGTATATTCTTGGCTGCAAAATTCTACGAAAAGAAATAGTCAACTTATTGCTCTACAGGAACTTATGCAACTTGAAACTCTTCAAGCTCTTCAAATCCATGGAGTTAGATGGCTTTCAAGGGGACAAGTCATTGAAAGACTTGTTGCACTTATGCCTCCCATATTAACATTGTGGAAAAATGAAAGAAAAGACTCATGGTATGATAAGGCAAGAATCTTTTCAGTACAATTTTGTTTACATATGCTTGCAGATATATTGTGTGAATTAAACAAGTTGAACAAGCAATTCCAAGAAGAGTACATTGATGTCAGCTCTTTAGGGGCAGCCATAGATGTCACGGTAAACACTTTGAAAAGGTGGTTTTTAAGAAGCGACACATTTGCAGATGGCACATGTTATTTATCTAAATTTATAGATGCCTCTAAATTTGGCTTTTTAGAAATTTGTGATAAGGAGGGGCTTGTTCACAAGCATGAATTACGATTTGTATCAATTCCACATGCATATGATGATTGTGTTGATATACACAAACAATCATGGAAACCGTGTATTGAAGGTTCAATAGAAAGTTGCAAACAACTTGCAAAAGATTATGTTCAAGCTCTTGTAGAGAATTTGAACGGAAGATTCCCTGATCTTGCATTTTTCAACTCAGCAAAATTGTTTAGCCCTTGCCATTATTTAGACGATGTTCATGGCAGAGAACGAAATTCAAAGCGTTGGCTCGAAAAGATTGTTCAACACTTACAACATCCTTATTATCAAAGTGAAGAAAACAAAACTACATTTGATTTTGAGGCTTGTTTGAAAGAGTTGCATCCATTTGTTGACACTCTTCGTGTTAATTGCGAGGGATCATCCATGAAAGATGCATGGAGGATTTTTTATGTTACAGGGTTGCATACAAATTTTCCTCACATGTCAAAATTATGGCAGGCGATACTTACTATTCCTGCAAGTACAGTTGCTTGTGAGAGAGGATTCTCAAGACAAAACATAATAAAGGATGTCCGAAGAACAAAGCTATCATTAGTTGCATTGGATGCCTTGATGCGGGTGTCTCTAACAGGGCTTGATTCATCTATGGTGGAATGGGATAGGGTATTTGACATCTGGAAAGATGCTAAAGAAAGGAGAATCTTAAATATTTAAAGTTTTTGCTTTTATTTTTATGTTTGTAATAGTGGTGTTTTGACAATTACCTCTTTTGGTGAAACTGTCCAAAATTTAGTTTGTGTACATGGTGATATTGAATCTACTTTTTGAACATTTACATAGTTCATGCACATTATGTTTTTGGTTTCTTTGCCGGGGACTGCACAGCATCACCAGCTTTATCTGTCTATGAAGGCCAATGGAGATGAGCGGCTGGGTTCTCATGCCATTATTACTGCCATCGAGAGACTTAGTAACCATTCTTTGCCATCCCCGCAGCGTTCAATCTGACGTTGTAATTATCATTCCCTGCACTGCATTTTCGGATTTTTTACCAGCTGGTGGGATCAATCGGGCCCTGTTCTTGAAAGTTGTAAATACTTATGTGATAAATTTGTTTTCGTCAGTGGACATTTAATTAGGAAAAAAAAATATCATGCCCACCTTGCCTCGTTGGCTTTAGCGCTATATATTTCGGGGCGTTCTTTAACTATTACAGGTTTCGGAGTTTTTAGTATATTCTGGGCATATTTGGGGCTATGTATTTACAGACGGTGTGTGCTGTTTTTTTTGGGCAATTAAAACACTTTCTACTCCTGTTATTGAGGAATTCAGGATGTAATCTGATTATATAGTTACAAGATGTTCTCAAAAAACAGCAGAATCAAAACTGAGTGAGGAGACTGAAAATATTTCTTCGAACTAGATGGGAAAGTGAAACTGAATGGGGAAGATGACAACATTCCGACCCACTCAACCTACAAACTTTTGACAATCTGTGTTTCCTGTTATAATCCGTGTCTGCTGTTAACAGCCTCTCTATGACAATGTGTGTGTCCTGTTGTAATCCGTGTCTCCAATTTCCACCAATAAATAATGCGCTCTGCAGTTTTTTTGGGCATGTAAATGTCTAGAGAATGACCGTGTGGTCATTCTCTATTTATCCAATTTACAATAATAAGAAGAGATTTCAATTAAATTTATATGATAATGATTTCTTGTTTTCGTTTTCTTAAACGGTGGGAAACCTATCAGATTTGAGCAGTTAATCTGGCCCAGGAGAAGCAATTTAATGATTTTTATTTATAAATTAAAAAATAATAAATTTAATTAATTTAAAATTAATAATATTTAAACTAAATAAAATAATTTTTTAAATTTGGAAGAGAGATTGAAGCATCCTTGGTACTACCATAACCGCTGAGTAAATGCCCCTCCTGAAGTTGTCATCCTCTGTGAAAAAGCCGCATACAATTGGCAGGGATTCATGATCAGCAGGTCTCAAAACAAAGTGTAGCAATGAGACTTGAGCCCAATTGTACAACAAAAAATGAAAAGTTTAAACAATTATGAGTACAATTTGAAATTAGATAAAACTTGTACAAATAAATTTTAAAAGTCATATGATGGGTAGTTTAACCCCTGGGATCCCCGAAAATAAAATTCAATTACAAAATCTTTCTGTGAATTCAATTGGGAGGGAATGGGAATTGAACTCCAGACTGGTATAGTCGAGGAGGATGGATGGGTGAGGGGCGCCATTATTGGGGTCGGAGCTTACGGAACGGTCAGCCTTGCTATGAGCAGGTGTAATGGCCAACTCTTTGCACTGAAATCCGCAGCCAGTTCTAGTGTGGCTTTACATAATGAATACCAAATTTTGCAGGGTCTGGATTCTTCATAAATCGTTGCCTGCCTGGGGCACTGTTACAGCGCTGAGAACGGTGTAAAGGTGCAGAATTTGTTCATGGAGTACATGCCAGGTGGTAGCATAGGGGATCTGCTGGTTAAGTTTGGAGGGAAGCTCGACGAATGCGTGATCGTCCTACGTGGGATCGATTACCTCCACAGACAGGGGATTGTGCACTGTGATATCAAGGGGAAGAATGTTCTTGTGGGGGCCAATGGTGTGAAGCTTGCTGACTTTGGTTCTGCCAAGAGGATTGGGGATGAGAAGTCTTGATTTAATGGCAGAGAAAGAAAGAACACAGCAACAAAATGAGAGAGAGAGGACCAAGACAAATAAACTGAATATGAATCTGTTTTATTCGATGATCATTTTCATTACAAGGTATTCGATTTATTACGTGAACATCTACCGTTATGCTAAACTACCCGTTACATAACTAAAAAATTGGTTACAAAACTGAAGTTCGTTGTCAAACCAACAAACTCCACCTTGACAACAACTTTCCCATTCATCATCTTTCCTGCAAGCCAAGAGAAGCTAAACACCATCGCAACTTCTCTACTGTAACTGGCTTTGTGAATATGTCTGCACAATTTTCTCGTGTGTGGACCTTTTTAAGAGCTACTTTTCCACCATCGATCACATGTCTCAGAAAATGATATCTCACATCAATGTGCTTGGTTCTGCTGTGATAGGCAGGATTTGTGGCCAAGTGAATAGCACTTTGACTGTCACAAAGTACACTCACTTTCTCCTGCGCCCTTCCAATTTCATCGAGCAAACCCTTTAACCAGATTGCTTCTTTACTGGCATCTGAAGCAGCTATATATTCAGCTTCGGTAGTGGACAAAGCAACCGTATCTTGAAGCTTTGACATCCAACTAATGGCTCCACCTGCAAGAGTAAAGACGTAACCTGTAGTAGATCTTCTTTTGTCCAAATCACCTGCATAGTCAGCATCTACATATCCGCAGACTGATCCTTCACTACCATCAAAGACGATGCAATGATCTCTTGTGCCTCTTAGATATCGAAGCACCCATTTCACTGCTTGCCAATGTTCTTTACCTGGATTTGCCATGAACCTGCTGACAACTCCAACTGCATGTGAAATGTCAGGTCTTGTAGATACCATCGCATACATTAAATTGCCTACTGCATTTGCATATGGTACATGAGACATATACTGCTTTTCTTCATCATCTCTAGGACTCAAAACCGAAGAAAGCTTAAAATGGGAAGCTAACGGAACATTAACAGGTTTCACATTATTCATAGAGAACTTTTCAAGTACCTTCTCCACATACTTCTGCTGTGATAACCAAAGCTTACCATTTTTCCTGTCTCTGTGTATCTCCATGCCCAAGATATGTTTTGCTGCTCCAAGATCCTTCATATCAAACGCCCTAGAGAGTTGAGCCTTTAACCTGTTGATCTCTTCCATGCTTTTGCTTGCAATAAGCATATCGTCAACATACAAAGCTAAGATAATGAATATGCCATTGAAACTTTTGAAGTACACACAATGATCATACTCACTTCTTATAAAGTTCTGGCTCACCATGAAGGAATCAAACTTCTTGTACCATTGTCTGGGAGACTGCCTCAGACCATACAATGATTTCCTGAGCTTGCAAACTAATCTTCTGCTGCGACCTCGTACAAAACCTTCTGGTTGTTCCATATATATCTCTTCATTCAAATCACCATGTAGAAAAGCTGTTTTAACATCTAACTGTTCTAACTCAAGATTAAGCAACGCAGTTAGTGCCAACACAGTACGTATAGAAACAAGTTTTACAACTGGAGAAAAAATCTCATGAAAGTCTATACCTTCAACCTGAGAATACTCTTTTGCTACCAGTCTCGCCTTATACCTCTCGATACTTCCATCAACTTTTCGTTTCAGCTTGAAGACCCATTTACACCCAACAACACTTCTCCCTTCAGGAAGCTCTACAAGATCCCAGGTATTGTTCTTGGCTAGGGAGTCCATTTCTTCTTCCATAGCCTTTTTCCATTTCTCGCTATCTGTATCATCAATTTCTTCCTGATAACAAGACGGTTCCCCATCTTCAGTAACCAAAGCAAAAGATGAAGCAGCAGAATCTTCATACCTTTTGGGAGTTTTCTTCGCCCTTGTAGACCTTCTCAGAGCTACTGGTTGCTGAACTGGTTCAGAAACTTGCTCTGGTTCAGAAGCTTCAACGGCTTCCTTTGTGTCTTCAACACCTTTGTCTCCAGAAGTCTCTCCTTCCTTTCGACTGTCACCGAAAGATCTAGCCTCCAACTGAACTCCCTAAAAAAAAAAAAACAGCAGAGGTTGCAAAGGATTGTTGTTTTTTTTTAACTATTGGAAGAACAACAGATTGAAAAGGTTGTTTGCACGAATGTTGTGAAACTAGAAAAACAAAAGGGTTTGCAAGAAATCAAAGGATTTGAAATCTGACTTTCTGTTTTTGAATTGGGAAAGTTGTTTGTTTTTTTAAAAAGACTGAAACCCTAGGAAGGAGGAAAATGGCCAAGATGTCGAATGCTAGATTCGAGGTGGAGAAATTCACCGGAAAGAGCAATTTTGCTCTTTGGAAACTGAAGGTCAAGGATCTGCTTGTGCAACAAGGGTTGCACAAGGCATTGGATGGGGTTACTAAGAAACCCACAACCATGACTACTACAGAGTGGGAGGACTTGGATGCCCGTGCTCTAAGTACCATCCGGCTATGTCTAGCGGATGAAGTTCTCTTCAACATCGTTGAAGAAACCACGGCGTCAGGTTTGTGGGGAAAACTTGAAACTCTTTATATGACAAAATCATTAACTAACAGAATTTATCTGAAACGACAATTATACAGTCTTCGAATGAAAGAAGGTTCAAGCGTTGCAGAACATTTGAATGTCTTTAATACACTAATTTGTCAATTAACAGATATGGAAGTAAAAATACAGGAAGAAGATAAAGCCATAACCTTGCTGTGTTCTCTACCTGAATCATGGGATCACTTCGTAACCTCGATCAGCTTCAGCTCTGCTGATTCTTTGAAGTTTGAATCAGTCGTGGGAGCTCTTCTGTCTGAAGAGGTACGAAGGAAATCCAGCACTGATACAACAACATCAGAAGCCATGGTCGCTAGAGGACGCTCAAAGGAAAGAGGAGACAAACCAAGAGGGTCTTCCATAGCCTTTTTCCATTTCTCGCTATCTGTATCATCTATCGCTTCCTGATAACAAGACGGTTCCCCATCTTCAGTAACCAAAGCAAAAGATGAAGCAGCAGAATCTTCATACCTTTTGGGAGTTTTCTTCGCCCTTGTAGACCTTCTCAGAGCTACTGGTTGCTGAACTGGTTCAGAAACTTGCTCTGGTTCAGAAGCTTCAACGGCTTCCTTTGTGTCTTCAACACCTTTGTCTCCAGAAGTCTCTCCTTCCTTTCGACTGTCACCGAAAGATCTAGCCTCCAACTGAACTCGTTGACTCGGCGATACCTGTTCCTGTTCAATTCTTTCAACATTTGATTTTAACAAAGATGATTCATCAAATGTTACATCTCTACTAATAACTATCTTCCGCAATGTAGGATCCCACAACCTATATCCTTTCACTGCATAGTCATACCCAACAAAGACATAACATTTCGACTTTGGATCTAACTTTGAACGCTGATTTTTCGGAATCAGAGAATAAGCATCACAGCCAAATATCCTCAAATGAGAATAGTCACAAGACTGACCTGTCCAGACTTCTTCAGGAATTTTACAATCAATTGCTACTGAGGGTGATCTGTTAACTAAATAACAAGCAGTAGATACTGCTTCCGCCCACAACTCCTTTTGCAAGTTAGCATTGCTGATCATGCTTCTGGCTCTTTCCATAAGAGTCCGATTCATACGCTCAGCAACACCATTTTGTTGAGGAGTATAAACAGCAGTTTTGTGTCTAACAATGCCCTCATCCTTACAGTATTGTTCAAATTCAACAGAAGTGAACTCACCACCATTGTCAGTTCTTAGACATTTAATAGATTTGCCTGTTCTTTTCTCTACCATTACTTTAAATTGTTTAAACACATTGAATACATCAACTTTCCTTTTTAACAGATAGACCCAAACTTTACGAGAATAATCATCAATGAACGTTACAAAATACAAAGCACCTCCATATGACATAACAGGGGAAGGTCCCCACACATCAGAATGAATGTAGTCTAAAACATCTTTACTATTATGATTACCAACTTTAAATCTCTGTTTACACTGCTTCCCATACACACAATGTTTACAGAAATCTAAACTCAAGGATTTCAGACCGGGAAGAGATTTACGTTTCATCAGTATGTGAAGACCTTTCTCGCTCATATGACCCAAACGCTGATGCCACAGACGAGTACCTGCTTCTTCCTTTTCCGACGCAACCGCTGCTTCACCGACCTGAGTACTTCCTTTTAACCTGTAAAGATTCCCGACCTTCTCTGCCTTCATAACCACAAGGGCACCTTTGAAGACTTTCAAAACACCATTCTGACCTGTAAACTTATAACCATCTGAATCCAACACTCCCAAAGAGATTAAATTTTTCTTCAAATCAGGCACATGTCTAACACTAGTTAATGTCCTAACTGTGTTATCATACATCTTAATCCTGATATCTCCCATCCCAACAGTCTGACATGACATATTGTTACCCATAAACACAGAACTACCGTTTACATTTTCATACGAAGTAAACCAGTTTCTATGTGGGCACATATGATGCGAAGCACCAGAGTCTAACAGCCAGCTATCAAAACTATGAGAGACATTACATTCAGGTGAAGTTTCATCTATCGTACACAAATCTTCAGCAGATAAAACTTCGTCTACAATACCTGAATCAGCCTGATTCGCTTCGTTCTTCAGGTTTTCGGATTCCTTCCGTTTCCAACAGATGTCCATTTTCCTCCTTCCTAGGGTTTCAGTCTTTTTAAAAAAACAAACAACTTTCCCAATTCAAAAACAGAAAGTCAGATTTCAAATCCTTTGATTTCTTGCAAACCCTTTTGTTTTTCTAGTTTCACAACATTCGTGCAAACAACCTTTTCAATCTGTTGTTCTTCCAATAGTTAAAAAAAACAACAATCCTTTGCAACCTCTGCTGTTTTTTTTTTTTTTTTTTTTTTTAATTTCAAACCCTTCTGCTGTTCTACAATATGTGAAAAAAAAACAACCACCTTTTCTTTCTCTGCTGTCTTAAACAAAAAATAAATTTCTGAACAAACTTTGTTGCCTGCTAACTTTGCTGCCTGCTATCTTTTTTTAATTTCTGGACAAACTTTGCTGGCTGCTATCTATTTTTGTTTAATTTCTGCAGACCCTTCTCCTTTTTTTTTTTTTTTAAAAAAATTTCTGCCCCAAAAAAAACACCCGTCCACAGAAAATTCTGCTAAAACCCAAAAAACCTGCAAACCCAAAATTCTGCAAACCCCTTTTCTTTTAAAAACAAAAAAAAATTCTTCTTAAAAAAGTACCCGGATTGCAAATGCACAGGCCTCAACGTTTGGGCCGTCCTATCTGGGCAACGCCGCCAGGCCAACTGCCGTCCTCAGGGATCGCCGTCCACACCGTCCACAGTGATTCTGCCGTCCTCAGATCTGCTACTGACCACAGAAGAATTACCGCCCACCTCAGGGTTCAACGTCTACCGTCCTCAGGGATTCTGCCGAATTCAAACGTTCATCAGCGTATTCTTCAAGTGTCCACGCACCAGGCTCTGATACCACTTCTTGATTTAATGGCAGAGAAAGAAAGAACACAACAACAAAATGAGAGAGAGAGGACCAAGACAAATAAACTGAATATGAATCTATTTTATTCGATGATCATTTTCATTACAAGGTATTCGATTTATTACGTGAACATCTACCGTTATGCTAAACTACCCGTTACATAACTAAAAAATTGGTTACAAAACTGAAGTTCGTTGTCAAACCAACAAGAAGAATGGCCAGGAGACCCTCCAATTGAGGGGAATGCCTCAGTGGATGGCTCCAGAGGTGGCGAACCAGGTGGAGCAGGGGCCTACTTCTGATATTTGGTCTCTCGGCTGCACTGTCCTGGAGATGGCCACTGGCAGGCCTCCTTGGAGCCAAGTTTCCAATCCCCTTTCTGCAATGTATAGGATCGGATGCACAGAGGAGCTTCCTGAGTTGCGTTCTTCACTTTCACCTCAGATCCGAGATTTCTTAGAGAAATGCTTTCGGAGAGATCCCAAGGAGAGCTGGACCAGTGTGGAGCTGTTGAAGCATCCTTTTCTGAATGAAGACTGCTCTGCCATGGAGGCAGAGGAGGCTATTAAGGATCCGGGATCCCCAACTAGTCATTTGGATTTTAGGAATCAAGTATGGAATTCCTACTCTTCTCAGGCTATTCCCATTCTGTCACTCAGCATATGAAGCCCAACAGTGGAATGCAATACAATGGTTGACAGTAATAAGTGAGCTGAGCAACGCCAAGGGCCTTCTCCCAGGTACAGAGTGATGGCACTGGCCGGAGCTTGTGAATTTGAAGTTGGTGACAGCCTAATTGATTTGCAAGCCCCCCCTAGTCAGTGGATTGTGGTGAGATCTTCCAGAAACAAATCTCCAATCTCCAACTTTAAATAATCCACAGACGAAATCAGACATTACTATTACCGCCTCCATCCACGAGCTTCGATTCACAAAAGAGGAATGCAGTGCCAACTTGGAACCTGTCAATTGGGAATAGATGCCCCCAAGAGGTGAAGTAGATGAATGCTTGGATTCTGCTCTATACATCTTCCACAAACTCAACAGGAATCATCTTCCAGCATTTACTCTGAGACTCTGCAACAGGACTTGCTATTGTGGTCAGTGACAGCCCATTTGACTGATCAAACTCGGGGAATTTTATGGGTATTCCTCTCAAAACACCGCTAATGGTGATTCTGGCATTGAGAAAAGATCCGTCCTGGGAAAACCATTTTATATATTTGATTATAAGAGTTCTTCTGCTTCTGAGGCAGGAGCTTGTTGCCCCTGTTGTTGTAGCATGTAGAGTGCAGAATGTTGTGATAGGATTATGATAAAGGGGCAATTGTACATTGGCTGCAGAGCAGATAAATTTTCTTGTCGTTTTGATTCAATTGAGATTACTTGGCTACATACATCATTACTTGATTCGTGATTTAGCTTTGCATCGCATTGTTGTTGATTGTCTGATTTCTCTTAAAGAAACTTTGTAGGTTATACAATCGTCATATGTATATGATATTTCAACTGAGATTATCACCTTGATAACTATATAGAAGAAAGAGCCTTATCTTTCTAGCTAGTTCAGGTAGAGTTAGGGGACTTTATCTTGGGTACCCAAAAGAATTAAGAATAGAACACGTGTCTCATACTTACCAGATCACTGCCCAATAGATTATTATGTTTTTATTCATTCTTTAACTTGACCATAAAGAAATCAGATAGTGAATGGATAATCCTTAAGCATTGGGATATTGTTGCAGACAGTAATACCGGACACCTCATTCTGAGATTTCAATATTGAACTCTTGACTCATCAGGCACCTCTTTTTTCTAAGCAACCAAGCCCTTCCACACAGGACATTATCTTTCTAGTAAATACTATCTATAGTAAAGATACATTTTAGTCTTGAAGATAGATTTAAACTATTTTTGATTAGTTAAAAGTTTATTTCTTTTAGAGGTAAGGGAATTAAGGGCTTAGAGGTATCTTGTATAAGTAAAAATCTGTCTCCTTACAATGTATTAATAGGTCATTTTAAGTGGTATAATTTTCTTTAAGTAATGATGATGAGTCAACTTACATTTGCTAGTTTTCCTTGAATAATGATGATCGGTCAACCCACATTTGTGACTAACAATAAGTGATGGTTGTCTTTACTACCAAATTTAATTATGATAGGTAGGTTTTACGACTTTCAAGAAATCTTGCAAATCCAAATAAAAATACAACTAAATATAATTGAAATATAAAAGCAAATCCTAGTTCAACTTTATTTGTCTCTTTTGAAATCTAATGAACATAAACAAAATACTTTTGAAAAGTGCACCTATATTTTGTAGCAATGTTTCATAACCATGCTTTAATTTTGTAATACTTTATTGTAGACACGAGGGCATGATTTGAAGAATGTATTAAGGGGAGGTGATTTGAAGAGTGCTTTCTATCACTACGATCTATATGAAATAAATTATAAAAAGTAGAATAGGATGATCCAAAAGGAGCTTTAAATGAGGAATTATGGAGATTAATGGAAGGTGTGTGTTAAATATGTTATTTTTTAGGTGTATAATAATTTACATCCATGTTGGTGTATTGATGCCTTGCTAATAAAACTATTTCAATGTTTAAAATCCATAGATTACTAGTAAACAATGAGGTCTACTGATCATAATAATTAATAGTAGCTAATTTAAACTTTGAAAACAAAGGGTGATGGATTGGGTGTAACTTTTGATTTTATATGATTTTGTTTAGAGACCTATGTACGATAACATGAAGAGGAGATTGAAAGGTGGGCTTATTTGAAACATTTTAGTGGATATCAATGTTTGACAAGATTGTATACCAAGAGTTTAATAATATGTTTGTTTATCAACTATTTGCAAAATTGCTCTTTAACATTAGAGGTCAAAGGTATAGAAAACTGGCAAAAGACAATTGTGTTGTTTTTGTGGGTATTAATTGCATGGCAACTTTTTGATACAGGTTGTTTCAACAAGTGTTGACTATGATTCTCGATGCCAAGGTAAATATTCAAAAATTGATAAAGGCTCTTTCTCCATAGTATCTAATTTTGTGGGTGAATCATGCCTATTATATGGTGGATATCAAGCAAAAATTCAAGCTATTACAAAAGATTCTCATCAGTCAAGATTTAATCCCTTTCCTTGATTACAACTTAGATAAATATTCAACCCTTATTTTGATGTTCTATTTGTAGAGAGGAGTTGTAACCACTAGGATGACTTCCCCTTCAAAACTTATCTCTAGGGATGCTATAAAGACAATTTTCCATTCCAAATGTTTTTAGGCCTATGCCTATTCTAGGTGTATATATAATGGAGAAACAAAAAGGTGTCGTTGGTGGAGATCCTTGCACTAAATGTTACCCAACTACATCAAATATATATGAAAGGGCACATTTACCTATAGATTTAATGGGTATTGACCTCATACATTAGCTTTTATACTAGTGGATCCACTCAACTTATACAAATAATTGTGATCTCTCTCTTTGTTCATTTTTTTTTATTGTTCAATTCTATGATCACATTGATTATAAAAAAAGATTTTGAGGAGGGTCATTGGATTTGGGGAAGTGCGTGACTTTTTATAACCTGTTGGCTCCTAAAATTTGATTCTAACTACAAGTCAGTTACTATAATCCTAGTTTGAGTTTGCTTGCCTAATTTGGCCCTCTATTTTTAATATATATCAAGGTTTGAGGATATTGGGAATGCTTTGGTCACTTACTTAAAATTAAATTTGGATAAAGTTATAGCGCAATTTTGCACATATGCTCACATATTTTAGTTAGGGTCTTTCAAACAAAATGATTTTGAAATAGAAAAAGAAACTTATGCACTCAAGTCTTGGATTATGAGAACACAACATGTTGAGAAATATATAGGGGCAACAATTAGGGTGATTTCTCTTTACTTGATAATTTCTTGTGAAGTTATGTTGGCTTCTTATTACTTTTATTATGTTTTTTCCATCAAACAATTACCAAAACCATAAACTATGAAGATCAGAAATAGACAATGAACACAATATATAGGCTCCAAGCTAGGGAATAACCCCTCTAAAGGGAAAACTTAGAAATTTTTTCTCTTCTTATGGAATCAGAGAAAATGATAAATCCAAGACCCAAACAACAAGACCAAGACCTCCAACAAGACCCAAGTCATCCCTCCTCCCAAGCTCTTTCAGCAAGTCAAAGTTAAGTCAAGTCAAAACCTTCCAAAACAACTCCAATTTCAAAAATTCGCCCCCCAACTTCAAAATTTCGGACCCCAGCTTTAGAATTTCATACCTACAATGAATTTATAACTCCAACCCCTGTAGTAGCTTCAGAATTTCGCACGTGTGGGAGATCTAGGGAAAAAACTTCGATTTTCTTCTTCTTTCTCTCACTTGCTTTCTTGCTCCTTCTCTTGAATTTTGTTCTTCTTTTATTGGAGATCAAACTTGTGCTTGTGGTGTTTCAAATGAGGTCAAACTATCTCTATTTATACACATCTAGGAGGTTGAATTACCCCTTCTAGGGCTGACTTGGTCTTGTGGGTACATAAATTACATTTTTGGCTCAAACAAATTTATTTTTCCATTTTCTTTTCAAAGTCCAAATGGGACTTGACTTTAAAACAATATTTTGACTTATGAAAAATATTATTTTGACTCAATAAACCCTAAAAGTATGAAGAACATGCTTGACCTAGATCATGGAAAATTTCAAGGATGGAAGTTTATCTTAAAGTTTAGCAACCTTAGCGAATCTTACTAGTCCCTAATATCCAAAATTTAAAATGTTTGATGATAATTTTATAAAAATATTTAGATTTCTAATTATTTTATATTAGACAATATATAATATTAGTGATTTTTAAAGTAAAATAAAGTTATACTATAAAATTTGGGCAAATTCATTTTTAGAAAAATGGAAATTGGTGAATCTATTTTTTTGGAAAAGCATGGAATATTAACCTTTAAAATTTTCTCTAACTTAGATGACAAATCAGTTTGAGCATGAAACCCATGCTTGAAAAATAATAGTTATTTTTCTTCATTTTGATCTTTTACATAAAATATAAATGACATAAGTATAATAAAAATTATGAAGACGGAACCTAGTTACATTTTCTAACACTCCCTCTTAATTAGGAAGGTATTAGTAATCCCTTAACAGATACAAGGATACTCTCAAACTAAAATGTTCTCATAAGAAGAGTTGGATTGGTAAGCCATACTTTTAAGGATCATCATCATGACCAACATTGTTAAATAACAACATAGTAAGGCATTTTGACTAACAAGCTCTAACTCTCCACAAGATCAAAGCACAATGTTGGGAGGCATACATACGGACACTTCAACCCCTCAAGGCACATGCCCCATTCGTATGTTCACAAGGCATGTCATTCCAGGACTTATTCTTATCTTGGATTCTCAATCCTCAAAGAATAATAGTCCTCTGCAAACACTCTTATCTTGGATACCCTGTTAGTTCCTCAAAGAGTGTCGGTCCATGGGACTACTTCCTATCTTGGATTTGCAATCCTCAAATAGTACCGGTCCCCAGATTCTTATCCAATCCTCCATTCTCCCTCCCAGTGTGATACACTAGATGTATGGTGGTTATTCTTGGCCTAGTGCGTGACACCTATCGAGAATATGGTTTACACCATCAATCCTTCTCAACCAAGGAGGAGGTCATTACTCTTCATCAAATATGAAGGAGATTACTTGCTCCCTCTCAATCAAGGAGACTTCATCATAATCATATGACTCATTCTTTGTTTCTTTCATCGAGCTACAACTTTTTCTTCCGTGGAGATCATAATAGTAGTTGCAAGGTCTCCTATCTTTCACCATCATATCATATTTTAGCTTTCGACCTTCATGGATGTTTGTGGAGCCAAACTCTTTCTCGATATTCCTTTGTAAAAGGGGTCATGCCTTCATCCTTTTACATCACTTTCCATCAATCATTATCTTCATCATCAATAGTATCTTGCCAAACCAAACAATGTAGAGTTATTCATTGCTCCCTATATCCATTGGGAAAGTAAATATCATTAGATCCAACATGACCAACATGCTATCTTGTGACTTTCTACCTTTCCTGCTTCATGGTGTATAAATTTTTTCCATGAATATTTCTAAGCCAACACCAATATTTCCACTCAATCCATGTGATTAGAATTGAGCTTAAAACAAACAATTTTAGATATATTATCTCAATTCTTATTTTTCCAATCTATACTTATGCAATATGTCCTTTCAGATACCCATGTCATATCTCAAATGAATCATTAAAATTATAATCAGAGTTACTCGGTTATGATAGCCTTTAAGATGTCATGTTTTGCTACTAACTCCCTCTAGGATCAACATCCCTTTGTATGGTCTATCTTCACACTAGAATCCTTCTTCATGATTTCCTTCTTTCAAGTATCGATCAATGTGTTTGTGGTGTGAATTAATCATATCCAATAAAGGTTTATGTAACTCCCTTTGAAGTTGTCCATCTTTCATTCTTAAAGAGACCAAATTGGATGTTGATCAATACCATCATGTGTTATGCCCATCCATCATGTTTCTATATAGTGGATATATGGAAGAGTTCCAAGACATATCATCAAGCTCATCTTTCATGTTTCTATATATGTGGAAGAGTTCTCTCTTATTTATCATGCTTCTTTATGTCAAGTAATTGAATAGAAGAGTTTTGTCCAAACATATCATGTTGGTGTTCCTAAGCATATTTCTGCAATGAGCTCTTCTTGTAATATCACTTGAAGATATGAATTTTAATTCCTAATGAGAAGTTATTAAAGATATACATACCTCTTCCTTCATGCTTGTCATCTAGTATTAATTATTTTGAACGGGTTGCTTCTTTCTTGAGGATGATGTCTAGAATGATGTTCAATATGAGACTCCTTATCTAAGATGAGAAGTACTCAATTATATCTTCATGTTGCAACTTGATTATCTTCATTTTTGCAAGCTTCTTTGATGCTAGGTTTCATAATTTTAGTAGAAATATATCTTTTGTCATGTTACAAAGATTCTTTCACATAGTGAAGAACCTTCATAATCATTATAAAGGATCCTTGTGATCCTTTCTAGATAGTAAACTGCTTTTATAATGATATGGATGTACAAAGTAACTGTATGAATGGTGGAGTACTGGATGGTCCAAAATATTGTATCTTTGCTTGATGATTTCTACTGATGAAATGCAACTGACGATGTAGACTCTAATCCTTCCAATGATTTATGCTTCTTTCCATAATGCAATGCTTCAAAAACCAAGCTTCTTCTACAAATGTAACTATATATGCTACTATAGCTGTCATCTTATAATGAAAAAGAAAACATTTTGTAATTAGACTTGATAGTGGGGGTGTCCTTCAATAATATAGATTATTAGTGTCTTCATTCTTTGGCTTCTTTTTTGGTTCTTCATTTTCGTTTGAAGCTTGCTTTCGATAAATCACATCGGCAATGTTTGATGGTCGATGTTTCAAACCTACCAATGAGGTTCATGTTTAGGACCAAGGTGAAAAAACCAATCTATCCATAGGATTAAATAGCAACGAGATGCATCATGTTCCAGAACTAGCCGTTATGAAAAAATATTATTTAATAAAAAACTAACATTAACGGCTAGTTTTAGTCAAGAAATTATAACTAATTAGATCAAAGGTGAGAAATTATTTAGTAATAATTTAAATAAATTAAAAATAATTGAATTATTGAATAGTTATTAATAAATTATAGCCTAATTAATTATTGATTAGTTATTATTAAATCACTGATTACAAACGGTTATACAAGAAATTATAACTAGAAAAGTCAACATATAAGAAAAAGTAATAATTTAAATTAAACATTCAATATAAAATTACTAATTCTTAAATTATTATTGATTATTAAGTAGTCATTATTAATAAGGTCCAAAAAGGTTAATTTTAACACAACGAAAGGGCATGAATCCAACTTTTACTTCATTTCCAACCATAGTCTCTGTTGATATTTTTGGTTTGCTTCTCAATTTCAATAGCCTCTCTCAACTTCCTATGGTGGAAATGATCAATCCTTGCAATGAATTTGGAATATTCAATGCAGACATGGTGCTTTGTTTTTTCCACATGTTCAACAATAACTGAGGAGCGAGAATGATTATGCCTTATATCTGTAGCATGTTCTTGAATTCTCAGACTAATGGAGGGACCAGTTTCAACAATGTAGGGGATCCCACATGAGCAGGGGAATGAATAAACCCCTTTCATGTATTTAGGATTCACAGGGTCCTTAATAGATCTAAGGGAGCTCCTAATAGTATGAAGGGGCTTGAAAGTAGCAGCGACATTATTTTTTTAAAGAACATGAGTGATCTTATCAGTGGTTCCTTCCTCATATTGTTCCTTTTATTTTGTGGCTCTTTGGGACAATCTCTCTTAAATTATCCATATTCATTGAATCCAAGAATTGCACCTTGGACATATCTAGATTTCTTCATGACTGATTGTTGTTCCTTTGACGAGGTTCAAACTTTCTAAACTTCCCTTTCTTCTTCTTTACTTTGGCAACAAAATCTTGAGACTTTTCATTTGGTTTGGTGTCACCTTTTGCATTCAATCTTGTTTCTTCTATCATACACAAAGACCATATCTCATCAAAGCTCAGAATGTCCTTTCTTGAGTAGATGATTGTTACAAAACTACTCCGTTCGGGAGGTAATGCATTGAGTATGCAAGTTATTAGTTCAGAATCAGAAACAACTTCTCAAAGTCCTTGTAATTGATACCTTAATTGTGAGACCTTCAAGAGATATGAAGTCATGTCTTCATCCTTCGACAACCTTATCTTGTAAATCTTATTCCCTAGAAATATATTTTGACCTATAGTGCTTACTAAATACAATTTCACTAATTTGTCATCTATAGCTTTAGATGTGCCCAAATATGCAACAAAAGGAATTAGATGATCCTTAATGGATTCAATGAGAATCCTTTGAGCTCTCACTTATCCTTTCATTTACTTGGCCCATTCTTGAGACTTATTTTTCTCTGGTTCTGAAACTTTTCCTAGAACATGGTCCATGCTTTCATTTTCTACAAGTATCAAATCTATTATTTTCTTCCATGCTTGAAAGTTTGTTGACCCATCAATCTTATTTCCTTCCTTAAAAAATGAATTCATTTGATTTGAAGATTGAGCCATAGAGAATAATACTTACTTGATATAAGAGTGTCTAGATTGATAAAGATATCTTCAAATACCTTGATGTTCCCAAGACTACAATAGTGACTTCATGTTGCTTCAAAGAGTGTGGATGATCTTCTAGGAATTCTTGATGCTTCCTTGTATGATGTTTCCTTGTCTTCTAAATAACCTTAAAAATGATAATATTCTAAGAGAGTGAGATCAATGTTTGTCTTCAAGATGATGATGTGTAAACAAGATCCTTCAATGGAGGAGTAGTAGCCTTCCTTCAAGATGATCCTTTTTGAGTCCTCTTTGTTGTAGCCTTCCTTATGTCCTCATCTATGTCCTTTTTTATATCATTCCTTGTGCATTTACTTGTGTCCTTCTTACAAATGATGTCCTTAAAGGTATCTTTGATGAATGGTTTATCCTTGTGCCCACAAGAGTGATCTTCAAGTTGCCTTCTCTTTCACCTTAGATCTGAAACCATGTTCAGAAATATATAGGGGCAACAATTAGGGTGATTTCTCTCTACTTGATAATTTCTTGTGAAGTTATGTTGGCTTCTTATTGCTTTCATTATTTTTTCTTCATCAAAAACCATGAACTACGAGGATCACAAGTAGAGAATAAACAAAAGATATAGGCTCTAAGTAAGGGAAAAACCGCTCCAAGGTGAAAACCTAGAAAATTCTTCTCTTCTTATAGAATCAGATCAAGAGAGAAATCCAAGACCCAAACAACAAGACCAAGACCTCCAATAAGACCCAAGTCATCCCTCCTCCCAAGCTCTTTCAAAAAGTCAAAGTCAACTCAAGTCAAAACATTTCAAACTAGCTCCAGCTTCAGAATTTCGACCCTCGACTTTATAATTTTAGACCCCAACTTCAAAATTTTAGACCTACAGAGAATCTATAACTTCAGCCCCTATAATAACTTCAGATTTTTGCACATGTGAGAGATCTAGGGAAAAAAATTTGATTTCTTCTTCTTTATCTCTCTTGCTTTCTTGCTCCTTCTTCTCTTGAATTTCGTTCTTATTTTCTTGGAGATTGAACTTTATGTGTGTGGTGTCTCAAATGAGGTTGAATTTTATCCATTTATACACATCTTAGAGGTTGAATTGCCCCTTCTAGGCCTGACTTGGTCTTGTGGGTATAAAAATTACATTTTTGACTCAATTTTTTATTTTTTTTCTATTTTCTTTTCAAATTCCAAATGGAACTTGACTCTAGGACAATATTTTGACTTATGAAAAATATTTTTTTGACTCAATAAACCCTAGAAGCATGAAGAACATGCTTGACCTAGATGAAAAATCAATTTGAGCATGAAATCCATATTTGAAATATATATATAGATATATATATATATATATATATATATATATATTTGCTTTTTGATATTTTACATAAAATATATAATGACATAATTACAATAGAAATTATGAAGAACAACACTAGTTACATTTTCTAACACAACATTCCAAGGATAGATATTTCAACTATTAAGACATCTACAAGCTACTTGTCACCATTTGAGCTCATCCTCCTAGGAAATATGGATCAAATCCAAACAAAAGAGCTAGAAATTTACAATGGAACAGATGTCAGATACTGACATTAAGCATAATGAGGTAAAACAACAATTGCAAGTGTTGATTGGTGAATCTAGTGATTCCTCAGTAGATAAAGTAGAATATATAGATTCATGTTTTTCTTTGTCAAGGGAGGTAGTTGTACTACGTGGAACAAAAAGACTTCATGAAACAAATACCTCTAATTTAGATAAGAAACTAGTTCCCTTATGAATTATGATTTTGTTTCCTTTTGATTTACAATTAGTTTCTAGTTCTCCTATTTGAAAGGTCTAGAAAGAAATTTAAAAGAATAAGGGTGTAAAGGTAATGATTGAGAATTCATTTTTAAAGGGATAGAAATAACATGTAAATTAATTTTGTAATTTTAATCTTGTAGGTAAAATGTACACCTATACTCTTCTAATTGCAATATAAAACTATATTTGCATCACTTATATATATGACAATGTTTCCTTTACTTATATATATGAAATAACTTATGGCATATAGTTTTGTACTATTTTAGGCCCTTGGGGCTACTCTATACATGAATATTAATATAATATTTATGTAGGCTTGATTTTTCATCTTGCTAAGCTTTGTCTTAAGCAAAAATTTTGGGTAGTTTTGAAGAAATTGGACAAATCTATTTTAATTAACTTCGTACTTGCTTCAAAATAATCCTAGTCTACCAACAATATTGTTATACTTAATTAATTTAAAATCAAAATGGAATAAAGGTTGCTTATATTCTCCTTTCTTTTATGTAGCAACATTTATTCCTTTGGAAACTTGGTGTGTTTCTACATCTTTGATAAACTTCATCTCTTTAGCTACTTATTATTTTATACTCTACCTAATCCATTAGATTCACAATACTTGTCATGCCAAGAGAATTGTCAACTATGTTAGAAATGTAGATCACTACTAAGAAGGGCGGGGGGAGGGGTGAATAAGTAGTGATGGCTCTTATAAAATTTCTGCCAATTAATTAAACCGTTAAAATATTTTCAATTTGAAACACATAGGGAGAGACCAGAGCACCAAAACGTAACACAAAAACCATAAAAGATAAGCAACACATGAGACACATAGACTTCTAGTGGAAACCCTAAAGGGGAGAAAAACCACTTGTTGTTGTCGTGTTGCTTCTCATTCACTTATTATTATCAATAAAATATTTTACATATTTTCAGCCGACCACGACTAGCTAAGATCCACTACCCCTATGGACAATATTGTTGGCCACCATTAGCTAGGAAGTCTCTACTCACATGAATTTGCAGGGCACCACCTACTAGAAGTCGCAACTCCCATCAATCCTCTCTTAGCCACCATTGGATGGAGATGCTACTCCTTACATACTGTTTTTTCAACCACCACCATCAAGGAGCCAATACCCCTATCTTGTTCAACCACTATTGAACAAAGGCCACCACCTCCTCAAATTCTCGGAGCCACATTTTCATTCATTTTCAAACTGGACTCCAAGGAGAACTTCACAACTCAAAAAAAGCATATTAGTCCTCTCTGAAATAGATAAATCTATCCAAAAACAAATGCTACACACAAACATTAATCTTAAAAATGCACAAGTAGCTACCAAACAGCAAAAGGATCTGCAACCATTCCTTACTTCATCTCCTCACTCTCTGCATAAAAAATTGGGTGACGTATGCCTTTGCTATCCTCTTTACACCTTCTTTTTATTCTCTGCTCAATATTCTAATTGAATCATGCTTCTGCTATCTGCTTCAATTTATGTTCTATCTCTGCAAGTCTTTTGGAGATCTGCATACTCTACTCTACTTGCACGCTCTTCTTCCTAACACACAGACAATACATCCAATCTCTCTAACATGGAGCTCTCTCCAATATATAGACGATCTAAAGTGATTAAGACAATAATTATTGTTAGAGTCCTATGTTATAGTAGTCAATGTCAAGCTTGGTCATTTAATTTGGTCAGTTTGTAGCTATGTCAAACCTTGTGACATCATTTGCAAATACAAAGGTGTAAAAATCTGTTGCATTTCTTCCTTACGTTGCGCTTGAGGATTTTGAACTTCAAAAGGTCATGATTATACTCAAGAAAATTTCTAGATCACATGGAGTGTTTTAAAATCTCAATTTCACTTCCAACAAGTCATTGAGTTCATCACCTATTCTCTTGAGGTGCTCTAGATGTCAGTAGGACACTTGCTGCACTTTCACAGTTGCTATGGTTTCTTGCACCTTGACGACCTCCAGGTTCTAGAAGTTTGTTTTTCTTTTTCATTTTGTGTTTAATACCTCAAAATTCATCTCAAAATGTTCAAGAGGATGCTCAGCTAGTCAGTTTCACATCTATTCCTTCACCGTTGTGCTTTTCTGTTGCACTAATGTCAAAGGATATTAAATGGAAGGAATAGTAGTGTTATTTCTCTTATTTTCACATGTGAGGGTTCAAATGAAGTTTATGAGGATGTAGACATCATCAATCATCCATTTTTTCTTAGCCAAAGTCCAAGCATGTGATCAAAGCCATGCAAAGACAACTCGTTGCACAAGTTCACTGCCCAAACATATTTTCACCATATCTCTTAAACCCTATACCCGTTTGTCATGAAATATTTACAGGAGATACATGGGGGTGAGATGAATAAAATCACTTAATTTTGGGTCAAAATGCTTCATGTTTTTCGAGAAATGAACCACCGTCATCTACAACCATTTTTGGATTTTATTGAAATCTGTGATTCAGATTTAGCCCAATTTTTTTGTGGAGAATAATTACAATGATATTAACATGCTGAAAAAAAATCAGCTCAATACAGTTCATCATTTAGGAGACATCCAAAAAATATCAATTGCAGAATTGTGTTGTGAGAATTTGCTGCACTACTGTCAAAGGCATACAAAATTGGTAGAAGGTTAGAGTCTTGGCACTTTTTCCTATATATGGAGGTTCAATTAAGGATTTATAAGAATTTCATCATCATCCTTCAGCCATTTGACTCAGCCATAGATTTCAACATCAGGTCAAATCATGCAAGTAAACTTTCATTGCACTTTTGTTGTAGGTGAAGATTTTGAGAGATGGAGTTTTGTAGCTTGAACATGTGTTATCTAACAGGTATTTGATGACTTGGAGGATGGATTTCACTTTCATATCACATTCAAAATTCCATAGGATGATCTGAAATATGTAAAGAGAGAATTTGCTGCACTTTGCTGAAGGAAGGAGAAAACACAACAAATTTACTGCGCTTTTGCACAATCATCAACTGACTAATCAAATTCGACTCAACACCCATTGGAAGCTTTTTTATTGGTCATGACAAGTATCTTTATCATTTTAGAGATTCAAGCCTCATTTTTTTTAAGGAAATTAATGCATTTTGTTGAGAATATTCAATGTAATTAATGAGTCAAAATAGTTATCTATCTTTTAGGAAAGAAGTTTTTAACCATTTCTATTTTGATGTATCTATTTCTATGTCCTAGGGATGGTTGAGATTGACCCCCTAAGTCCAAGGATGAGCTAATTGTATATGTTTCATGAATTTTAGTGTAGAAGGGTCGATTGGCTAGTGTGATAGAGAACAAATTTGGTGTATGTTATAATTTTCTATCTTCTATACTCAGTGATTAATGGAGAAGGTCGAAGTTGTTTCTTTCAAGGATTCCTGTGTCAATAATTTTTGGTGATGTGTTGTCTACTGTGATTATGTGTTTTCTTTCCTTTCAATTATCCATGAATCCATTTTCCTCATTATTTAAATGGAATTCATATGAATACAAAATTCATCCAAGATAGGTGCTCTATTTCATTCCTTTCAAATAATATCAATGTTTTCATTTGTAGCTAAGTGTAAATTCATCCCTGCTAGATGCTTTATGCTTAGGGGACTGTAATTCTCAATTCCTCCACCATATACTATAATGAATTTAAAGATATAGAAGCCTTTGGATATATTTCCCTTGGTATAGAACTGCTCATTATCCTATCTTGATTACTAAAATTTATTAAAACAAATGACTCTATTCCCAATGGATGTCTTTATCTCTCTTCCATTAAAATTTTAAAAACATATTCCTCTCTGATCTTAATACCTAGCATAAAACCTAAGATAATTAGTCTTCTAGGTGACTGAAGATTCATATAGAGAGAGCCTCTTTGAAGCTGTAAGGGCTAGATTCTAGTGTCAAAGTGGTTTGTGGTTACCTTTGGGTTCCTGTCTTTAGCCTGGAGGAATTACGAAGTGCTAACAATTACCTAGGAGTCTCAAGCTCAACAAGTCTCTTTTCATACACTCAGGGAATGATCCAAAATTTTGAACATTTCTTGTTCTTGACCTTATCCTCCATGATCTTCATTAAATAAGAGATGTTATCAAATTTAATCACCTTCTAAAAGACTTCCCAGATTTATTAACCAATTACTAAGCGTAAAACCAAAGTATATACCACTGGAATCGGTTGACTTGCGCACAAAATCCAAAAAGAATCACTCAGAAACAGTAACATTGGTGTTGCATATGGGAAGTGAGCTAGTAACGTAGGTTTCCTTCATAATACCTATGTTACCCTACCTCCTAACACAGGTTGTGCTCAAGAAACCCGCATTACCCTTGCTAAGCCTCCATTCTACCATCTGCCTAGCTCCAAAACTTCCAGAACCTATTCCTCAACCTTTGTATACATCTCCTAAGCCTATGAAACCTCTGTAAACCTATGAAAAGCATATGATACTCATGAAAATTCCTCCAAACATGTTCTTTGCAAGTATCAAGACATTAACATAAAAATCCACCTTGTCAGGTACCTATGCATCCTCCTGCAACGTTTTTGCCATCTGATTAGCTTCGGGATTTCTAAAACTTGTTCATCCACTTCTTCAAGTATCTCCTAAACCTGTAGATCTACTACAAGTCCATGAAAATCCTTTAATAATCATGACAAGGCCTCCAAACATATTCAATTGATCATCATGTCAAGCCTCCAAACCTGTTTAACTTCCTCTGTAAGCAACAAGACTTCTCCAACTTGTCTAGTACTTCTGCATGTTGCTACAATATATTACCAATCACAAAGGGTTAGATACAAGGAAAACAATGCAAAGTTCATGTTGACTTCAATGGCAACACTACAATGCCAACAAACTAATTCTCAATGAGGAGCATAACAACAAAGAGCTAGAAGGGTTGTTATTTCTAGATTTTAGCTATTGACTTGGAACCAAAACATAACTCCATATTTTTGTAGATGAGGAAGTAAGGAGAGTAATGGAATATGCACTATGTTAATTTACATCCATGAATGCATAGAAATTCATCACTACAAAAAAAAAATAAAAAAAAAATAATAAATAAAATAAATTTTTTTTTTTTAGAAACTAGAAGTTAATAAAGAAGGATAGGATTTACTTATCATAGTAAACAATAATGCTTAGATTAAACTATGATGAATGGGCATTATCGGTTGGCTATAAAATTTTATTTTCTATGATTATATATGTATATGTATGTGTGTATATATGTGTGTGTGGGGCGAGGGGCAAGGTGTGGGGTGGGGGGTGGGGGTGTTAGGTCAATTTAGTATCATCAATGATGTTTGAAATTCCTATTCTATGTCCAAAGTGATCAAATTGAATCTCCAAAGTTGGGTGTAGTATTGCACCCTAATGGGTTTACTAAAGATACCATCTACTACTAGAAGCATCGACCACATGTGAACAAAATATATATTGGTGAAATAACCATTTATCTCTAATATGCATGAAATAACCATTCAATCCTAGTATGTAAGAAATATTTATTATCAATAGCTAGTAGATAATATAATGTCATAAGAACAAATATATGTGATCAATCCATGCCCTCTCTTTATACCTACACATTAGAGGGACAAAACACATTGCATCCAACTATAGAATTCTTGTAACTTAGTTGGTTAGAGAATTTTTCTCATGCCTAAAGAAAAATGATAATTCCTAATCCGTTAGCTTAGTTGGTTAGAACTTGGTCTTATGGATTAGATAAGAGAAAGCCAAACATCACTTAGGTTATTTGGTGGAGATGAAAGGAAAATTGAATTCTTGGCTTGGGTTAGTTAGACAACTAGGAGGGCTTATAATGGAGTTGGAACAATGTCATATAGATTTTAAGGATTTTTAATGTTCAATCAACCAACATGCCAATTGGGAGAATGAAAAGGTCCAATAATGAGGAAAGGCATAGTTGTGAAGGTTATCAAGCCATATTTCAAGGAATTATAATTGTAATTGAATGAGATGAGTTAAGAATTACTTCACTTATAATTGTAATTCAATTGAAATGAGAGAAGTATCACCTCATAACTTTACCTTAGGTGTTTGCTCTCTTTTTACACTAATGGTTATAAGTATTGAAAGAAAAAATTAGGGGCTTTGATCATACTTGTATAACTTGGTGCAAAAAAGAGGAGTATCTCCTTTGAGTATGTATATTTTCACAATTCATCAGAATCATGTAGAAATGCATTTTTAACTGTGTTAAAGTTTCCCTAAGGGATGTTGTCATTATAGAGCCCATAGGTAATTGATTTAGAGCTAGTTGAATCCCCTTGGGGTAAACAATTATTATTGTTTTTGATGGTTTAATTGCACTGCATACTAGGGACTAGTAAGGATAGTCAAGGTTTCTATAGTTTAAGATAAATTTCCATCCTTATAATTTTCCCTAGTAATCATCAACTAGTTTATAGATTGACCTAACCTGTACAAAATCCAAATAATGTTTTTCCCTTTGTAAGTTTAACTTGATTTTCACAATTTTGGATGTTGGTTTTGATCTTTATAAGGGGTGATCATTTTTGGGGGGTATTCTTTGGTGCTCCTCTAATGTAGTTAATGGATTTGTCCCCTTTTGTTTAATGTCTCCTCTAACTTCGAGCATAAACATTTGGCATCATGCTAAGAAACTTATTGTGTGGCTAGGGATTCCACTTCACATTTGATGGCATCTTCTATTCCACCTACCTCTTTTGACATTTTATTCCTTGATGATGAAAGAGCTCCTTGAGACCTTAGCTACTTTCGACTGGAAGAATATGCAATTGAATCCTTAAAATCTATGCACTTTAATGGATTTGATAATTACCATGCCTCTTTACAAACTCCATCTACTTTGGAAGAGGACAACTTGGCTTAATTTTCCATAATATAGTTTAATAATGTTGTCATTGAATGGGATTGTCAAATTATTTAAAACTTGAGAACACTTCGATCAATTTAATAACATAGAAAGAATTTGATAAGGCTTTCCAATTGTTGTTTCATGGGAAAGAAACCTTGGACTTGATCCTATGCAGGTGCTTTTAGATCATCCTCTTAGTTATGGTGATTTAATAAGACATATTCTTAAACTATGATAAGATTTAGATTTCCCCTCTATAATGTTGCATTTGAACCTTTTTATGTCAAAATTTGTTGCAAAACTTCCCTTATTTGATGTTGGTGTGTTAGTCTCTTCTAATTCTTTACCTTTGCACACATCTAACTACATAGGCCTCCTATGTTGGGTTTCCTAAAGTAACATCACTATGTTGTTTAACAATGACACCATGAATTTTCCATATGATTGAGAACCCTTCTAGATTGAGCTCACATTTTGAGTTTTTTTCTTTTCTCTCATCCGCTTTTACTCATTCCCATAAAATATCTCATTTTTTTGTTTGGTCATTTGATGTTATTCATTACTTTTTGTTGCTTTCATCCATTACTACCTTTTTTTCCTTTGTCATGTTGATAGCATGCAAATTGTCAACATCAACAATTGAGTATGTACGTAAGTGTCCATTGATTACTTATTATCTTCCTAATTGGTTAATTCCATCCATAAATTCATTTCCATCCTTAAGAAACCCATTTGTTTGCAACATAAGCACACTTGTCCTCTCTTGATTCTTTGAAATAATTAAAAATAAAAAAAAATAAAAATTTAGGAGAGAAACTAATCATTGTAAGCTAGGGATTTTCCCCAATTTGTTAAATCCCCATAAGTCTTCTTTGGGAAATAATTAGTGTTGTCACATTATCTTCCATGGGTTGCCCAAGTCATAGAGTAGGGATGCAACCTAGGTCCAAAATGTTCAATATAAATTTGGACCCATTAAAACTCCCTTGCCTCAAGTTCATACATATATTAAACTAAATAGCATGGTAAAAATAAACATACAATAAATTCATTAAACCAAGGATTCTATATCCATTTTATTAATTAAATAAAGAACAAACTTAAATTACATGGTTAGAAATAAATAATTAAGAGCTGTGAATACCACTTTTTAACCAATATGATATAAAAACTTATTGTGTATGAGCAATTTTCCACCCAAATACGTATAGGCATCCTATGTAGGTTCTTCCCCCACACAATTCTATAAGGTTTTCATGACAAAGGAATCTAGCTACAAACTTGCAAGTCACTCATCCCAACCCAATTGCTCTTAGTATCCATCTATCTATTCACAACTAAGCACTCCATGTAACTATCCAACCATCCAAAAATCATGGCATTCTCAGTCAATGCACTCACAACACAACAAAAACATTTCCCTTCTCTACTCAATTGCTCCTCAAGAGTATTTTGCCTTCTAGTGCCCTTCGTGTTTGCAAGAATAATATGTTTGGTTGTTTGTCAATTGGAACAACTTGGTCGAATAATACATTGCCTCTAAGACATTCAATAAGCAATAACCAACAAGGAAAGTAGAAGTTTCCTAACCAACCTAGCCTCTATGTTCCTTTGCAATGATCCTTGTCTCTCTCTAGGTCCATAAGCTACTCCCCTACAACATATTTAATCATTTTTAGGTTTGTATATTAATGTAAAACATGAGGGTTGCAATTTTTTAGAGTTTTGGTAGTGCTTCAATGTGAGAATAATAAGAACATGAGTAAGTGAATGGATAGGAAAACTAATGGTTCCCATGACAAAGAAAAGGAAATGACTATGTCATATAGACTTCCTCACCAACCTCCACATATATTATCTGATTGGTTTCCAGATTAAACATAGGAAATAAAATTTAAATAAAACACATGATAAAAATATAAAAGTTATTAATAAATATAAGATAATTTCCCCTTAACCCTTTTATCTTCGGATCAAATAACCTCATAACCATTCACATGCTCTCTACACCTATTTTATAATTTTATATTAATTTCTAAAAACAACCTACTAAAAAATTCTATGAGAGTGTGAATTCACACTCTGTTCCTCCTCATTTTCGGACCAACGTGGGATTAAGAAGAGAAGTAGGAATTTTTAACGTGGAGAATGTGTTAATAAATTCTAAAAACAAAACAAATTGACTACGAGTCATTGACACTGACCCGTGGAGAATTCCTTGAATTCGAGCATCAAATTTCATAATCAAACCGCTATTGCTTTTTCAACAGGATCTTTATTGCGATACATCGTTCAGTGTCTCAGCCACATCCCTAACCAACATACATCCAAACAAAGGAGATACATACACTTCAAATTTGTGACCGGTTTAGACTACCCGAAAATTCTAATAGCCTATTCAGCCCCACTAATGGCGAATCGGCGATGACGTTTCTTTGACTTGGTTAACCCCAGAGCGGAAAGCCGCCCCACGGGGAATTAAAAATTCACATGCGAAACCTATCTCCACGTGACTTGGATGTCGAGGCTGCTAGAAATAAACAAAAAGTACGATCGCGACAGAATTCCAGATGCCCCCTTTCTGATCAGTTTATAACGGGACTCTTTTCATCTCGGAAAGAGTAGCAGTAGGATCCGCAGAACATAAAATTCAATCAAAATCTTTCTGTGAATTCAGTTGGGAGGAAATGGGAATTGAACTCGAGTCTGGTAAAGTCGGGGAAGATGGATGGGTGCGGGGCGCCATTATTGGGGCCGGAGCTTCAGGAACGGTCAGCCTGGCTATGAGCAGGTGTAATGGCCAACTCTTTGCAGTGAAATCCGCAGGCAGTTCTAGTGTGGCTTTGGATAATGAATACCGGATTTTGCAGGGTCTGGATTCTCCATACATCGTTGCCTGCCTGGGGCACTGTCACAGCGTTGAGAACTGTGTAAAGATGCAGAATTTGTTCATGGAGTACATGCCAGGTGGCAGCATAGGGGATCTGCTGATTAAGTTTGGAGGGCAGCTCGACGAATCCGTGATCAGGGCCTACACTCGTGGCATCCTGCGTGGGATGGATTACCTCCACAGGCAGGGGATTGTGCACTGTGATATCAAGGCGAAGAATGTTCTTGTGGGTGCCAATGGTGTAAAGCTTGCTGACTTTGGCTCTGCCAAGAGGATTAGTGATGAGAATAATGGCCAGGAGACCCTCCAATTGAGGGGAACCCCTCAGTGGATGGCTCCAGAGGTGGTGAACCAGGTGGAGCAGGGGCCTGCTTCTGATATTTGGTCTCTGGGCTGCACTGTCCTGGAGATGGCCACTGGCAGGCCTCCATGGAGCCAAGTTTCCAATCCCCTTGCTGCAATGTATAGGATTGGATGCACAGAGGAGCTTCCTGAGTTGCCTTCTTCACTTTCACCTCAGATCCGAGATTTCTTAGAGAAATGCTTTCGGAGACATCCCAAGAAGAGGTGGACCAGTGTGGAGCTGTTGAAGCATCCTTTTCTGAATGAGGACTGCTCTGCCATGGAGGCAGAGGAGGCTATTAGGGATCCGGGATCCCCAACTAGTCATTTGGATTTTAGGAATCAAGTATGGGATTCCTACTCTTCTCAGACTATTCCCATTCTGTCACTCAGCATCTCATGCCCAACAGAGGAGTGCGATACAATGGTTGAGAGCAATAAGTCAGTTGAGCAACGCCAAAGGCCTTCTCCCAGGGACAGAATGATGGCACTGGCCACAGAATGTCAATTTGAAGTTGCTGACAGCCCTAATTGGTTTGCAAGTCCCCCCGGTCAGTGGATTCTGGTGAGATCTCCCAGAGACAAATCTCCAACTTTAGATAATCCCCCGTTGAAATCAGACATTACTAGTGCCTCCTCCATCCAGGAGCTTCCATTCACAAAAGAGGAATGCAGTGCCAACTTGGAAGCAGTCAACTGGGAAGAGTTGCCCCCAAGAGGTGAAGTAGATGAATGCTTGGATTCTGCTCTATATATACCACAGACTCAACAGGAATCATCTTCCAGCATTTACTCTGACACTCTGCAACAGGACTTGCTTTTGTGGTCAGTGACAACCCATTTGACTGATCAAACTTGGGAATTTTACGGATATTCCTCTCAAAGCACTGCTGATAGTGATCCTGTCATTCAGAACAGATCCGTCCAGGGAAAAACATTTTATATGTTTGATGATAAGAGGTCCTCTACTGCTAAGGCAGGAGCTTGTTGCCCCTGTTGTTGTAATATGTGCAGTACAGAATGTTGCCATAAAATTATGATAAAGTGGCAATTGTACATTGGCTGCAGAGAAGATAAATTTTCTTGTAGTTTTGCTTCAAAATTAATTCCAATTGAGATTTCTTGGCTACATACGTGATTTCTTCTTTCTGTGATTTAGCGTTGCATTGCATTGTTGTTGATAGTCTGTTCTCTTGAAGAAATTTATTTTGTGAGTTATGCAAATCGTCATATGTATCATAATACTCAACTGGGACTATCACATTGATAACTCATTTCACAAGAAGGCTCACAGTATAGAAGAAAGAACCTGATCTTTCTAGCTAGTTCAGGTAAAAATCAGGGAACTTTATCTTGGGTACCCAAAAGAATTAAGAATAAAGCAAGTGTTTCAATTTACCAGGTCACTGCCCAATAGATTATTATGTTTTTATTCATTATTTAACTTGACCATTGAGAAATCAGATAATCCTTAAGCAATGGGATATTGTTGCACACAGTAATATCTGAAGAAATCAGATAGTGAATGGATGATCCTTAAGCATTGGGACATTGTTGCACACAGTAATACCTGACACTACATTCTGAGATTTCAATATTGAACTCTTAACTCATCAGGCACCTCTTTTTTCTTCGCAACCAAGCCCCTCCACTCAGTTACCATTCAAATCTTCGACTATTCTCGGTATTGGTGGTTTGCTGATTAAAAATACCTTGAAAGCAACCAGCACTTCTGATTTGATTTGCAGAGAGGTGTTTCATGCTTTTTTAGTGATTTCTTTACTTATCAGTCAGAGGAAGTTTTACACCTTTACTCTACAATAGGTTGGGTTTAAAAATGCACCCTTTTAGGACGAAAAAATGATTTTATATGAACTGCAGCTCCCTTATCATTTCCATATTATATTATATCATTTTTGTTTTTATGCTAAGTTAATTTATAATCCAGATAGTATCTAGTTTTATATATATGCAGTTGAGGCTTAAATGTTATTATAAATATATGATTTTATTAGAGATAATGTCATGGATAAATATAAAATACATTAATTTCTTTTAAAATAGCATATAGGTTGAAAATATTTTTTTGGTCATGAAGTAAAATTTAATTTATTTTAGATTGGTTAAGAGCTCATTTCTTATACTCAAGGAAATAAGTTAATGGTTCAAGATTTAGAGATATCTAGTAGGAGCAAAAGTTTGCGGTCCCTATTTGGATTACCAATAAGTCATTTTAAATGGTGGAGGTTTTTCAGTAATGATGACCAGTTAACCCATATTTGTGACTAACAATAAATAATGGATGTCTTCACTACCAAACTGAATTATGATAGGTTTTACTACATTAAGTAGAGAAAGAAAGAGAAATAAAACAATCTCTTGAAAACTCAAATAAAAAAAGTCACTAACTTAATATAATTGAAATATAAGAACAAAGCCTAATTCAACTATAATTGTTTATTTTAAGATTTAATAAACATAAACAAAAATACTTCTGAAAAATTCACCTAGGATTGTTTATTTTAAGATTTAATAAACATAAACAAAAATACTTTTGAAAAATTCACCTAGGATTTGTACCAATGTTTCATAACCATCCTTTAATGATGTGATGCCGCATTGTAAGCATGAGGTCGTGATGTGGAGAATGTATTAAAGGGAGGTGATTTGAAGGGTGTTTTCTATCACTATGATCAATACAAAATGAATTACAAAGGTAGATTATGATGATCTAAAAGGAACATTAAATGAGGAAGTAAGGAGATTAATGGAAATTATTAGATCAATATGTTATTTTTTGTGTATAATACTTTACATTCATGTTGGTGTATTGATACATTACTAATAAAACCATTTCAATGTTTAAAATCAAGAAGTTGCTAGTAAAGGATGGGGTCTACTTATCATAGTAATTAATATTAACTAAATTAAACACAATAAAGGGTGATGGTTGGATATAGATTTTGATTTTATATGATTTTGTTCAAAGATGAGGAGGGAGATTGCAAGGTGGGCTTATTTGAAACATCCTAGTGGATTTAAGTGTGCAACAAGAATGCATGCTAAGAGTTTGAAGAAAGGTTTGTTTATCAATTGTTTGCAAAATTGATTTTTAACATTAGAGGTCAAAGGAATAGAAGATTATCAAAAGATCCATGCACCCTTTTTGTTGATATTGGTTGCATGACAACTTTTTGAAGATAGGTCATTTTGACAAGTATTGACTACAATTCTCAATGCCAAGGGAAAAATCCAGACATTATAAAGACTCTTTCTAGGTAGTCTTTAATTTTATGGGTGAATTATGCCTATTATATGGTGGATATCAAGCATAAAATGGAGCTTTCACAAAAGATTCTTTCCAGTCAATGACTTAATCCCTTTCTTTGATTACAACATAGATAAAGATTCAACCCTTATTTCGATGTTTTAATTGTAGAGCAGAGCAGTGGGGCACTAGGATGACTTCACCTTCAAAAGCTATCTTTTAAGGATGCTATAAAAAACAATCTTCTATTCCAAATGTTTTGATGCCTACACCTATTCTAGGTGTGTATATAGCATAGTGATTTATATCCTTCAAAATTTATAAGTGATTTATATATGTTTTTAATTCACTAAAGGTAACCCATCTACATTAAATATATGAAAAATATGCAATTATTTGTGGATTTAATGAGTATTAACCTCCTACATTGTATTTTATACTATTGGATTCACTCAACTCATACGAATAATTATGATCTCTCTCTTTGTTCAATTTTTTTTCTTATTGTTTACTTCTACAATCACATTGATTATCAAAAAGTGTTTGAGCAGTGTCATTGGATTTGGGGAAGCGTGTGATTTTTTTTGTAACAAGAGGAATTATTAATTGGGTTGGGCTCGCACTTGTGTGACATAGGACATATTATTATCTCTATCACTATACCTTTGGGGCCTATGACCTGACCTGTCCTCCTCTACGTAGATCGGGTTACTTCTGCAGGGTTGAACCTTGGATCTCTTAGTTTACACAATACTTCACATCATGACCATCGCCAACTGAGTTGCACCCAAAGGACGAGAAGCACATGCATTTTTATAATCCCTTGTCTCCCAAAATTTGTTCCAACCATAATTCAATTACTATATTCCTAGTTTGAGACCAAATCTAAACTAAAGCACTAGAATTTTCCAAAGAAACAAATGCCATATAATGACATTGAACATACTGAGATAAAACAATAATTGCAAGTTTTAATTGGTGAATCCACTCATTCCTTGGTAGATAGAGTAAAATATACATATTCATGGCTCTCCTTATCAAGGGAGGTAGTTGTACTACATGGAAAAAAGAGACTTCATGAAACTAATACCTCTAATTTAGATAAGAAATTGGTTCCCATTATGAATTATGATTTATAACCTTTTGATTTACAATTAGTTACTTGTTCTCCTTCTTCAAAGGGGGCAGAAAGAAGTTAAAAAGAAGAGGAGTGGAAAAGGAATGATTGAGAATTTGTTTTTAAAGGGGTAGAAATAACATTTAAATTAATTATGGCAATTTTAATCTCGTAAGTGCAATGTACACTTATACTTTTTTAATTACAATACACAACTATAATAACATCCTATATATATGACATTACTTCACACACACATATATATATATGACATTACTTATGGAAAATAGTTTTGTACAATTATAAGCCCTTGGGGGTACTCTATAGAAGTATATTAAGATCATATTTATGTCGACTTGATTCTTTGTCTTGTTAAGCATTCTCTTAAGCATAACTTTGGACAATTTTGAAGAAAATGGATAAATCTAGTTCAGTTGACTTGCAACTTGCTTCAGAATAATCTTAGTCTATTAACAATGTTCTCATACACAATTAATTAAAAATGAAATTGGGAATTAAGGTTGTTTTTGTATCTTTTCTTCTGATGTAGCAACAATTACTCCTTCGAAAACCTAACATGTTTCTACATCTTTTGTAAAATTTATCACTTTGTCTACTTGTCATTTTATGTGTGGCATAATCCTTTATACTAACAATATTTATCACACCAAGAGAATTGTCAACTAATTCTCAATGAGAAATATTATGACACATAGTAAGAAGGGTTGTTCTTTATAGATTTTAGCTATTGAATTGGAACCAAAACATAGCTTCATGGTTTTCTAGACAAGGGAAGGAGATTTATATGAGGAAGTAAGGAGAATAATGGAAAGTGTCGATCAATATGCACTATGTAAATTTACGTCCATGTAAGCATATGAATGCATTATTATGAATACTAACAAAATTTTAAATAATAGAAGTTGATAGTGAAGGATGAGATTTACTTATCATAGTAATTAGTATTGATTAGATTAAACTATGATAAACAAGGGTTATGGATTAGGTGTAAATTTTGATTTTGTATGATCGTGTCTAAAGAACTATTTTATAGTTTTAGTATGAGATTGCAACATGGATGTATACACACACACATGTTGCTCTCTCTCTCTCTCTCTCTCTCTCTCTCTCTATATATATATATATATATATATATATATATATATATATATACACACACACACACAAACATGTTGTTGGTCATTTCACTATTTTATGACAAAATTTACCAATTCCAATCTTTGAAGCTAGGTGTAGTGTTAAGATACCGCCTACTACAAAATCATCAACCGCAAATGAAAAAAGGCATTTATTAGTGAAATAATCATTTTCCTTTAATATGTATGAAATAGTCATTCAACCCTAGTAAGTAAGAAATATTTAGTATTAATAGCTAGTACGTATTACTTAATATAATGTCTAGTCATGTAGATGCAACAAATATCTCTGAGCAACACATGCACTTTCTTTCTATATACACTTTAGAGAGACATAACATATTGTGTCCAACTAGAGAATTATTGCAACTTGGTTAGAGAATTTTTCTCATGCCTAGATAAAAATGATATCTTCTAGTCCCCTAGCTTAGTTGCTTAGAGCGTGGTCTTATGGATAAGATAAGAGCAAGCCAAAGGTCAGATCAATTAGTTGGTGGATATGAAAAGAAAATTGAATTCTTGACTTCGACTAGTTGTTGGAGACATTAGGTAGGGATTATAATAGAGTTGGTACTTGTAATATAGATCTTAAGGAATTGTAATGTCTAATAAAAAAACCATTCCAATTCAGAGAATGAAAAGATCCAATAAAAAGGAAGGGCGTAGCTGTAAATGTTATCAAGAGATAGCCTAAGTAATTAGAATCGTAACTGAATGAAATGAGTTAAGCATTATGTCACAATCCTATCGTAGGTGCTTTGTTATTTTTTACACAAACTGTTATAAAATTTATTGAAAGAGAAAAATAGGGGCTATGATCATACTTGCATAACTTAGTATAAGCGACATCGTATGTCTTTTGAGTATGTATATTTTCAAAATCCATCATAAATGTGTAGAAATTATTTTTTAATTGTGTTAAAGTCTTCCTAGGGCATGTTGCCATTGGGGAGGCCATAGGTCATCGATTCAAATCTGGTTGAACCCCTGGAGGTTAACAACTTCTATTGTTGTTGGTGGCTTAGCCATGCCCCATTCAAAAATTTTGGGGAAAAAGGGGGGGTTCTGGTGAGGGTTTCCTTGGAAAAGAATAATAACAAGGACAAGAATATGAATTAGAAAAATAATAAGAACCAAGGTCAAGGGGGCATTGAATTTAATGTTTGGGGTAATAATAATGCCAAGTAGGGTGATAAGAAACCTGAACAAGGGCATACAATTAAAAATTCTTATCCAGTTTGTGGTGACAATCATTATGCTTATGAATGTGTTGATTTTGTTGAACATAAATTATTAAAGGTTCAACTACCTAATCAAAACAATACAAAAATTGCAACATTGTAGACCACATGCTCTCATAATAATTTAGATGCTAGACAAGGAGGAACACCTAATGTTTCAACTTTGTTATGCACCTTTCAACTAAATGATCCTTCCTATCATAACATTTTGATCATGGTTGATATGGAGAATCTCCAAATGAAAAACCATAATTATGCGATACTTATCCTTGACACTTATACTAATAAAGAGACTATGCCTCCCTCCTTTGATGGTCTATTGCAAATTATGGAAATCCCTAGGTTAGAGGTTTAACCTATGTTAATGATGCCCAGTGCTCCTTTGTGGAGAATTATGATGCGTGATCTTGATACTAGGGTTGGTCATGGTCTATGGTATCATAAATTTGGTGCAATTCCTTTGTGTTATGTCTACTTTGGAAGTGATGCAAACTTGTTCTTCATAACATAAGGCTTTGTTGAGTGCTATTGGAGGTATTGATCCTTTAGACTCTAGGATGATATGATTTAGAGAATGTTGAACCATGTTCTTCTAATTATGTGGCTTTCCATGTCATAGTTATTATTACGGGATTTTAACATTCATTGATGTGTAGTGGATGCTAGAACTTTGTCACTTCTCATGACTTTGTAAATTTAGGTGAAAATGGACTCTCCTACTCTTGTCCCTCGCATATCACCTTAAGGGACATTGGTGGGACCCCTTCCCAACCTATAAGACTCATTACTAACTTACATATTATCTTAGGAGATGAAACTATTTTGATTGATGTAGAAGTCATGGATGCTCCTTTTGAGTGCATCATGCTACTTGAGATGAACTATATCTACGCCATGAAGGAAGTTGTGTCCTCTGATTTTGAAGCACACTATTTTCCCTTGAAGGAAAATAGGTCACCATCAACTAGCCTATAAATAGACCTAACTTGTACAAAATCCAAATAATGTTTTTCCCTTTATAAGTGCGAATAATTTGATTTCTACAATTTTTAATGTTGGTCTTTCTCTTTATAAGGAACGGTCATCTTTGGGCGCATTCTTTGGTGCTCCTCACACATCCTTATGTAGATTTGTCCCCTTTTTTTAGGTCTCCTCTTGCAAAAAGCATAAACATTTAGCATCATGCTAAGAATATTATTGTGCAGTTGGGGATTCTACTTCACATTTAATGACATCTTCTAATCCACCTACCTATTTCAACTTATTATTCACTAATGATGAAAAGTTCCTTGAGACCATAAATATTTTAAATTGGAAGAACATACAATTGAATCCTTCAAATATATGTACATTAGTGGAGTTGATAGTTACCATGCCTCTTTACATACTCCATCTATTTTGGAAGAGGATGCCTTGCCTCAATTTTCCATAATATAGACTATTAATGTTTCCATTGAATGGGACATTGCCAAATTATTTAAAGTTGAGAATATTTATATGGGTTTAATAACATAAAAATAATTTGATAAGGACTTCCAATTTTTGTTTCATGGGCACAAGACCTTGGGATTTATCCTATGAAGGCCCCTTTGTATCATTCTCTTAGCTATGGTGAACTCAGTATGACATATTATTGAACTACCATATATAGCTTTAGATCTCCCCTCTATAATGTTGCATTTGAACATTTTTTCTACCCAAACTTGTTGCAATATTTCCCCTATATGATGTTGGTGTGTTAGTATCTTATACTTATTTACCTTTGCACACATCTAACAACATAGGCCTCTTATGATGGGTTTCTTAGTGTAGCACCACTTTGTCATTCAACACTCACCCCATGGATTTTTTATAAGATGAAGAACCCTTCTAGATTGAGCTCATATTTTAAGCCTCATTCTTTTCTTTCATCTCTTTTTGTTCATTCCCATAAAAGTCCTCAACCTTTTGTTTTATTGTTTTCTCCTGTACATTTCTTTTTTGTGCTTATTTTCATCCAATATTATTATTTTTGGTCTTTGTCACGTTGATAGAATGAAAATCATCAATATCAATAGGTAGGCATGTACTTAAGTGTTCATTAATTACTTATTATCTTCCCCATTTGTTAATTCCAACGATAAATTATTTTCAGTTCTTGAGAAACCTATTTGTTTGCAACATGAACACTCGTGTCCTCTCTTGATTCTTAAAAAATAATTAAAAGAAGAAGAAGTACACATATAAGAAAAAAAGAGAGAAATTAAATATTATAAGTTAAGGATTTTTCCTAATTTGTTAAATCCCCATAAGTCTTATTTGGGCAATTATTAGTGTTGTAATGTTCTCTTCCATGGCTTACTCAACTGATAGAGTAGGGATGCAACCTAGGTTCAAAATTCTCCATATAGATTTGAACCCATCGAAATTCCCATACCTTGAATTCATATGTATATTTAACTGAATAACATAGTAAAAATAAACATATAATAAACGCATCAAACAAGGGATCCCATATTCATTTTACTAAGTAAATTGAGAATAAACTTCAATTACATAGTTATAAATAAGGAATTGAGAGTAGATAATGAATACTCCTTTTTTTATCAATATGGTATAAGAAATCAATTATATATGAGCAAATTTTCACCCAACCATAGGCATCCTGTGCAGATGCTTTCCCCAAACCATGCTATAAGGCCACTAGGGCAAAGGAATATAGATACAAACTCACAAGTCACTCAATCCAACCTAATTTCTCTTAGGATCAATCATCTATTCACAACTAAGCACTCAATGTAACTATCCAATCATGAAAGACTCGTCGTATTCTCACCCACTATTCACACAACACAAGGCATTTCCCTTCTCTACTCAATAGTTCCTCAAGATTATTTTGCCTTCTAGTGCTCTTGATTTTGGCAAGAATAACATGTCTAGTTGTTTTTCATTTGGAATAACTTGGTGGACTGTGAGTCATTCAATAAGCAACAACTAACAAGGAAAGTAAAGGTTTCCTAATCAACCTAGCCTCTATGTTCCTCTACAATGATCTCTCTCTCTCTCTCCTAGCCTCTATGTTCCTCTCTTAAGCAACAACTAACAAGGAAAGTAAAGGTTTCCTAATCAACCTAGCCTCTATGTTCCTCTACAATGATCTCTCTCTCTCTCTCTCTCTCTCTCTCTCTCTCTCTCTCTCCACAAACTACTCTCCTACATCATGTTTTGTCCATTTTAGGATTTTTGTCCATTTTAGGATTGTATATGAGTGTAAAACATGAGGGTTATAGTTTTGAGAGCTGGATTGGTGCTTCAATGTGAGAATAGTAAGAATGTGAGTGATTGAATGCACATAACAAAAAAATGGCTCCCATGAGAAAGGAGAATAAATAAATCTCCAAGCATAAAGGAATGGATTTCCATGAGGATCAAAGACTCTTACATTTCCGCATTATAATTGTATATAGCATCATGTCTTCATAACTATGTGAAATGGAATTCTTTACCAACCACCACATGCATTCACTAATTTACTTCCAAATAAAACATGGTATATGAGATTTAAATAGGACACATGAAACAAATATAAAGGTTCTTAGGAAACATAGGATTATTTCCTCTCATTTAAACTCCTTTCATATTTATGTTTGGTACACAAATAATCTTTCTCATGCTCTTCACAACCATTTTCTACCTTTATATTAATTCCCTTTTAGATATATTGAAAAAAAGAGAGTATTGCATGGTATATGGAAAACATATTTACATTCATAATCCTTGATATTTGAATCTGGAAAAAATAATAATACCGTAAGTTTACTTTGATTATCATATTGTTTTAGTATGTTCATTATGTGGATCCAGAATGAGCTTGAATTGTGGAATTAAAAATAGTCTGAAACAAACTAGCACTTCTGATTTGATTTGCAGATAGGTGTTTCATGTTTTTTTAGTGATTTGTTTAATCATGGGTCAGAGGAAGTTTTACACCTTTCCTCTATGATAGGTTAGCTTGGCTAATGCACTTTTTCCTAAGTGAAAAAATCATATATAAACTGCAGCTCCCTTTATCATTGCAGTATTATATCTTAATTTTTATAAATATTTTATATAGCTCCCTTTATCATTTCAGTATAAATATATTCTAGTTTTACTTTTTAAAGTTAAATCAATATAAAAACTTTTATGTTAGAATGTTTTGCCAAAGGTTAAAGTATAATCATTAACGTGTATAAAACTTGACTCTAGATTTTATTATAAAGTAAATGATTTTTTTGAAGGTAGCCCCATAGAGGATAGGTGGTCTCAAACAGGATTACAAAGGATATTATCTCTTGAAGTAAGATTTAAATTATTTTTGATTAGTTAAGAGTTTATTTTTTAATGTAAAGAAAGAGTTAAGAGTGCAGAGGTATTTTGTAGAAGCAAAAATATGTCCCTTTATAGAGTACTAATAGATCATTTTATGTGGTATAGTTTTCCTTAAGTAACGATGATGAGTCAACCCACTTTTGCTAGTTTTCCTTGAACAATGATGATTAGTCAATCCACATTTGTGACTAACAATAAGTGATGGTTATCTTCACTACCAAATTTAATTATGATAGGTTTTATGAATTTCAAGAAATCTTACAAATCCAAATAAAAATACAACTAAATATAATTGAAATATAAAAGCAAATCCTAGTTCAACTTTATTTGTTTCTTTTGAAATCTAATGAACGTAAACACATATACTTTTGAAAAATGCACTTACATTTTGTAGCCATGTTTCATAGCCATTCTTTAATAGTGTGATGTTTTATTGTAGGCACGAGGGCATGATTTGAAGAATGTATTAAGGGGATGTGATTTGAAGAGTGCTTTCTACTCTACGATCGATATGAAACAAATTATAAAAGGTAGAATAGGATGATCCAAAAGAAGATTTAAATGAGGAATTATGGAGATTAATGGAAGGCGTGTGTTAAATATGTTATTTTTTAGGTGTATAATAATTTACATCCATGTTGGCATATTGATGCATTGCTAACAAAACTATTTCAATGTTTAAAATCTATAAATTACTAGTAAAGGATGAGGTCTACTTATCATAGTAATTAATAGTAGCTAATTTAAACTTTGAAAGCAAAGGGTGATGGATTGGGTGTAACTTTTGATTTTATATGATTTTGTTCAGAGACCTATGTATGATAATATGAAGAGGAGATTGCAAGGTGGGCTTATTTGAAACATTTTAGTGGATATCAATGTTTGACAAGATTGTATGCCAATAGTTTAATGAAATGTTTGTTTATCAACTATTTGCAAAATTGCTCTTTAACATTAGAAGTCAAAGGTATAGAAAACTAGCAAAAGATCAATGTGTTGTTTTTTTGGGTATTAATTGCATGGCAACTTTTTGAATACATGTTGTTTCAACACGTGTTGACTATGATTCTTGATGCCAAGGAAAATGTTCAAACATTGATAAAGGCTCTTTCTCCATAGTATTTAGTTTTGTGGGTGAATCATGCCTATTATATGGTGGATATCAAGCATAAATTCAAGCTATTACAAAATATTCTCATCAATTAATATTTAATCCCTTTCCTTGATTACAACTTAGATAAATATTCAACCCTTATTTTGATGTTCTATTTGTAGAGAGGAGTGGTAACCACTAGGATGACTTCACCTTTAAAACTTATCTTTAGGGATGCTATAAAGGCAATCTTCCATTCCAAATGTTGTTAGGCCTACGCCTATTCCATGTGCATATATAGTGGAGCAACAAAAAAGTGTTGTTGGTGGATATCCTTGCACTAAATGTTACCCAACTACATCAAATATATATGAAAGGGCATATTTACCTATATATTTAATGGGTATTGACCTCCTACAATATTTTTTATATTAGTGGATCTACTCAACTTATACAAAGAATTGTGATCTTTCTTTCCTCAGTTTTTTTTTTTTTTTCAATTCTATGATCACATTGATTATAAAAAAAGAGTTTGAGGAGGGTCATTGGACTTGGGGAAGTGCATGACTTTTTATAACCTATTGGCTCCTAGAATTTGATTCTAACTATAAGTTAGTTATTATAATCCTAGTTTGAGTTTACTTGCCTAATTTGCCCCTATATTTTTAGTATATATCAATGTTTGAGGATATTGGGAATGCTTTGGTCACTTACTTAAAATTAAATTTTGATAAAGTTATAGCACAGTTTTGCACATATGCTCATATCTATTAGTTAGGGTCTTTCAAACAAAGTGATTTTGAAATAGAAAATAAATTTATGCACTCAAGTCTTGGATTATGAGAACACAACATGTTGAGAAATCTATAGGGGCAAGAGTTAGGGTGATTTCTCTTTACTTGCTAATTTCTTGTGAAGTTATGTTAGCTTCTTAATACTTTATTATGCTTTTTTCATCAAACAATTACCAAAACCATAAACTATGAAGATCAAAAATAGATAATGAACACAATATATAGGCTCCAATCTAGGGAAAAACCCCTCCAAGGGGAAAACCTAGAAAAATCTTCTCTTCTTATAGAATCAGATCTAATGAGAAATCTAAGACCCAAAAAACAATACCAAGACCTCCAACAATACCCAAGTCATCCCTCCTCCCAAGCTCTTTCAACAAGTCAAATTCAACTCAAATCAAAACCTTCCAAAATAGCTCCAACTTTAAAAATTCACCCCCCAGCTTCAGAATTTCGGACCCCAAGTTCAGAATTTTAGACCTGTAGTGAATTTGTAACTTCAACCCCTATAGTAGCTTCATAATTTCGCACGTGTTAGAGATCTAGGGAAACAACTTTGATTTTCTTCTTCTTTCTCTCTCTTGCTTTTTGGCTCCTTCTCTTGAATTTTTCTCTTCTTTTATTGGAGATCAAAATTGTATGTGTGATGTTTAAAATGAGGTCAAAATATCTCTATTTATACACATCCAAGAGGTCAAATTACCCCTTCTAGGGATGACTTGGCCTTGTGGGTACAAAAATTACATGTTTGACTCAAATAATTTTCTTTTTCCATTTTCTTTTCAAAGTCCAAATGGGACTTGACTTCAAGGCAATATTTTGACTTACGAAAAATATTACTTTGACTCAATAAACCCTAAAAGCGTGAAAAACATGCTTGAGCTAGATGACAAATCAGTTTGAGCATGAAACCCATGCTTGAAAAATAGTATTTATTTTTCTTCTTTTTGATCTGTTACATAAAATATAAATGAGTATAATATAAATTATGAAGATTGAACCTAGTTAGATTTTCTAACAGTCCCTCTTAACTAGGGAGGCATTAGTAATCCCTTAACAGGTACAAGGATACTCTCAAGATGAAATGTTCTCATAAGAAGAGTTGGATTGGTAAGCCATATTTTTAAGGATCAATTCATGACCAACATTGTTAAATAACAACATAGTAAGGTCTTTTGACTAACAAGCTCTAACTCTCCACAAGATAAGAGCACAATGTTGGGAGGCACACATATGTAAACCTCAGCCCCTCATGGCACATACCATATTCATATGTTCATAAGGTATATCATTCCAGGACTTATTCTTATCTTGGATTCCCAATCCTCAAAGAATAATGGTCGTCTTTAACCACTCTTATCTTGGATACCCTGTTAGATCCTCAAACAGTGTCAGTCCATGGGACTACTTCCTATCTTGGATTTGCAATCCTCAAGGGGTACCGATTCCCAGATGATTATCTAATCCTCCATTCTCCCTCCCAGTGTGATACACTAGATGTATGATGGTTAGTCTTAGCCTAGTGCACGACACCTATCGAGAATATGGTGTCGACCATCAATCCTTCTCAATGAAAGAGGAGGTCCTTACTCCTTATCAAATATGGAGGAGATTACTTTCTCCCTCTCAATCGGGGAGACTTCATTATAATCATAAGCTTCATTCTTCTTCTTTTTTAATTTCAGCGACTACTGTTTCTTCTGTGGAGATAATAATAATAGCTGCAAGGGCTCCAATATTTCATCATCATATCATATTTGAGCTTTTGACCTTCTTGGATGTTTGTCAAGCCAAACTCTTTCTCGATATTCCTTCGTAACAGGGTTCATGCCATCATCCTTTTACATCACTTTCCATCAATCATTATCTTCATCATCAATAGTATATTGCCAACCAAATAATGTAAAGTTATTCATTGCTCCCTCTGTCCATTGGGAAAGTGAATATCATTAGATCCAACATGACCAACATACTATCTTGTGACTTACTACCCTTCCTGCCTCCATGGTGTATACATTTTTTAGATGAATATTTCTAAGCCAAAACCAATGTTGTCCACTCAATCCATTTGATTAGATTAATTGAGCTTAAACCAAATAGTTTTAGATATATGATCTCAATTCTTATTTTTCCAATATATACTTCTGTGATATGTCCTTCTAGATACCCATGTCATATCTCAAATGAATCATCAAAATTAAAATCAGAGTTACCCGGTTATGATAACCTTTAAGATGTCATGTTCTGCTACTAACTCCCTCTGGGATCAACATCTCTTTGTATGGTCTACATTCATACTAGAATCCTTCTTCATGATTTATGTATTTCAAGTATCGATCGATGTGTTTGTGGAGTGAATTAATCATATCCAATATAGTTTATGTACTCCCTTTGAAGTTGTCCATCTTTCATTCTTCAAGAGATCAAATTGGATGTTGATCAATATCATCATGTGTTTTGCCCATCTGTCATGTTTTTATATACTGGATATATGGAAGAGTTCCAAAACATATAATCAATCTCATCTATCATGTTTCTATATATGTGGAAGAGTTCTCTCTTATTTATCATGCTTCTTTATGTCGAGTAATTGAATAGAAGGGTTTTGTCCAAACATACCATGTTGGTGTTCCTAAGGATATTTCTGCAATGATCTCTTCCTGCAATATTACTTGAAGGTATGAATTTTACTTCCTAATGACAAGCTATTAAAGATATACATACCTCTTCCTTTATGCTTGTCATCTAGTATTCTTTCTTTTGAATGAGTTGCATCTTTCTTGAGGATGATGTCTAGAATGATGTTCAATATGAGACTCCTTATCTAAGATGAGAAGTACTCAATTATATATTCATGTTGCATCTTGATTATCTTCATTTTTATGAGCTTCTTTGATGCTAGCTTCCATAATTTTAGTAGAAATATACCTTTTTTCATGTTACAAAGATTCTTTCACATAGTGAAGAACCTTCATAATCACTATCAAGGATCCTTGTGATCCTTTCTAGCTAGTAAACTTCTTTTATAATGATATGGATGTCAAAAGTAACTATATGAATGGTGGAGTACTGGATGGTCCAAAATATTCTATCTTTGCTTGATGATTGCTATTGATGAGATACAACTAACGATGTAGATTCTAATCATTCCAATGATTTATGCTTCTTTCCATTATACGATGCTTCAAAAACCAAACTTGTTATAGAAATGTAACTGTGCTACTATCAATGTCATCTCATAATGAAAAAGAAAACATATTGCAAGTAGACTTGATAGTGGGGGAGTCCTTCAATAATATAGATCCTTAGTGTCTTCATTCTTTGGCTTCTTTTCTGGTTCTTTATTTTCTTTAGTTGTATGTGCTCCACTTATTTCCTTCCTCTTATTGTTCCTTTTATTTTGCGTCTATTTGGGACAATCTCTCTTATAGTGTCCATATTCATTGCATCAAAATCATTACACCTTGGACATATCTATATTTCTTTGTGATTGATTGTTGTTCCTTTGACAAGGTTTAAAATTTCCAAACTTCTATTTCTTCTTCTTTACTTTGTGTTGTTGTGGCTACAACCACCCTCCAAAAATTTTCCTTAGCTTCGTTTTGGACCCTCCCTATTGACCATCCTCAGCAGAGCATCACCCGATGCAATGAGTGCTAAGTGGACTATTGAAAAATCATGAGAAATTAGTCAGTTACGACTACCTCTCATAGAAATGGTCATAGATGAATGACTTAACACAATTGAATCCAAAAAAATGATATCTAATATAATGCACTGTGAAAACCCCTAATACTTAATGTCTTGCATCGTCAAGCACAAAGGCTTCAGCTGTTTCATAGAGTCTTGTTAACCTTTGCATGCAAGTTTGTTCCACCTCCTTCACAGGTTGCTTTTGAGACTTAGTGTCAGTTGCTGGTTGAGCAGCTCCCTCTAGGAATTGCGCAATTCTGGAGGGGAACCAACCTTCCCTCTAGAAATTGTGTAAACCCAGCCGGGATCCATAATTGTGCAATTCTTCCTAACAGTCTTCCTCTCAAAAATTCCACAATTCATCCTAGGACAGCTGCTTAGACTAGAAATTGCGCAATTTTGGGTAGTAGTCATATGCTTCTCCAAAAAATTGTGCAATCCCTCTAGGACAGCCAGCCCAACAGCTAGAAGAAATTGCATAAATTAGCCAGGCAACTTGGTGGGCTCAGAAATTGTGCAATGTAGTCAGACAAGATTCCTTGAGAAAATTACGCACTTTGACCTAGGACAGCTGCTCAACCCAGAAATTACGCAATCCTAGGAGACAGTCACCTGTCCCTCCTAGAAATTGAGCAATCCCTTTTGGATAGCCATCTCTGCTTAGCCCAAAAACTACACAGATTTTCATCCTAGGCTCGCAGATCGATGCATGTGCCTTCAGGTTGACTGATCCCCTTCGTGACAGAGAAAAATTAATTTACATGCATGGAATGCTTTTCCCAAGGCAACATGCAGAGGCATCCCTTGATTCAGGGATCTATTTTTAGCAGTTGGAGGTTACATGAAAGGATCATTTTAGAAACCTCCCGCCAAGTGTTGCTTTTCCTAGATTTGTGGCATGCACGTCACAACTTCAATTTTATCAAAACTCATCAACTGGATGCTGCAGAGCTCATTCCTCACATCGACATTATAGCTCTAACATCCCACATTGCATCTAAAAGTCATCGACACATTGAACTCAGTTGTTTCAGGGTAAGCCCGCTTTTCATGTCTTGTGCGACATTTCTGTCGCTTTTTGTGTTTTGTTTTGTGTGAGTGTTGTCAGTTGCGCATGGAATCCCCCCACGACATGTTTTGGGGCTTAAAGCCCAAGTTTTGATTAATATTGTTGTAAAAACTCCGCGAATTACGGGCGCGGAGCGTGAATTGTATGTTAGAGTCATAGGGTTGTCTGCCCTAAGTTTTGAATGTAGTGTTGGCCTACCCATGGTCCACGAACCATGGGATTGTATAAATAGAGTGAGTCTCTAAGTTGTAAAGCAGTTAAAGAAAAAGATGGAGTCTAAAAGATAACGAAGCATAGAGCAAGGGTCTAAGTGTCTTGGGTCATAGTAGTAGGAAGAGGCTCTACATCTGAGTGCGCAAAAGCCTAGTAGAGTCTGCAACTGAGTGCACGGACCCCTGCAGCTGAGTGCGCAGGGTAGAGTTGAGTCTGTAACCGAAGGAAGAAAATAATAAAGAGAAGTTTTATCTGAATCCTGTGTATCTGTTCTGAGTTATTACATGTTTGATATTACTTGCAATTATATTGTTTATTTACTACGCGCACTTATATGAATTATGAATAGTGTTGAGTATAACTAAAAGTGTATAAATAAGTTCAGTTAATCACCTAATATTGGCTGCGAGGAAGGACTTGGGTAATAACACTATTCGAGCCCCGAGTAGGGCTGCGCGAAGGCAACATCTTAGGCTACGGGGTACGGGTAAGTGTGTGTAACGACGTGCATGCAGGGTCGAACCGCGGACCACTAGAAACCATCAGACATCTCTAGGGTGCGGAAACCTGGTTCTAGCACCCTCCCATACTACTTTGGTTGAGACCTCAGTCCACGCTCCGCAAACTATTGCCGAAAGGGCCAGTAGTATTGGGATTTGTTTGGCTAAATCATCTCTGAACTTGGGTCAGGCCCCACTAAACCAACAAATGGTTCCATTGCCGGGACCAGGATCTGCATAAGGGATGTCTGATGTCGTCTCACTGGAATCCAATAAAGAAATAAATTGAAGGGTGGTTGGACAGGAAGATTCACGAGTTTGCGGCACAGGAAAACATGAATCTACGAGTATCAAAGGAATAATGGTTAGAGCGCTACTTATATATGGAAATCCACAAAATTTTCTTTGCATCCTTCCCCTCTGAGCTATAAAAGTGGATCGCAAAGCTAGCAGACGGTCAGGGAAGGTGTAAGCTCGACAAATCGATTGTGTGGACTTCGGAATTGGTGCACAGACTAGAAGCGTCAAAAGATAAGATCGCGCACACTGTGGACCATTGGCTTGATCAAATTATAGGATGATTTATCATTGAGTTCGCGGTAGATACGATCGTCAGCTACAGCGAGGTGGAACATCGGTTCCTCAAGGGACCGCGAGGTAAGTACATTAAATCATTGAACACTTGGATCAAAATGCCATTGTGTGGAAAGTGGGTTATGCGAATAAATTGATGTTTGGGACTACACGAAGTGGGAGGATCTACAGAAATGAAGGCAGCGTAGAGATAGAAAATATCCCCTTGATTTAGCCATGATGGGAAAGTGAGGAAGAGCTCGCGAAAGTTTCTCTGAGAAGCGCGATCAATCTAATAAGGTAGTGAATTCTGCACATACCACCCCCACCTACGCCACCACCAGTTTCACCATCATCAACCCCATCTCCAGCCACACCACCTCCGCCACCACCACAGTTAAATATGGCGAAAGCAATCAAATTGCCAGTACTCAGAGGAGTAGGGAACAAAGATCTGGACCAATTTTGGTTCATAGTAAGGGCTGTATGGGAAGCACAAGGATTCGTGGATGAAAATATAAATAAGGCAATGCTGGTAAGCGCGTTGCAGGATCGCGCACTAACGTGGTACATTAAACATTCTAATGACCATCCAAATGCAGGGATCGCAGATATCTAGGCCACGCTGAATAAGGAATTTAGCAGGCCAAAATCGGAGACACAATCAATTATCGGGTTTAAGGAAATCGCGATGCTTCCAGGCGAGACCCCACGGGATTTGGACCAGAGACTGAAGAGTATGATTCACGAAGCAAACATGACCTTGACAGATGGACATCACTGCACATGGTTTGTAGCGTCACTAACACCACATTTAAGGACGACGCTGTCACAACAAAAGCTATCCACCCAGGCCGAAGTTTTGGAGATTGTAATGAGATTGCACAAGACCCCTATACAAGATCCTGGTTTGGGAGTCCAACAAATCCACGCACAACTGCAAAATTTGTGTTTGGAAATGCAGAGTTTGAAACAAGACAGGACACCTCAGCCGGAGGTGCGCGAGGAGGTATGGTGCATAAAATGCAAAGGCCAGGGGCATGACAAGGACCATTGTCCAGTTTTCGCAAATTACTTGGCAAGAGGAGGGCCGATGCCGTTAAGACCAGAGGAACAAGCAAGACCAAGTGTGACGCATGCATTATGGTGCAAGATTTGTATGATAGGAGGAAAACACACTATAGATAACTATCACCTATTGCAGAAGTATACTCAGACATCCCAGTAATTGTTCTGTAATTTCTGCAGGTTGGTAGGCCATGATGAGCGCACCTGCAGAAGTTACGAGCTGATGATGGATCGAACCCCTGCCTATAGAGTGCAGACTGAAATACGAGCCCTCAATCTGAATGTAGGGATGGCATGTGCTGGATTTCAGGGGTGCAGACGAGGTCGAGGTGGAATGGGACCAGGAAGTGGTCGTAGACAACTAATTTGTTACAATTGCGGAGGGCCAGGGCACTATGCCCGCGATTGTAAGAAATCCGACAAGAGCATCATGTTTATATTATACCCAATTTGATCATGAGATGGAGGATTTCCCTACCCTGATAGCGAGGTTGCACAATAAAGGAGTACTTTAGCCTCCTCCGACTCAGAACATACAAATGATGAGGTCTAAGCCGCGCAGAGGACCCGAATGTAAACATAGTGCTTCAAAGTGGTATCACAACCGGAGATGACAAAGGTAAGCAGCCAGAAGAAAGCGTGTGGGTTCGCAAGGCTCCTACAAAGGAACCTGAATTTGATTTGGAGCGCGCAAAGGAGACATTCATGGAAGCTAAAAGGAGCTTCACGGAGGCCTCCACTTTAGGTAGTAAGGATCAACTAGAACCAAGGATGGATCCTTCAATGCTCACTACCTTTCTGGAGATATGCATGATACTTCTGTGTGACAGCAAGGCTGTAAAGGACTGCAGAAACTTATCACTAGGTGCGCGGGGTCATGAGAACCATGCATAGTTCGGAAACTTGGAAAGCATGCATTGCGAACAGGAAGGGAAATGAGATTGGTTGTGCAAATTAGAGTGTATGAAATGCATCAAGTAATTCTGGATCTTAGATCAGACGCAAATGTACTGCCAAAACAAACATGGGAATGCATGGGTAGACCCGTGCTACAATGGTCTCCTATTCAATTGCGAATGGCGAACCAACAAAAGATATTACCCATGGGAAGATTGCAAGGAGTAACAGTGGATATTGAAGGTGTGAGTGCGCTGGCGAATTTCGAAGTGATAGAGATTGTCGACGATAGCAATCCCTATCCCACGCTACTGGGAATAGATTGGGCCACTAATATGAACAAAGTCATAAACTTGAAGAAGCACAAAATGATTTTTGAGAAAAAGTCACTATGCGTGGTAGTACTACTAGATCCTACCGAAGGAGCGCGATACACTGAATTGGTGCGCGACGATGATAATGATAACGATCTCGATTGTGTTTATAAGATAACCACGCAAAAGCAAGAGTAGGTGAATCCAACAGCAGATGGTAGGATTTCATGGGAGCATGAAAGCTCCTACACTTCGGATTGAGACGAAGAAATAGAACGATGGCAGAATTGGTTGCACGAAGTAACCATGCTCAATTGCAAAATGATGGTAAGATCACTGCGCTGTGTGACAACAGAGATAGGGGATCTGCCTAGGTATGACGGGTTGACAGCGGTGGATGAATTTCTGAACAAATTTGAGATAGAAGTGCCGGAACAACAACGTTTTGACGCTCTGAAATGGGTACTTCATGCTATGCCTGCAAGGTGGTGGGGTATGCACTAACAGAGTTTCGGCGATTGGTGCGAATGTACAAGGGGTGTGCTTATACAATTTGGAAAACCCCAGCTACGAATGAGAGCCGGTTATGAGGGGTGAAACAGCCTGCGCGCCTACCAAGGAAAATTTTAAGGATGGAAAATTTTCTTGAAGTTTAAAAACATTGGCGAATCTCACTAATCCCTAATATGCAAAATATAAATTTTTTAATGATATATTTGCAAAATCATTCAAATTTATAATGATTTTATATATAGTCTCTATATAATGTTGGCGATTTTTAAGGTAAAATAATTTTATATTCTAAAATTTGGGCGAATCATCTTTTATAAAAATTGGAAAGTGGCGAATTGTTTTTTGGAAAAATCATGGAAAATTAGCCCACTGGGCGAACATTAGCCCCTAAAATTTTCCATGGGCCGCCTACCTTTCCAGATGGGTATAGATGTATGGAATGCAGCCCTCACAAACGCACACCACTCTCACGATAGAAAACAGGAACAAAATGCAGCGGTAGGAAAGACGAAGTGCACCAAAGATTATCCACGGGGAAGCATTTGACAGGGTGTGCGAAGTGCTGAACAAGGTCTGCCATGTGAAACGCAATGACTGGGACCTACGCATACCAGTAGTTTGATGGGCCTATAGGACCATGTGCAAAACCTTGACCGTGAGAGCAATTCCAAGGCTGCGGAATGAAGCAGGGACTGTAATCTCTAAGGAGCATGCAAAGATGAATCCGCACGTAATAGCACCCGTAGATTCGACAGTGCGCGAAGCTCGGGACGAAGAAATCACACAGCTACGTGAAGCAAAACATATAAGACTTCAGGAAGCAATTCGACAGGGAAACTTTAGACTTCGCGAACTTGAAAAGGACCGGGTACGACTAAGGAAGAAAGGCACTTTAATGGATGCAGAGGTCAAGAGGCTGGAAAATGAAATAAAGGGAGCATTTCTCGTTGATAAACCAAGGATGGCAAGGCAAGGTGTGGACGATCATACTAACGAATTAGAGGACTATCACCAAGAATTGGTTAGTCTACTGCCATGGCTAGGACTGCATATTGCCAAACACACTAACCAGGGAAGCGCATTGCAAAAAGTAGAGTGCGTAGTGCCGATCACTAGAATGGAAGATGAGGATTCTTTGTGAACCATGAAAAAGAAAAGGATGGAGCCCCACACAGGTGGTGCTACCACCTGACTAGCCATAGGGAGGACAGTATTAGTGCTCCAGGCAGTTGAAAGAGAGCACGGGACTATAAATTATTTTGCCTGGGAGTTGCGCGCTCTGAGAGGTGCGCGCAGGAGAAGAATGTCACAGGGTTCACGACCGCACAAGGAGGGCTGCACTGCTGCCCAGGTTGGCTGGGAAGTGACCGTTGGTGTCACTGTTCATGATGAGATGTTCGATTTAAGGCCAAAGGGAGCGGGCGGCAGGCATTTAAGATGAGAGTTATGGGCAATGTTTGGGAAAATTTTCTGCCAAGGAAGCATTGATGGCCCGGAATTGGGGGAACAGTCGAATTTGAATTCAAAAGGCGCTATAAAACTCAAAGGGCTGGCTAGCGAACAACACTTAGTCATTTGAGAATTGAGACCTTGAGCAAAGCATAGAGTGTTGAGAGTCGAGCAATAATTAAGCCCCTAAGTACACGAGAGACAATACTGTATAAAGATGATGACGACCACTAAGGATGGGTTGGGAATTGAAGAAGGAACCGCTGGCGAGGCCGCGTAGACTCCCATGGTACAGGATGTTCCTGAAGGTGGTGGGGTTGTGACAGAAATCCCAAAATCACCAAGGACGTCGAGGCCGAAGAAGGATAAGCAGGCAATGGGACTAGTACGCATATCCCTGAGGAATCCGCAGCACAGCAAGTTATTAATGGAAGAAAAAGGGAAGGTAGTCACGATTGAAACAGATGAGGGGGAAGAAGATTTGTAGGCCCTGATTACCACCGCAAAAGAAGAAGAAGACGTGGAGGAGGACATCCAACCGTTGCGCTCTGCAGCGAAACTACCCGCGTATGTCCCTCCGCGGAAAGGGAAAGCCAAAGTACCGAAGGATCTAGATGCAACAAAGAGTTCACTCCAGACCTCGCTCCTCCCCGATGGCATTGTATTTGAGGGCTCACACCTAGGCCGTGTGCCCACCATGAAATTTGAAGACTGGGACCTTGCAGACAGCGAGAAGTTCTCGCACCTAGAAACGACGAATTTGATGAAGCAGAATACTGAGGGGTCGGTGATAATGTTAGAGCCACGAAAATCGCTGCACAGTGTGGAAAAGGCCGAGTTGTTGCATTTGTTATGGATACCACATTTCCACCATGCGCCCATCACCATTTTTGTCATCAGGCAGCTATTCTGCCTGGTGCATGATGGGTATCTATGGCTGGAGGAGCCTATTCCCATCACGGTAGACCTCATCCACCGAATTTCTTGGCTTCCCTATAAGGGAAAGGACCCCATGACAATGACCGGAAAAAGTAATGTTTTGGCTCTCGTAAAGGCCATGAAGGCAAAGTATAAGCTGGAGAAGAAGAAGAGGGGATACGCTATCACCAGCATCAAGGAAAAAGGGGTGCGCGTAGCCACCCAACTCCTGGCCAGTAAAGTGATGAGAAAATTTCATGCCGATGGAGGTACCAGTGCCGGTGGTCGCGTTGGCCGAACAATGCATGGAGAGGGGCCAGTTCAACTGGGCTGAGTTCCTCTGCGAGGAGTTTTTGTTAAACTGTCGCGAGGCCCAGGAGCAGGGTAAGACCTTCCACTACACGTGGTTTCTCTTATCCATATTGCTGGTAGCAAGAGAACTGTCGGAGGATAGTCAGTTCCCGAACATTGACTGAGACTTACCAGAGGCCGTGAAGTACGCTTTGCTCTGGGCCACCAAGGACGCGAAACAGATTTGCGATACAAAAATTTTCTAGGTGCTCATGGAGGTGAGCATCCGAATGTGGATCAACAGGAGGCCGTGCCTGTCACCTATGGTGCACAATAGTCTGTAGAGTTTTGCAGACTTCAAGGCAGATATGCACAACATATACATTAGGGCGCGAAAGGATCTAGTGCAGTAATGGAGAAAGCTACCATTTATAGCCACTGACAACACAATCCTTACTGTATTGGAGACATGACCTCCGAGTGGTGCGCCCCAGATTTGGTGGAACTGGAGAAGGTGACAGCACAGAAAAAGAAGGATGATGCTAAGCTGCGCGTCACCCAACTGGTCGAGAGAAGGCGAAATGAAAAAGTGTCAGCCGAGGTAAGTGCAGTCCGTGAAGCAGCACAGGAAGCCGCAGAGCAAAAGAAGGCTACAGAAGTAGCAACAACAAAGGCCGCAACGTATAGGAAGAGGAGGGCCAAGAAACGTCCTCAAGGCAGGAGGCAGAGGACATAAAAATAGCAGAAGGGAGCGCGGACCCAGGGACTGTGTCCACATAGCTCAAACAGCCATGCATCGCAGAGAGATCGGGTCCAAGGAAGAAGGTCAAGGCTTCGAAGCTGGCCATTGACCCGATCACCTTAATCGAAGGTGATCTCCATGACATCGGCGAGACGGTCCGTGATGTCACCAGTGAAGCACTCCAATAGTTTATGATGGAGCACCAGAGTGTGTTGGGGGCCCTTAGGGCACAGCTGTAGGAGTTACAAGTGTGGCCCCCTCAGGAAGGTACCCTGTCTACCCACGTCGCAGTAGGCACTTCAACAGTAGAGTAGATGCTGCGCGCGAGGATGGCCAACACAATAGTGTTGCTAGAGGGAGCATTAGTATCATCAGATGCGATGGACCGAATGATGGTTAGCATGATGAAAGGCCTTGGCCTTAATCTAGCTACCCTTCCTTGGGAAACGCTCTATCAGCTACAGGATGGAATAACAGCAGAGCTGTGCGCTAGGGAGAACTACGCGATCCAAGTTCTTAGTGAACAGAAGATCAATATGGAGCAGCTCAGCTTGCAGTGCAATGAGTTGGTGTCGCAGAACCAAAGGTTGATGCAGACAATAGATGACACTTGCTAATGCGTCGCAGAGCTGTCTATCGCAGCAGATCTACTAGTAGAAGTGCGGATTCACAGTTTGGCAAGTGGAGTCTGTGACGTGAGAGAAGAGACAACAAAGGTTTAGCTGGAGCTGAACCTTCAGATTGTCGATCTGCGGTTGAAGGCGTAGCCTTCCACTCCCCCAGAGATCAGAGAACAACACATCTACGCTATTACAATAGGGTTGGAAGAGATTGGAGGTGTAGTGCATGACTGTACCAACATGTTGGAATAGGCGCTTGAGGTCCTCACGATGTTGCAGGAGGACCCCAACATCCAGCGGCTGGAGACAGAGGCACGCAAACTCCAGCAACAGTACGACAACATTAGAGGGATTGCGCAGACCGTAGTCCTTACTCAACAACTTGCAAGGATAAAGCAAGCTAAGGCATTAAAGGAGCAGGTGGACGTGGCGCGCCATAAGGAAGCAGTTCTCAAAGCGCGCATCCAACCATGGATTGATGAAGCCTTCACAATCACGGCAAATATTGAAGGAAATCTTGCGTAAATTCATGGGATGCATGCACAGATGCAGCGTAGCACGCTGGAAACAGAGGTCTCAAAAGGGAGAATGTAACAGGTTCAGCAAGCAGCAACTTAGTGCGATGCGGACATCTAGACCATTCAGGACCAGCTCGAGGGACTCCACGCCAAGATCGCCGCGCCGATAGAGTGAGTCGAGGACGAGTCACGATGTTTGTGTTAGGGGCCTGTTGGGAATGGAATCCCCCCACGACATTTTTTGGGGCTTAAAGCCCAAGTTTTGAGTAATATTGTTGTAAAAACTCCGTGAATTATGGGCGCGGAGCGCGAATTGTATGTTAGAGTCATAGGTTTGTTCGCCCTAAGTTTTGAATGTAGTGTCGGCCTAATGGGATTGTATAAATAGAGCAAGGCTCTAAGTTGTAAAGCAGTTAAAGAAATGGATGGAGTATGAAAGATAACAAAGCATAGAGCAAGGGTCTAAGTGTCTTGGGTTGTAGTAGGAGGAAGAGGCTCTACAGCTAAGTGCGCAGAGGCCTAGTAGAGTCCGCAGCTGAGTGCACAGACCCCTACAGCTTAGTGCGCAGGGTAGAGTTGAGTCTGTAACCAAAGGAAGAAAATAATAAAGAGAAGTTTTATCTGAATCTTGTGTATCTGTTTTGAGTTATTACATGTTTGATATTACTTGCAATTATATTGTTTATTTACTATACACACTTATGTGAATTATGAATAGTGTTGAGAATAACTAAAAGTATATAAATAAGTTTAGTTAATCACCTAATATTGGCTGCGAGGAAGGACTTGGGTAATAACACTGTTCGAGCCCCGAGTAGGGTTGTGCGAAGGTAACATCTCAGGCTGCGGGGTATGGGTAAGTGCACCTAGCGACATGCGCGTAGGGTTGAACCGTGAACCACTAGAAATCATCAGACATCTCCAGGGTGCGGAAACCTGGTTCTAGCACCCTCCCATACTACTTCAGGTGAGACCTCAGTCCACACTCTGCGGACTGTTGCCGAAAGGGCCAGTAGTACCGGGATTTGTTTGGCTAAATCATCTCTGAACCTAGGTCAAGCCCCACTAAGGCAACATTGTCTGCTTGATTGCAGTGAGCGCTTGCTATCATTTTGATCTATGTTAGCTTGTAGAAGCATCGTTTTAGTTTTCCTTCGTATCTCACTGTTGTCGCATACATGACACTGTTTTTGCGTGGACGATAGCCATTGCAGCGACTCACTTCACAGACAAGCATGCTTTCCCGTTTTCTGAATCCTGCACTTGTTGTTTGCATGTATGATCATTCACTCTTGTTTGCACTCATCTAATCATGCATTTAGACTTCTCATGTTTTTAGTTGCCTGTCAGCCGGTATGGGTTGCCTTGGCCCAGACCGTGCCTTGCCCGGCTAGCACTGCGAATTTCCGGAAGTGAAGGCTCTTCCTTCCCTCCATAAATTGTGTAGGTCTGGAACAAAAATGATCTCTAGCCTTGCATTGCACAATTCTTGGAGGCAGTGTCTTGTTGGCCCCAAAAACTATGCAATGCAGTTTGCTGGTTGCATGTCACTGCTGACTGAAATTGCGCACTGCGCAGTTTCAGTCCTCAGCAGGCTAGGCTAGATTGTGTATTGTGCAATTCCAGTAGTTCAGCCTCTTTACAACCTAGACTATACCTTGCACAGTTTTGGCAATCAATCTCCCAGCCTCCCAGTGGGAATTGCACAATCTTCATAGATAGTCACACAAGTATGTTGCATTTCATCCCTCTAGTTTGTTTTGGTTTTCAACTGACAGATTGCTTTTCATGAGTGTTTCTATGTCTCCAGGTATCACAGGTGTTTGTCTACCTCTTAGCAGCACAGGTACAATGGCTTCCAAGAGAGCAGAGTCGAAGACACCGTTCAGAGCACACTTGGGGATGCAGTCGATCAAGTGTCTATGAACTTGCCTATCTATGAAGAAATCAAGTTGTTCATGGACAAGGATATCAAGATGAAATGGAAACAGCGTCACGACGAGCAACACCATCAGTAGTAGCAGAAGGTAGCACACCCGCACACGACAAATGCAAGAGGAAGGTTGTTGACAACACGGAGGCGGAACAAAGTTGTGAGTTCAAAGCAAATCCACTCATGATGAAAGCAACTTTGGAGATTAAGGCTATGAGGTGATGGTGTGACACGACGATCGCGCGAAGGCAGAGAGAGAAATAGAGAAGGAGTTGCATGTGCTGAAGCAACAACTCAAGGAAGAACATGAACTGCACAGACTAGAAAATGAGTTGTAGTAGGAACAGGTACAGATAGATGAAACTACACTTGTACAAGTTATAGATCCATCCCACCAGCTGGCATGAAGTAGACAAGGTGAGCAGTGATGTTGATCGAATGTAAGGAAATTCAGTGGCATGCATGTCATTGTGCACATGCATGCGATCCCACCCATTTGTCACACACACCGAGGCGAAGACAAGAAGCAAGTTTGATTGGAGCTGAATATGTATTCCGACAAGTTGATGCGCACGGCCACCAGAACATGCTTGGAGATCAACGTAAACACTACGAAATAGCATGATGCTGGTCCACTCACACCTAGGATGACCATGCACATGATATCAGACGAGTTGGATAGAGGAGGCATATCAGTGTACCTGGATGCAGTGGAGGCGAGAGTTCGCTTTCAATAGGATGTCACCATTGAGCGCACGGACACCATCATGGATGACCAAGCTTGGCATCAGTTCGCCACCATCGACCATCACAAGGATTTCAAAGAGTTGGTCTCACCACAATGGTCTGAGTGTTAGTGATGTCTTGCATGGATTTCTCAAGCCATTTGGTCTCACATGGGTACATGTGCAGATTGTATGTAACGTCTTGTCAAGTGGAATTTCAAGTGTTGACAATTGAATGTAATAGTCATATAGTAGTTGAAGAGTCATCAGGGTAGATGAGAAATCACAAAGGGGAATGTCAAGGGTCACCCCACCCTTTGCTATTTATAGTACCTCATAACTCATTGTAGAGGATTTTGGTTAGCCAAGCTTTCAATATGAGTATCTTAGAGAAAGTTTGGACAGTATTTTAACGAGCCTTGGCTTCTCCACTGTTCAGAGCTAGTATATCTATTTGGAGGAGCATGTGGCATTGATTGTAACGTTCCAGCGTTGGAACTAGTGGTTGGTCATGGTTGTATTGTATGAATGGAACTTTCACTTCTTAATATAATAGAGCCAACATGTTTCATGCATATGTCGTATTGTATTTTGGCTATCTTGTTTTATCTAAATGATATATGTATCTGTTTTCTTACACATGCATGTATGGCTATTTTCTGTATATGTATGTATGAATCTTATTGAAATGTGTTGTTGGTTTAACCATCACTTTGGATTGCTAGCTTACTTTCCTTCTAGTTTGTGATGCATCTTTTCTCATGTGTTCCCTTCTTAAATCCATGCTTTCACAGGTTTCCAAGGGTTGCACTCACCTCACCCTTCATGTGTTAGAACCACTCATGCACCTTCCTTGACTTGCTGCATATGTCACACCCTTGCTACCAACAAGGACATCATACTTGCCTCTGCGTGCAACCACAGTCAAGGTGATACTGCACGACCCACTATTAGGACTACTACATCAAATGGTCTAAGGTCTGGTTGGGACTTCTTATCAGGGAGATCCCCTGACATGTTGGTGGGTCTAGCACCGTCAACATCTTCATGCTAGAAGGAGGGCCAGATGACAAGCTGAGTCCTCACATTTGCTTTGAATCTCTACATATCTATCATGACTAACTACAGAGTTTCTCTTCCAAAGTGTACGTCTTATGGAAACGACTTCATTATCTCGGAAAATCTCTCAGATAACTTGTCACATAAAACATACAATGGTGGAGGCTACATAGCCTTGGTTAGGCACATGATCAGCATTGCAGGCTCATGCGAAAGACATGGAATATTTGAAGAATACATGACCTATGCACTATTCATATACATGCTTCAAGGGCACCTAATGAACTGGTGTGCCACGCTACCTGAAAAATCTATTCATTCTCTTTCTCATCTGGTCATAGAGATCGACGGTGCTTTCAATCAGTTAGACCATAAAGCACTCAACAAAGAAATTCTGGAATTACGAAAAGCATCCAATGAATCTGTTGAACAGTTTCACACACGCTTTTGTAATCTTGCATACGAATTTCTTGAAGATGAAATTGATTGGGAATTTCTCGATGGAAGATTTGAGTATCTTCTTCACATATCCGAAAATTCGCAACTCTTGAAATCATCCAAACCCCACTCAGCACACTTCGGTAATGGAGTTGCGCAATCACAGGCATGCACAGTTGTTGTCATAAGTGACTGTCTGCCTTCACCTCATCGAACAACTCCACCACCGCAGAGTGATGTGGGAAATTATGAACACACATCTGATGAACTGTCACATCCTCCCACCCCACTTTCTCTTGATATCTGTGAAGATTTGGCTTGCAAGCCCGTTGGTTGTCACATGGATTCATTACCTCAACCTCCATCCCCATGTTCTGTTGATCCTTTGGATTGTACTATCTTGTGCTCTTCTGTTCCGGAATCCTCACCTGTTGTGAACGAGGATCAAGTTGTCGACGGAGTTGGTTTTATGTAGCTAACCTGCACCATCATTCATGATGAGTGTGTGCGGGAATCTAAAGAAGAACCCGTGGTGAAGGATGACTCCCTTCCATTTGTGCCTCACCCGATCTATCCTGACATCCCTTGTGATTCTGCCACTGTTGATTTCCCCTGTGAAAACTCATTTTCGGATGTTCCTACTTCCGATCGTTCACAGGACATGTTGGATGTTAGTCTATCATTACATTGTGGAGAGGACACATCTTCCTCCAAAAATTTGTCCAATTTGTCATCTATATTTTCTGAAAACATAGAGGGTGAACATCCTTGCTTATCATCTACCCCTCTGCACGATCCATCAAATCATGAGGATGCCGACAAACATCTTGGATTTTTTTAAACTTGTTTGTCATGATCTCTCTACATCTTCATTCGATCACAATGTCCATTCACTCATTGTTAATATGTCTAAGACACTAGTCTACGATGGTCTATTTGTCGACAAAGTCAAAACCCCGCAGACTGTCGAGGCACTTCAACCCAAGCTAATGGTTATGTCAGGTCCTCGCTGTCCTGAGATTGGTTTCGCTTCTGATCAGGAAATTTTTGAAACATGAAAGGCTCCTCGTCACTCATCTGTATGCATTGAAGATCAATCTAACACTCAAATTTCACTTCCTCCACTCAAACTACATGATCCCATTTCTCATTCATTGGAGGAATCTCACACAACAAGCACAATTGTGCAACATAAGTGGTCTACTTTTCTCATGTTTGCTTGCATGTCACAGTGAAGAGAATGCATACACTCAACATCTACATGCAGTGTAGCACAACACCATGGAAAGTCCACAGAGTACATGTCATGTGCTTTCATTCATTTTTGTTCTGTGGATGCTTGTAAGCTTAGAGTGTGTACATCTTCATCATTATATATTTCATGCCTGCTAGTTTGCGCAACTGTTATGTTCGCAAACCATGCATTCACCAACATGGGTCGACCAATGCGCCGATGGATGCATTGGAAGTATCAATTCACGTGAGATGACCCATGCACTATTAGCCTAGGAGTAGGAGTAGTTTTTGCTTTGATTTGTTTGCTTGCATGCATTTTTTCTTCCTTCTTTGTGTGTTTGCTTGCTTGCTCGTTTGTTTGCTTACTCGCTTTGCATACACATTTGCTTCTACTTCTTGCATTGCATTTTGTTTTGTTTTCTTGTTTTCGTTTATAGGTTAGTTTCACATGGACCTTTGAAACAAGATGGGTGAAGTACAAGAGGAATTGTACAACTATCAATACTTGGTTATTTGTCATCCTGCCTCTTATGTAAGAACTTGTTGTCTTCAGTCCATGATACATCAATGGAAAATATGCACTCTTCGAAGTGAAGCTTGGTGAAAACACAACGCTTGCACGCGAACTAGTACCACCTACTCTAATCGATTGTTTTTGGGTTAATCCTTGTCAGTTCAGTCAATCAGAGTAAGGTGAGGGGAACGTCAGAGGTATATACAGACTACTTCTATGAAGAAACAACTTATTTTGCTCTCAATAAATTGGGATCCCTCTTTCACCTCTGAAATGAATAATTGTTATGCAAAGTTATGAAAAAATGAAAATGTGAAAAAAGTTTAAAAAAATGAAAAATGAATAAGGCGAAAGAAGAGAAAGGCTTCTTGCGCAAAGAGGTGATACAAGTAACTCCGTTGCGGTACTCACCAGGCTCGCTAGCAGTGGAACGATGCTTGTGTTCCTGAGTGACTCCGCTGGGGTACTGTCCAGGCCTACTGGCAGTAGAGCAACACCAGAGATGAAACTTAAACTCTTACGATCATATGACTTGTGCACCTATATATCCCTCATCCTAAATCAAAACAATTATGTTGGCTTGGCTTGGAATGTGTGTTGATCGATTAAGGGCTTGGTAGATGCTACATCTTACAATAAAGCAAGTGTGGAAACCAAGACGAACAGAGAACTGAACAATGCTTCTGGAGGTGTTAGAGTTTCTTTTCACGAACAACGTCCATTCAGAGAGATGGAGTTCTACTAATGTGTCACCAAGTGTTGTAGTGGCTACAACTGCCCTCCAAAATTTTGCCTTAGCTTAGTTTTGGAGCCTCCCCACCGACCATCCTCAACAACATGTCTAACATCGTCAAGCACATAGGCTTCAGCTATTTCATAGAGTCTTGTCAGCTTGTGCATGCAAGTTTGTTCCACCTCCTTCACAAGCTGCTTTCCAGACTTAGTGCTAGTCGCTGGTTGAGCAGCTCCCTCTGGGAATTGCGCAATTCTGGAGGGAAATTAGCCTTCCCTCCAGAAATTGTACAAACCAGCTGGACACATAGCTAGGCTCTAGAATTGCACAATTCTTCTTGACAGTCTTCCTCTCAAAAATTGTGCAATTCATCCCAGGACAGCTGCTCAGCCTAGAAATTATGCAATTCTGGACAGCAGTCACCTGTTGCTCCCAGAAATTGTGCAATCCATCTGGGACAACCAACCTAGTAACTAGCAGAAATTGCGCAAATTAGCCAGGTAGCCTACTAGGCTTAGAAATTGCGCAATGCAGTCATACATGCTTCCTTGAGAAAATTACGCAGTCTGACCCAAGACAACTGCTCAGCCTAGAAATTACACAATCCTGGGAGACAGTCCCTTGTTACTCCCAGAAATTGCACAATCCCTCTAGGAAAACCATCTCTGCTCAACCCAGAAATTGCACATATTTTCATCCCAGGCTCACAGACCGATGCATGCGCCTTCAGGTTGACTGATCCCCTCCGGGACTGAGAAAAACTAATTTGCATGCATGGACTGATTTTCCCAAGGCAACATGCAAAGGCATCCCTTGATTCAGGGATCTATTTTTAGCAGTTGGAAGTTACAGGCAAGGATCATTTCAGAAACATCCCCCTAAGTGTCACTTTTCCTAGATTTGTGGCATTTGCGTCACAACTTCAATTTTATCAAAACTCATCAACTAGACGCAGCAGAGCTCATACCTCACATCAACCTTGGAGCTCTGACATCCCACATTGCATCTAGGAATCGTCGGCACATTCAACTCAGTTGTTTCGGGGTAAGCTCGCTTTTTCATGTCTTGCACGACGTTTTTGTCGCTTTTTGTGTTTCGCTTTGTGTGAGTGTTTTCTGCTTGATTTCAGTGAGCGCTTCCTGTCGTTTTGATGTATGTTAGCTTGTAGAAGCACCATTTTAGTTTTAATTCACATCTCACAGCTGTTGCATGCATGACACTATTTTTTCACTGACGATCGTCGTTGCGGTGACTCACTTCATACACATGCATGCTTTCCCATTTTTTGAATCTTGCACTTGCTATTTACATGTATGATCATTCACTCTTGTTTGCACTCATCTCATCACACATTCAGACTTCTCATGTTTTCAGTTGCTCGCCGGCCGGTTTGGGCTGCCTTGGCCCAAACCGTGCCTTTCACGGCTAGTACTGCGCATTCCTGGAAGCGAAGGCTCTACCTTCCCTCCAGAAATTGCACAATTCTAGCCCAACACTGACCTCTAGGCTTGCATTGCATAGTTCTTGGAGGCAGTGTCGTGTTGGCCCCAGAAACTGCGCAATGCAATTTGCTAGTTGCATGTCACTGTTGACTGAAATTGCGCATTGCACAGTTTCAGTCCTCAACAGGCCAGGCTAGATTGTGCATTACATAATTCCAGTAATCAGTCACCCTCCCGACAACCTGGACTGTGCCTTGCGCAATTTTGTCAGTCAATCTCCTAGCCTCCAAGTGGAAATTGAACAATGTTCATAGACATTCACACATGTATGTTGCATGTCAGCCCTCTAGTTTGTTTTGGTTTTCAACCGATAGATTTCTTTTCATGATTGTTGCTATGTCTCCAGGTATCACAAGTGCTCGTCTACCTCTCAGCAACATAGGTATAATGGCTTATGTTATCACTTAAGAAATGATTTCTAAATTCGGAGCATCAGTTCTATTCCAAAGGGTTGGTGTTAGTCTTGGTCTAGTCTTTCCATGGTTGCTTTATTGTCTAAGATCTAGAAACGAGTCTTGTTGGTATGGTCAAATAGGGTCAACACTCCATTCTTGCCCATCACTGGTCCCACATCGCAAATTATTTCCATGTGTCAAGCTTGTGTCAAGGTTTACATTTTACATTTGTTCCTAAATTCATAGTGTTAGATGGTGATTAAGTCGTTGTTATGGTTTTTAGAGTCTAAGTCATAGGGTTAGAGTCTCATTTCCATCATCAAATATAGCTCAACAACCTTGTTTCACACTTTATGGATCTCATATCATCTTTTGAAAGTCATGTGTTTAGCCATTTTGGAAAATTTTTGAAACTTGCTACGAATCCATGTTTTCGTAGTGCAGACAGTGTAAAAAACTAGTTTTGCGCTACGAAATCACTGAACTAGGAGTTTTCGTAGCGCGCTACGAAATCACTGAACTAGGAGTTTTCGTAGCGCGCTACGAAACCCCTGAAAAAGCCTATTTCAGCATAAAAAACTCTGTTTTCTGCGTTTACTAGTCAACTTCCAGAAGGGGTCCTGAGGAGCTGAGAACTCAATTTTGAAAATTGAAAGAGGATTTTCTTAATAACATGCCAAAATACAAAAACCTCTTTCAGTTTCTTCAAATTCATTCAGAGGTGGGAGGAATATATGGTTAAAATTGCACTACGAAACTGTTGAAAGTCAAGCTTGGTCTTCTGGTTTTAGCAGTCTTTTTCAAGATCAGTTTCTGGTAAAATGAAAAGGTATTTTGGAATTATGAAGGATTTTTCTCTTCATCAACTCTCCAGCTACAATAACCTATCTCACTTTCTTCATAAGTGTTTTCAGTTGGGATATAATAAGCTTTCTTTGAGACTTTAATTTCAGAGAACAAATTTTTCCTGTTTCACATGTGTTTTTCAAGGACCGATTATGGACAGCTGGAGAAGAGTTTTAAAAAACCCAAGAGAGGTTTTTGTTCTAGACAGAATGGAATACAAAAACCTCCTTCATTTTCGTAAAATATGTCATGAGTGAGAAGATAAGGGCTTTGTCCCATGTGCCATTTTCAAGGATCCTAAGCCTAAAAATAGGGAAATATGTTCCCTAATTTCCAGGGTTTGTCATCAGCAGTCAGGTGACAACGTGGGAGGCTTCATCAAATTGGACTTCATGAGGTTGCAGCTGTCAAATAATTCTTTCAATTTTTAGATAAGGTTGTTGTAATCATAACAAGGAGTTGTACTCCTAATTGTATTAGGACTCTAGGACTGCTAGTTTGCTGTCATTTGTATTTAATAGTTTGTTTTATGGTTAGAATAGGTGTCACTCATAGAAAATTCGAATTATCTTGATGAGGGATGAAGGAATACATGTTTTAAATGCTATATATAGAGCAAGAGGTCGAATTAGCAAAGGGTTGGAGACTTTTTGGCTCAGCTGTTGCTCTATGTGCAGACTGTGTATATTTTTAACCTAATGCAGAATTTCTACTTAGACAACTCAAGATTCATGAAGAGTTCTTGTATTTTCTTGTTTTGATGGCATCTTCCTATACTTACATTGCAGTGATGTTTACTTATGATACTCATAATTCATCAATGATGCTCTAACTTCCTTCATAGATAAACTAACTGTGTTTCACTGTTTTATATTTGCATTTCTGCACTTGAACTCTATAATGCCTTGACTTCCATGCTAGGTAGAATGTTTTGGCTTCACTACTCAGGATTCAAAGAGAGTTTTTAATGTCTTATTGTCTCATGGCTTTCCTCTTTTACTTACTTGCAGTGGTATGAATACATGTTACTTATAACTCATCAATGATGCTCTAACTTCCTTCATGTATTTATAAACTGTGTTTCCTTGCATTGTATCTTTGTTTTGTTGATGTATAAAAACTCTCTACAACATATATGATAACTTATGAAAACTATGACAAAGAGCTAGAGGGAAGTCCGGTCATAGCTCTTCTAATACTAGTTGACTGAAGGTCCCTCCTGGGATCAAATTATGTTGCCCTGGTAGTTGGACTTTCAACCTGTCTGATTGATTATTAGACCCTTGAGGTAATTGATAGATTCCTCCCTGTGCTTGCATTTGTCTTTGAGAGCTTCCATTTATGTGTTCTGATCATTAATTTGCTTCCTCAGTAGAGCATTCTCATACTTTGACTGTATCCTATAATCCTTGATTGTTTCTCGAAGCTAGTCAATCATTGATTTATTGGCCATGCAAACCACACATTTTTCATTTTCTGATGCTCTGTCAAGCGGATTCATGTCCATGACTTCGCAATGAACAAATCAATCACTCTAGGGAAATATGGAATAGTCGAGCAACTGCAAAAGAAGAGTGGAGGGGAGACCAACAGAAGGGAGACTCGAAGGGAAAATGGATGATGCAGGGAGGTAGGGAGAATGGAAAGAGAATGCATAGGTAGAAGTAGCATACAAGCAGCCCCTGGAAAGGGAGAGAGTAGATAATAATGACCAGAACTTGGGGAAACATGGGAAGATAATTCACTGAAGGAAAGGCCAGCAACATAGGAAGGCAGGCCCAGAGAAGCGCAACAACAGAGGCAGGAGGAAAAAAACAGAGGGAGGAGGGAGCACAGAGCTGGAAGAGGGTAGGGACGTTGTGACAAAGGATGAAGATAAGCATGGTGGGTGCATGAATATATAGAGAGGTGGAGAGTAGGAACGAAAGGATATCCATTAGGAGATCATGGGAGTCATATGAGAGCATGAGGAGCATGGGAAATGAGAGGAGAGAGTGAGGGAGGTCGAGAAATATTTTTTTGGGATTGGAATCAGAGAATAATGAAGTAATATGATATTATTCAACCAACAATCCCTATGTCGAAGTGACATTGGTTGAATTTGTCTGTAGGGACAATTATCGGATTGGAATTTGAACATGATCATTCAAAATTCGAGACCCACCAGGAGGATGAGAAACTTCTAAGTTGGCCTGATTGTCTACAGTTTTGTTGTTCAATCTCAGAATATGTTTAAATGAGACCTTTCCCATATTCACAAAATTTTTCCATATTCTTTTAATGATTTGCCTCAAAGCCTTGTTTGTCAGAGTGCTTCTCTCAATCATCACTTGGATAATGATGGCCGAGTCTCCCAGAAATACCAGGTTCTACATTTTCCTTTGTTTTAGTATCATTGTGCCTAATAACAATCCATAAGATTCTTCTCTATTATTTAAAATTTCCCCAAGGCCCCATTCATAAGTAGTTGGATTAATACCACCTGAATCATAGAGGATGCCTCGAGCTCCAGCTTTGCCAGGGTTTTCCTTGGAGGCACCATAAAAAAGGAGGCAAGGTTTATTTAGATATTTCATCCACAGGATGAATTCATCACTTTTAATCTTATGTTCCATTTATGAATGTTAGGATTTGAACTGATGATGCTTGGCCTATTATTCCTGCACATTTCATAATTAATCCAATTTCTCTCCTCTCGTTGGATCTGTATGGAATCTATTGATTTTTACTCCTTTTGATGATAATAATTCTATTTCCAGACTCCAAGTCCTTGACAATACATTGCTGATGCTTGGAGGTAGATCGTTGAAAATTTGTTGATTTCTTGCCAACCAGACTTGCTAGCACAGAAAGGAGGGAAGACTATTCCAATATCTTTTGATGGTTTCCTTTTTTTTAGGGAGTATGGGTATTCCCTTTTCCAAGTAGAGAAGAATTCACTGAAAGATTGTGATAGTTGCAAATTGGCCTCCAAAGGTCTTACAAGAAGGAGCCAACATTCTTGAGCGAAGGAGCAGTCAAGGAAAAGATGTTGAATGCTTTCTTCACTCATAAGACACATTGGACATCTGGAAGGGCCTACAAATCCCTTTTTTTAGATTGTTAGCAGTTAAGACTTTACCTTTTAGGAGTGTCCAGATGAATATTTTGACTTTTGGTAAACTTTCAGACTTCCACACTGTTGGTCAGGTAAATCCCCTCTGCGGACAGAGGCGATCCCACTAGCCTATAACAGAACTAGCCACAAACAAACCACGCTGCTACGCAAGTTCCTAGTTATGCATCAAAGGTGAATCAAGAAGACTAACCTGGAGTCCAACACTATGATTGAAGCAGAGTTGATATCCTCGCTCCCTTGCTCCAACAGATCACAAACGAACACCTGCACATGCAAAGGAAGAGACAGATACCAACATAAAAACTACCAAGGCACAACTATATTTCAGTTAGAAAGGAAATAAATCAACACATCACCATGATAGATAATGAGATTGGAACTATAATAACAGTCGCTTATCAATTAATAAACAGGAAAAGTTACAACCATTGTTCTGACGTCGACCCTTCTCCTGGCTGGGCGAATAACTATATGTGTCTTGCCATGCATCTCCTCTCCGGCAGCATAACCTCTCTAGCACTCACTAGCATTCCTCCAAGAACTCAAGAACTCAACATCTAACACTCCATGACCAATAATCATCACTACTATCACTCAATCATTAAGTCACTAGCACTAACACTCTAGCTTGTCCAATGCATAATGACAAGCTTATATAGATGAAGAAGGGAGGAGGATACGACGAACCGGGACACCTTTTGCGGATTAGCATTATCCTCAAAAGCCATAAAGATGGATAAAGCTCGACAAAAGACAGATTTTTTATCCTCAGAAAAGCTCCATGTAATGAAGGAAAAAACAGTCGGACGTGCGTTAAGGCAAAAAGCACGACTAAATTTGGTTGGCACGACTGTTGTTCTAACGCAGAGCGCCAATGGTCGCGCCCTCTTTTGAGGATCTCCATGATTGGCGCGGGTAAGATACTGTGGACTTGCGCCAATGGAAAAAGAGCACTTTTCAAGGATAATCTGCGGAAGGTGTCTTCAGGGAACATGGAGTACATACTCAGGGGAACATAATGCAAGTGTTTTTAGACTTTGTCACTTCTTATAACTCCCGAGATGGGTCCTCCAATGTACGATAAGAGGAGTAACAGGGATGGTGACAAATTACTGTGTAACAGATGCACCCTAAAGCATGAAGTCCGAGAAGTGGAGAGGGGTGAAATGCTTTACAAGAACACACATAAGAGCACATATAGTTACTGTCGCCGAGGAGCTGTATTAAGAGACATGACTGATAGTTCAATTACATGATGTACTTGGTATGGTCGCAGCCATCCATAAGAGAGTACATAAATAATTTGGATCCATAGTATGGACGCAGCCATCTGGTTAGGATCAATAAACTGACTCAGGTATGGTCGCAGCCATCCAGTGAAAGAGTCAAGTATCAAGAATCACACCTGGATTACAACAGACACAATCCAGGGTCTTGCGCTCCAACTCGACCCGAACAAGAGTACAAGTCCAAGCATGTGAATATATGAGCTGAAGTTGAACATGCATGAACATCGTCTGATTACCAGTCAATAATGGAAACTGTTAACAGACGCGAGAGGTACCACCAATAATGACAATGGCCCTCAAGGTACTATAGGTACAATCTACGGCGTGTGAATCAATGGTCTGAAGTCGAACACCCGTAGAATCATTCGATCGGAGGCCAATGATGAAAACCTCACGTCGAACACGAAGAACCTGCCATTGAGGCATGCAGGCTCCAAGGCACCGGAAAGGAGTCTCTCGATCAATTCCCTGGATAATGAGTTGAAGTCGACAGGGAGTGACCTTGATCGAAGGTGGGCCATAATGTTTCCCACATCATCGACACGAGACAGAGAGATGAAGTTGTGAATCAAGATTGTGCGAACTATCAGAGGGAGGTTGTTTTGCAGAGGTCAACTTCTCTTGAACATATCGGCGGCACATTAACGGAATTGGCAGTATTTGACATCAATGTATCAAAGGTCATGATGACGAGGCAATGAGTGAATGAGAGGTCAAATAGGGTACCCAAGTCCATGGAAGCAAGTGAAAGATATGAGATGAAATATCCCCACCCCGGACACGAAAGCAAAAAGTGCCATGTTCAAGAGCGACATACTGTCGTTACAGTAATAATTATGGTTCAAAATTTTTTTTTTCCCCCTGCCATTTCTGGCGAGTACCCCAGTTATTTTTACCAAGCTTGATGGGGATAGCATATGCTTGGGTTGTGACAAAATCCGATGTCATTAAGTTTTAACGAGTCTGACAAAGGAAGAACTCGGCGTCTTTTCATGTTTAGAGAGTTTGAAAAGACAGCAGAAAAGGAAAATCCAGGGAGGTCCTTTTTCGTAAAGTTGTGTCTCTCGGGCCCGAAAAAGTATAAAATAATACCCGAAAGAACCGCCCGATCATTACGATCGAGGAGTACTTTTCATAATTAGTGATTTTGACCTGAAAAAGTAAAAAAGCGGTCAAAACCACGTCGTTTCGTAACCACTAACGAGTTTGAAACGACAAAAACCCGGTAATCTTTTTATGTTTTAACGGTCGAAAAAAAGAACTTAAAACGACCGCCCCTTATCACCATTTAACGAGTCAAGAGGAGCGACTCGGTAATCTTTTCCTCTTTAAATGGTCAGAAAAGAGCTGAAAGCGGACCTCCATTTTTATTTTCTTTAACGAGTCAAAAAGGGAAAAATACTCGACAATCTTTTCATATTTTACGAGTCAGAAAAGAGCGTAAAGGCGACTCGCCCTGAAGGAACGAGTGGTATAAGGGATAGTAACTGGTTTCGGTAATGGTGGAACTCACTTAAAACACGTAAAGGTTAAGAGGTTGGCTAATAAAACCACTCATCGTTGCGGTTCCTCAGGAAAGGAGAAACAACCAAGTGAAAGCATATGATCGGCCAAAAAGATGGTGGCGATGGAATGAAACAACCAAGGCTCATCTAGCAGGATTTAGCGGATAAAAGGCAATCACGGGATGTAAATGGGTTCATTTTTACACAAGCTTGAACCATGGAGAACTTTGCTTGTTAAAATTTTTGTTGCATGCCCCCAGCATGATGCCCCCAGCATGATCATACAAATCGAGGTACATGCCCCCCAAGCTTCATGGCATTCACGGAGTGGATGGAATGAAGGTTTACTTGGAAAGACTCGATTTTGAAGGAGGATGCATGCCCCCCGGGCTTCAGTCACGCGCCCGGGTGAGCTGTCGTCATCAGAATGACGGGGCGGGTGCTGGGGCATTTCCTGTGGAAATAAGACCATTTAGGAATGGCAGATGACTATATGTGAAGTGTGAACCGGGAAATGAAAGTTGGTCTACGACTTTGATCATTCTTCCTTCATGCGGAAAACACATCACTCTGAAGAGTGAGGACACAATAGCACGTATGCGATAAATATAGTCTCGTCCAAGGAGTAAATTGTAATCTAACGGACCTTGGACTACCATGAGACCCATTTGGATAGTCTTCCCTTCTAACGTGATAGGTACATTGGGAAGAATTCCTAAAGGTCGAGTGATTTCTCGATGGAAACCTATGAGGTTTCTCATCTCAGGCAGAAGCAGTGGGGAACCAAGTGCTTCCGAAGCTGTTGAAGAAAGGATACTCACAGGAGATCCCTCATAAATAATTGTACCAGCCATAACCATGCGGTAGACTTGGACTATAATTCGAAATGGTATGGTGGCTGGTAACCGAGGATTAACTAGTTGATCCCAATTAAAGGAAACAACTAGGTTGCTTGGAGGTGGGACTGGATAGACAGCCGGATATGATTCTAATGGAATTTCTTCCTGGTGTGAAGGAATGAGAGGGATGCTCACTTGATCATTAACGTCTATGTCAATGAATAGAATTTGGATGGTGGGTTCTTCATTCTTGGCAGTGATAACATCATCTAAGGAGGTAACTTCTGAAGGCGAAACTGGGTCACTTGTAATCCGGACCGTTTGACTGTTGTCTGGTTTGGATTCAGATGTAGGATCATCTAGGGTTGGAAATTCTGAAAACAAAACCGGGTCACTTGTAAGCCGGACCTTTTGAATTTCGTCTAGTTTGGATTCAGGTGTAAGAGCATCTAGGGATGGAACTTCTGTAGGCAAAACCGGGTCACTTGTAATCCGGAACTATGGACTTTCGTTTGGTTTGGACTCAGGTGGTTCATCTTTGATGATCAAGTGGTGCGTAGATGATGAATATAAATCACTCGTTCCGACCAGGGACTGGTCTGGAGCAGGCGGAGCACAGGTAGGTTCAGGAAGAGAAAGCTGGACTAAGGAGGAATCATGTTTGATCACTTGGTTAGTGGAGAGATGCTCTGCAGTTGTAAAAAGACGCTGATATCCAGCGGGTAGTTGGGGTAAGGGATCCGACAGACTTGCCAACAGACGGGAAGCTTCATCCATAAGTGGACAAAGGCGAAGGAGATGATTACCTTCACAAAGTCGAGAAGGGAAACGAACCTTCCCTTTTCTGTTACCAACTAGTAAGGTATCGTCGATTTGCGACAGTAAGGGGCGAGTCAGGTCACGGGACCATATGTCTAGGATCCTGGGAATGCCAGGACAATCAAAAAGAAAATGGTCCCCTTTGCATAATCGACAAGGAGACCGAAGCTTCCGGGGAGGAGCAGAAGGTGGTTCCACTTTTGATAGCTTCGACTTTAAGGGGATCCAAACGGATGCCTTCTCTAGAAACGACAAAACCGAGAAGTCTGCCAGATTCAACGCAGAAGACACATTTGTGAGGATTTAGCCGGATTCGGTAGTACCGACAGCGAAGAAAAATTTCGCGAAGGCGTTTAGGGTGGTCCTGACGTTTAGCTGAATGAGCAGGAAGATCATCCAAATAAGGTTGCACAATATGCCGAATGTCATGAAATGCATATGACATTGCGCGTTGGAAGGTAGCACCGACATTTTTAAGACCGAAAGGGAGCTTCTTATAGGCAAAAGTCCCCCATGGGCAAATAAAGGCCGTTTTGTGTTGATCAACCGGAGCAATATTGATCTGGTTATAACCGGAGAAACCGTCCATAAAAGAATACATTTCACTGACGGCACACTCGTCAATGATCTGATCAATGAATGGTGTGGGAAAATTATCTTTAGGACAGGCTTTGTTTATATCACGGTAATCGACACAAACCCGGATTGTACCTTGTTTTTTAGTTACAGGGACAATGTTAGAAACCCAATCTGTAAGAGGAATAGGGTAAATAAAACCGGCGTTAAGAAGCTTTTCTACTTCGGCCTTAATCGCCGCAGCCTTCCGAGGGTGTACAGGGCGTAGACGTTGACGAACAGGCTTAGCATCTGGGTACGTGACTATTTCATGCATCACTATACTAGAATCAATGCCAGCAATTTCTTCATAGGACCAAGCGAAAACATCACGAAATTCGCGAAAAAGTTCAGAATAAAGTTGAATCTCCGCTGGAGTACAAGTGACTCCGATATGAAGATGCTCGACTATCCCGGGTTTAACAGAGATGTCGAGGGGTTGGGTTCGTGTAATGTTTGCCATATTCCCTTCAGAAAAAACCTGATCAATTTGAATAGGTGTTTGAAGGATTTGTGATGGGAGACAAGGAGCAAACCGCTCGAGGCATGTCAGAAAATTCTGCGAGGCAGGGAGAAATGAGGAACGATGGTGAGAACTATACCAGGGAGGTTCCTCCAGAGACATAGTCTCAATAATAGCTTTGTCGGAGAGGAATATTTCTCTTAGAGAATCCGAAGAAGCCTTATCTAGAAGTCCTGAGGATGGAGTAAGCGTAGAGGAGGTGTAGAGTCTCTACTTTACACCTTATCATCCATCATTACCTACTGTTTTCATCACTTTCCTCTCCCTTTTGCCTCATTTTCCACCCAGATCATTACATTAGTTGTCATTAAACATGATCAAGTGAGCTTTGCTAATGGGTGATTGTTTTGTTTAGTTTTTGACATACTTACAGGCATTCCGCAGCCATCTGCTGATTCCGCAGCCATCTGATGATCCCGCAGCCATTTTGTTGATCTCAAGGTTCCACGTGGCATTTTGCAGAACGAGCCACATGGGCATGTTGGAATATATGTGCTCGAGGTTCCTGTGCCATCAGTTCAGCCAGCCACGTCACCTGTACCTCCGGTCAAAGGGGGTCAAGTTTCGGTCAAATAAAGGCAGCTTAACGTTGATGCGTAAGCTGTTAGGTTACGTCAGTGGAAAAGGTGACTTGTCCGTGTTTTGCAAGCCGTGGGGAACATGATCCAACGTTGGATTCATTGCCCATAACGACCAGGACCTCCAGCTCGACCATGAGGCATATGACGTGTTGACTGCACTTAATTACGCATGACATTCTGTTGATTTTCTGTTTTATGCTTTACGCATTAGGCTATCTTGCAGACGCCTATAAATACTTGCGTCTGCGTACGCTTATGTTAACTTTTTAGCTGTTGTAGTTTATGACTTTGTGAGAATTTTAGCACACTTTTAAAACTCTGTTTTATAGTGCTGTTCCAGCCCTTTGACTATGTATTTCTGCATATAAAGTAATGGAAACAGTGTTGTTTTGAAGTTCTACATCATCTGAGTTTTCTGTGGGTTGTTTGGATGGAGGGCCCCTGTCCATGACTGCCCGTGTATAAGTATTTCATGTTCATACTTCTGCAATTTCTTTATTTTACTTACAGCATTTCCTTTTCTTGAAGTTATGTACAGCTTACTTTCTTTTCATTGCTGCAGCCTTTATTTTCACTGATCAGCTTTGTCTCTTTGCAGGTTTTGACCCAGGATTAAGTGTATTGTATTTGCTTTAATATCTAATGGTAGTTGCAGTTGTCTTATTCATAACGCTGCCCTTTTTACTCTGTTTTCTAGACTAGTTTTTAGCTTAGTTTTACAAGTTGGATGCTAACTAATTTATGTTCTCTTTATCATGAATGGTTTATCTTTCAGAGAACAGAACACTAATTAATTGCAGCTTGTTTTTAAGTAGTCTTGGCTTGTGGCACTAATACTTTTTCCACTTGTTACACATAATCACACATGTAGGAAGCAGTATGATGGAAAAGGCTTAGTAGTGCTATAATTTGTCACTTAGAGTTTTTATCAATTCTTGGATTTGTCTTCAGCTACTTCCTAATCGTGTTTTACGCAGTACTATGTGGTAGAAGCAAGGAGTTAGGAAGAGATAACCATTATCATCAATCCTTGAAGTGATTTTCTTGTTTCTTTTATTTGCAGCAATATGGATAGAGACTAATGCCATTAGAACGTGGTCATTTGCTTTCAAGTCATTTCAAGCTATTTACTTCTTTCAAGTTCTTTTCCTTTACAAATTCAGCAAGTAATTAGAAATCACCATTCACACACTTTCACTCATCTAGAACTCACTTTTCACACACTTGCACTCATCTGTCTATAATCATCACTCCATCTTAGGAAGATAAGTTAACCATAAACAACACCCCAAACGACAAAAGCTCTAAGAAAGTTGCTTAAGTACATATAGTACACCTTCACTTCATCAGCTTACGAGCCCCGGGTTGACAATTAATGACATCAATTTAGGAACACTAAATTGACTAAACATTTTGGCGCCGTTGCCGGGGAAGTGAAATTAAGTAGCCATACTTAGATAAAAAAAAAACATAAAAATTTCAAGGAAAGAAGTTAATAACCTATCCAAGTATGCTCTCCTCTTGCACTTTAAAGTGATCTGGAGGATCAGAAAGGAGAAAGTTATTGATTTAGTAGTTTCTTGAGTATGCTCTCTTCTTGCACCTAGAGTGAACTGGAAGATCAGAAAAAGAACTATTAACTTGACTTGAAGAAAAATAATAAAAAAAATGACATGCATAGAGCTAGAGATTCTAGAGGACGGTTTTTAGCTAGAGCTCGAAGTTCAATTTTTACAAGTCCATCTGCTTCAAGGGATAGACAAGAGACACCCCCCTTATCTCCAACCGAAACTCCTAGTCCTGGAATTCCTGGAATTCAAGAGCCAAGAGTTGACTCTCCTACACCTTCTATTGAGTTTGAACCAGGAAGAGACTCTTCTCTTTCTCCTACAGGAAGACCAATTGTAATTGAGGAATTGGAATCATCTGAAGAAGAAGGAGAAATCTCTTCTCATTCACCTTTTGTAGAGGAACCAGAAGATTTTGAAATCCCTAGGAGAATCATCATGGCAGAGGAAGAAGGAGGAGGTAGAGGTAGAGGTAGAGGAGGAGGAGGAAATAACAATAACAATAATGGAGGTAGAGGTCCCATTGGAGGAGGAAATAGAAATGGGGATAATTCATTTGGGTTTCCCATTGTTAATGAGGATTCCCGAGCCACTATGAAAAACATATCACCATCTGTCCTCCCTAACTTCCATGGGTTAAGGACTGAGGACCCTGAAACATTCTTATTTGAGTTTGAAGTGGTGTGTCGAACTTATGACTACCTGGATGACTCTCAGAAACTCAAGTTGTTCCCTTCAACACTGAAGGATCAAGCCTTGAAATGGTTCATGGGGTTACTCACTCAATCCATTAGGACTTGGGATGAGATGAAACAGACATTTTTGGATAGGTATTTAGACTATTGCATGCCTACTAATCACAAGGACGAGGTTTTTAAAATGGTACAAAAAGAAGATGAGAGTCTAGAAGATTTACTTGAAAGATTTCAATATAACTTGAAAAGAGCAAAAATGAATACCTTGGATGAAGAGACCTTAAAAGCCCTCTTATTGAAAGCCATTAGGGATGAATGGATAGACATCTTAAACATGATGGGGAAAGGGGATATTTCTCAACTTTCTCTCAATGACATAGCAGAACTTTGTATCCATCTCTCAAGGGGCAAATCAAAAACTCAAAAAGGGCCTAGAGATCCTTCTCTCCTTAGGGCGAATAAATCTGCAACAGGATCAGTGAGTAGGGCTGAAATCGGCAGTATGCTTGATGAATTTAAAACTGACATCTTAGGGAGTCTTAGTGAACAACTTGATACCCTTAAGATTCACAATAAACAAAAAGCAGAAGCCGAGGCTTTGGCTATCTTTTTCCCGAAATGTAGAAAGAAACATGCTTTAAGGGAATGTCCCTTAGATGCACACGTTGTAGAAACATGTGTAATTTGCTCAGAAACTCATGAGACCAAGGATTGTCCCTCAATTCCTGGCCTCAAAGCAGTCTTTCAAGAGGATCCAGATACACTTGAATCTCTCTGTTTTATTGCAAGGAGACCTTGGCAAGGACAACAGAATCGAGGGTTTAACAACTCTATGAATTCTCAAACCCAACCAAGTTGGAATCCTTGGCAACAACCTTGGCCTCAACCTCAAAATGCTTTCCAAGCATGGATGCAAAGCATGCAAAATCCTTATGGGAGATTTGCACAATTCTATCAATATCCTCCATCATTTCAGAATCAGCAAGCTCCACAACTTCCAAACCAACGTCAACAACTATCATTGCCATACCCTCAACAACAACAACCTCCTCCACAAAATCAAAATTCTCAATTAGCACTTCAATCCCAGAAGAAATCTAATCAACTTCCCTCTCAGCCATTACCAAATCCAAATAATAGGAACCCTCAAAATGCTTACATGATGGAAGGTCAGCCATTCCCTACCTACATGGTTGTTCCTCTTAATGAAGTACAACTTAGATCAGGTAGAATCCTAGATCAACCTTCCACAAGTGTTCAACAACCAAGCATTTCTGAGGAGGAATCTCTCAAAGTCAATAAAGGTTCTGAAGTATCACTTCAAAACCAAAATATCCAAAAAGAAAAAGAAAAAGAATCAATCTCTACAACTCCCCTAGTTGAGCAACCTACACCTACAGCTACACCTCCCTTTCCTGAAAGATTGCAAATTGATAAAGGGGTGGAAAAGCAGATATGGGTGCCTGACTATAACTTCCTAGATGAATTGAAAAATGTATGTATCAAGATCCCCTTGTTACAAGCCATTAAGGAAATTCCCATTCTAGCGAAGACAATAAAGGAGTTGAGTTTGAAGAAAATAGTAAAAAGAACCAGAGATACTAAAAGGATACATCTAGTTGGAAAAATTGCAGACATAATGATGGGTAAAATTACCATGCAAAAGTATGTAGATCCCGGTAGTCCTATTGTCAAAACTCATATTAATGGGGTTGAAATCCCAAATACTCTGATTGACTTAGGGGTCGCGATCAACATCATGAGTAGACAGACCATGGATCAGTTAAAGCTTCCTAATCTTCTCTTTACACCTACTTTGCTGCAGCTTGCAGATAGATCAATCATTAAACCTGATGGTGTATTGGAAGATATTCCAGTCTCTCTAGATTCTTGGGAATATCCAGTTGATTTTATGATTTTAACTCCCAAGAACAATCTAGGAGGACATCCTCTTATTTTAGGAAGACCTTGGCTGGCCACAGCTGATGCTTTCATAAGTTGTAGGTCTGGAGACATGTATATATCAGATGGTAATTCCACCAAGAAGTTCAACTTGTATCCCCCAGCAAAAGCTATAACAGAAATAGGAGAAGATGAATGGGTAGAGGATGAAGATACTATACAACCAGTTCTAACCATCTCTGAGATCAGTGAGGATAGTCAAATTCTAAATACATTAGAAAATTTTGAAGTATCTTTAGAATATGACTCTGAACATTTTCAGATAGATGCAGACATTGAATATCTCTCCTCTAGACAAATGTCTCTCTTCTCAATGGAAGAGTTTGGTAGTTCTACAGCTGAAATCCTCCCAGGAAAAACATTAAACATTAACAAAAACTTGGGAAGACCACAACAAGAAGAATTAACTAAACTGTTGCAAAAACATTCCACTGCCTTTGCATGGGAATACACTGACATGAAAGGAATCGATCCTAAGACTTGTATTCATCACATCTACATTGAAGAGAATAGTAGACCTATTAGGCAACCACAAAGGAGGATGAATCCAAACCTTAGGGAAATCGTGAAGAAGAACTCCAGAAATTGCTCAAGGTAAACTTCATTTACCCCATCTCAGATAGCCAATGGGTTTCTCCCTTGGTTATAGTGCCCAAAAAGAATGGTAAATGGAGAGTTTGCATTGATTATCGAGAATTGAACAAGGCAACCTTAAAGGATCATTTTCCTTTACCTTTTATTGATCAGGTACTAGACACCTTAGCAGGTAAAAAGTATTTCTCATTCCTGGATGGTTTTAGTGGGTACAATCAAATTCAGGTAGCACCTGAAGATCAAGACAAAACCACATTTACTTGTCCTTGGGGAACTTTTGCCTACCGAGTACTCCCTTTTGGATTGTGCAATGCACCTGCTACATTTCAAAGGGCTGTATTAGGAATCTTTTCAGATCTGATTCATGATTGTGTAGAGGTATACATGGACGATTTCACAGTTTATGGTAATACATTTGAAGAAGCTTTGGAAAATTTGGAAAAAGTACTGGTAAGATGTAAGGAAACAAATCTTTCTTTAAGTCATGAAAAGTGTTTTATGATGTTTACTGAAGGGATTGTTTTAGGACATCATATTTCAGGAGATGGGATCAAGGTTGATAAATCCAAAGTTGAAGTCATCTCTAAGTTACCTGTTCCAAATTGCCAGAAGGATGTTAGAAGTTTTCTTGGGTTTACTGGGTATTACAGAAGATTTATTGAAAACTTCACTAGGATAGCATCTCCTCTTTTCAAATTGCTTACCAAAGACTGTGAGTTTAAATGGGATCCTGAGTGTCAATCTGCCTTTGAAGCTTTAAAGTCTAGAATATCTGAAGCACCCATCTTAAGGGGGCCAAATTGGAAACTCCCTTTCCACATCTCTACTGATGCTTCAGATACAGCTCTAGGAGCTGTTTTGGGACAAAAGGATTTGATCCCTTATGCCATTTATTACACAAGTAAGAATTTGACTCCTACTGAGTTAAATTATAATGTTACAGAAAAAGAGTTCTTAGCTGTGGTACATGCAATCAACAAGTTTAGACACTACATAACCGGCTATGAAACCTTTGTCCATACTGATCACTCTGCCATAAGATACTTAATGAACAAACCTGTCACTAATGGTAGAGTTACAAGATGGCTTTTACTTTTGCAAGAATTTAACATTACTGTGTTAGATAGACCTGGAAAGCAAAACACAGTAGCTGATTTCTTGTCTAGAATCCAAAACACTAATGAAGATTCTCCAGTAGAAGATAAGTTTCCAGATGAATACTTGTTTGCAGTTACTACCATGACTCCTTGGTATGCAGATATGGCTAATTATCTTGTTACAGTGAAGCTTCCTCTACACTTATTTCCTAATGAGAAAAGGAAAATCATTCGGGAGAGTTCACATTATTCTTGGATTTCTAATGAATTGTTCAAAACAGGGCCAGATTGTATAATCAGAAGGTGTGTTCGGGAAGATGAAATGCCTGACATCCTTAAGGCATGTCATGATGAACCATGCGGCGGGCACTTTGCGGACAAGAGGACAGCCTATAAGATCCTTTCTTTAGGATGTTATTGGCCTTCTCTCTTTAAAGATGCAAAGCAGTATGTTAGAAGGTGCGAAAGCTGCCAAAGAGTTGGGAAACCAACTCCTTCAAATGAAATGCCTCTACAGCCTCAGGTATGCATCGAACCCTTTGAGAAATGGGCTCTAGATTTCGTTGGACCAATTAATCCACCATCAAAGCAAAAGAAGTATATACTGGTTTGTACTGATTATGTTACTAAGTGGGTAGAAGCAAAAGCATTGCCTTCTGCCACTGAAAATTCAGTTGTTCAATTTCTTTTTGAGGATATTTTCACTCGTTTTGGTGTCCCAAGGGAAATTGTGACAGATCAAGGCAGCCAGTTTACATCTAATTTGATGGAGAAATTGATGGAGGAATATAAGATCAAGCACAGAACATCTACTCCCTACCATCCGCAATCCAATGGTCAAGTGGAATCTACCAATAAAGTTCTTGAAGGCATTATCACCAAGACTGTTCATCTTCATAGAAGAGATTGGGCGGAAAGGCTCCCTGAAGCCTTATGGGCCTATAGAACCACATGGAAGAACACAACAGGACATTCTCCCTATGAACTTGTTTATGGGAAGGAAGTCCTGCTTCCTATTGAGTTCCAAATCAAGACCTTCAAGATGGCAGTCCAATTGGGAATGAGCCTCTCAGAAGCTCAAAAACACAGAATGGACCAGCTAAATGAGCTAGATGAAATAAGACAAGATGCAATTCTAAGGACCGATCTAGTTCAGCACCAAAGATCTAAATGGCATGATCGTCATATCAAAGAAAGAAAGTTTCAGAAAGGAGATTGGGCTCTATTGTTTGATTCAAAATTCAAAGACTTCAAAGGAAAGTTTCAAACTCATTGGCTTGGGCCATATGAGATTGATGAAGTCTTTAGCAATGGAGCAGTTCGAGTAAAAACTATTGATGAATTTCATACTCCTCTTATTGTGAATGGCCACCGCTTGAAAATCTACCAGAAGCCATTCTCAAAAGAAGAGTTTGTCAAATTGTTCAAAGAAGATTCTGCAATCAGGTTGGTGGAGAAGGATTCTTCTCCTCCATCAGCCTAATCTTTGGTTTTTGAAAAAAAAAAAAAAAGAAAAAAAAAAGAATAAATGTATGAGCCTGAAAACCAATCTCTGATTGGCAGTCTCATACAGAAAACCTGAGGTGAAAATCAGGGTCACCTGACACCTCATGTTTTCCAAAAAAAAAAAAATCTCTCTTTCTTCCCTTATTTCATCTCATTTCATCATCACCACCATATCATCCACCATTTCATTCATTTTCACTCCACTTCATTTTTCCATTCATCCACCCATCCACTACATTCCATTCCATCAATAAAGTCATTTTTAGAAAGTTAAAGTTGTTTTTGTGCAGTCGGAGGCTACTACTGCAGATTCCGCAGCTATCTGAAGATTCTGCAGCCATCTAATGATTCCGCAGCTCTCTGTACCTGCATAAAAAAAAAACACAGTCTGTTTGAAATTTCTTCGCAGCTCAGTAGTCATCAATAATAAATGAAAAATGGTCATGCAACAGCCATAAATCAGCGAAGGGTTAGTGGCAAGTCATTAAAGGCAAATCTAAGCGGGAATCTGAGGTATGGGTTAAATCCTAAACTTACAGTTATTTCATTATGCAAAGTTTTCTAGGTTATGTTTCTTGCCACTAAGTGTAATGATTACCAGTCATGCGACCATATACCCACGTATCTCCCAATTCTATCAGTCCTTGATTACCACGATTTTGAATTTCACTTGCGGCTGCTTCTTCCATTAAGATCTCGTACTTAGGTGACGTAACCTAATGTACTACGTCTCTATGACATTAACTCACGCAGCCAAGTGTAACTCCGAAACCGAAATCTAAGGACATAGCCGTTCCATTCATCATTCCATAACCCTTCTACCCTCTTACGCTCATATCATTTCACTTTCGCTGTTTCATTTCCACTCACACTGTTTCATTCCATTTACGTTGTGCTCATTACGCTGCCACCATTCACTATACTCTGTTTTCCCTCTCCGCTAAATTCTAATCACCAGTGGAGGTCTGTTACGGCCGTATCCAGAGCTAAAGCCATAATCCACTGTGTTGAGGCCGTAAATCCACCAAGTCAAGGCCATTTTAAAGCCGAGTTCCAAAACAGAGCCGTGAATTCACTGTGTAAGACCCTTGTTGAAGCCGTGTTCCAAAACAGAGCCGTGAATTTACTGTGTAAGGCCGTTTTGAAGCCGTGTTTTAAATAGAACAGAGCCATAAGAGCCAATGGGAAAGCTCTTAAGGGCAGAACCGGAAGGTTCAAAGTTTTTGGAGGGTTATCCTCAGGTCAAAGAGGCATTACAAAAGGCAAACTGGTTACAATGTATACAGAAGTTCAGAGGCTACCATAAGGAGGTTACCAAGGCCTTTGCAAGGTCCTTCAGAGAAAAGGATAATCACGTGGAGATAGGGGACTTACAATTCACAGTCAATGAAAGCAGCATAGCACAAGCTACCTCACTTCCACAGACTGGAGAAAGGTGGTTTAAGAACCGGTCAGTTCAAGATCAGCAGTGGAAACAAATTTTAAAAAACCCAGGTATGGACACCAGTATCTTTACCAAAGGGATTCCTGTTTCTTATGTTAAGGAGGAGTGGACCACTTTACTCTTGTTAGTGCAAAAATTTTTCACTTGTGAGGGAAGATTTGGGGTCTTATATGTTTATCATGCAAAGGTTATGATGCATTTTCTAGGAGATGATATTAACCTCCCATACTTTCTATTTTCAAGTCTTAAGAAAATGTGTGCAATGGTCCAAAGGAACCCCAGAAATATTGAAGCACATTTATATCATCACGGTCTTGTGAAATTGCTAGTGGAGGAACAATTGAAATCAAAAAGAGACACATGGGAGAGGTTTCTCATAAGAAATCATTTTCAAGAATTAGGAGAAACTTCTGGAGGGTCCCCTCAAGTACCAAAAAGAAGTAGAAGAAAAAGAGGAGAGGGGGTTAACCAAGAAACTACTGCCCAAACAGAAACTATTGTTCCTGATACCACTCTTCCTGAAACAACTGCCCAAGAGGAAACTGTTCAAGAATAGTTTGATGAGGAAACTGATATACAGCATCCTGAACAGGAAATTGATCCTGGATTTACTGAAGATGATAGCCAAGCAGCCCAAGGAATTATCACTGAAACTCTTTCAGAACTTGCTCAAGGAATTGCTCAGAAAAGAAAAGAAGGGAGGAAGAAACGAAAGCAAGATAAAGGTAAATCTGTAGTCCAAGAAACTCACCTCACTCCTGAGAATACTAGTGAGGAAGACACTCAGCCCTTAGCTCAAAGAATGGCCAAACTTCATAAAACTGCCGTCTCTAAAAAGGTGGAAAAACAGAAGCAAAAAGTACCAAAAGAAAAACAGAGTACCACCTCTGTAAGAAGGAGCAGCAGATTACAAAACAGAAAAGTAGGGGCCACAAAGGGTAAACAGTCATTCTTCATTGACTTAGGCTCACCTCAAAAAGGTGCTACAAGTCCTGACTGAGAGAAAAGTCCTTCACACGCTGAGCATATTGAGACTAGTCCTCCACGTGAGGAAAGTCCGTTTGAACATGAACTTGAGCATGAACATGGATCTGAATTTGATTATGAACCAAGTCCCAAAAAGTCACCTGAGGTTGACCCGGAGCAACAAAAAGTGTATAATTATCTGGAAACATTGGAGCAAGCAGCCGCTGGCCCAAGCAATGTTCAACCTTTAGAACAACAAATCCACTCCTTAAAACAGGAAATTTTTTAGATTGAGGTTCTAAATCGACATATCATGCAAGAAAATGAAAAGTTGAAAGAGCAAGCCAAATTGGATAAGATGATTCATGATAACACCATGTTACATTTGGGCCTGTGGCAAAGAAGTAACAAAAAGTTAAGGAAGAAATGCAAAAGGCTAGACAGAGCCTTGATCAACCTAAAGTTCAGATGCTTAGTAAAGAAGCCAAGGGTCAATGTGTCTACACAAAGAAAGAAAAGGAGATTGGATGTCTTGGCAGAGGCATCACAACAGGTTGATTGATTAGTGTTTTTGCATGAGGACATGCAATGCCCTCGTAGTGGGGGTATGTAGAGTCTCTACTTTACACCTTATCATCCATCATTACCTATTGTTTTCATCACTTTCCTCTCTCTTTTGCCTCATTTTCCACCCAGATCATTACATTAGTTGTCATTAAACATGATCAAGTGAGCTTTGCTAATGGGTGATTGTTTTGTTTAGTTTTTGACATACTTACAGGCATTCCGCAGCCATCTGCTGATTCCGCAGCCATCTGCTGATTCCGCAGCCATCTGATGATCCCGCAGCCATTTTGTTGATCTCAAGGTTCCACGTGCCATTTTGCAGAACGAGCCACATGGGCATGTTGGAATATATGTGCTCGAGGTTCCTGTGCCATCAGTTCAGCCAGCCACGTCACCTGTACCTCCGGTCAAAGGGGGTCAAGTTTCGGTCAAATAAAGGCAGCTTAACGTTGATGCGTAAGCTGTTAGGTTACGTCGGTGGAAAAGGTGACTTGTCCGTGTTTTGCAAGCCGTGGGGAACATGATCCAACGTTGGATTCATTGCCCATAACGACCAGGACCTCCAGCTCGACCATGAGGCATATGACGTGTTGACTGCACTTAATTACGCATGACATTCTGTTGATTTTCTGTTTTATGCTTTACGCATTAGGCTATCTTGTAGACGCCTATAAATACTTGCGTCTGCGTACGCTTATGTTAACTTTTTAGCTGTTGTAGTTTATGACTTTGTGAGAATTTTAGCACACTTTTAAAACTCTGTTTTATAGTGCTGTTCCAGCCCTTTGACTATGTATTTCTGCATATAAAGTAATGGAAACAGTGCTGTTTTGAAGTTCTACATCATCTGAGTTTTCTGTGGGTTGTTTGGATGGAGGGCCCCTGTCCATGGCTGCCCGTGTATAAGTATTTCATGTTCATACTTCTGCAATTTCTTTATTTTACTTACAGCATTTCCTTTTCTTGAAGTTATGTACAACTTACTTTCTTTTCATTGCTGCAGCCTTTATTTTCACTGATCAGCTTTGTCTCTTTGCAGGTTTTGACCCGGGATTAAGTGTATTGTATTTGCTTTAATATCTAATGGTAGTTGCAGTTGTCTTATTCATAACGCTGCCCTTTTTACTCTGTTTTCTAGACTAGTTTTTAGCTTAGTTTTACAAGTTGGATGCTAACTAATTTATGTTCTCTTTATCATGAATGGTTTATCTTTCAGAGAACAGAACACTAATTAATTGCAGCTTGTTTTTAAGTAGTCTTGGCTTGTGGCACTAATACTTTTTCCACTTGTTACACATAATCACACATGTAGGAAGCAGTATGATGGAAAAGGCTTAGTAGTGCTATAATTTGTCACTTAGAGTTTTTATCAATTCTTGGATTTGTCTTCAGCTACTTCCTAATCGTGTTTTACGCAGTACTATGTGGTAGAAGCAGGGAGTTAGGAAGAGATAACCATTATCATCAATCATTGAAGTGATTTTCTTGTTTCTTTTATTTGCAGCAATATGGATAGAGACTAATGCCATTAGAACGTGGTCATTTGCTTTCAAGTCATTTCAAGCTATTTACTTCTTTCAAGTTCTTTTCCTTTACAAATTCAGCAAGTAATTAGAAATCACCATTCACACACTTTCACTCATCTAGAACTCACTTTTCACACACTTGCACTCATCTGTCTATAATCATCACTCCATCTTAGGAAGATAAGTTAACCATAAACAACACCCCAAACGACAAAAGCTCTAAGAAAGTTGCTTAAGTACATATAGTACACCTTCACTTCATCAGCTTACGAGCCCCGGGTTGACAATTAATGACATCAATTTAGGAACACTAAATTGACTAAACAGGAGGGAGCCGAGGCAGCAATGATTTCAACATAATTAAACTCGGCGGGACTCAATGGCATCTGGTCGCCCCAGGAATCTACTTGGTCCATGGGGGGTACGAGCCACGGATCAGAGCCAGTAGCGATCATACTGACAGAGGCGACATTTAGAGGAGGGAGTGGAAAAACACCCATAAGATCAGGATCTTTGAAAAGTCCAGCTCCCAGACTCTTAGGTAATTTGGAGGTATGCTCCACAAACGGGATGGTGCCTTCGGAGGAAGAAGCAAAAAAGGAGAGCTGGTCAACGGTAACGATCTTCCCTTGATGAGGGAAACTGATAATTCGGAAGAAAGATGAAGCAACAGCTTGCATCGCGTATATCCAGCTACGTCCGAGAAGGAGGTTGTAGGTTAGAGTAGCATCAACGACTTCAACTTCCATCTCGACCGTCTTCCCTTCCAAAGAGATTGGTAAACGTTGGAGTATACCGTAAGGATGGGACGCTCTTCCATCAAAGGCTTCCAAGGTAGTGGGAGATTGGCTCAACGTTGGAGATCCAATAGCTTTCCAACAGGCAACAGACATGATGCAAGTCGAGGCACCTTCATCAATAACTGTACGATGAATCGTTTTGGAATCAATAATTACCTGTATGAGGAAGCCGATTTGGGGAGGAAGCCTCTGAGTGTGGCGTTCCAAGTCAAAAGTTATTAAATCCGAATCGGCCGGGTCTATGCCACCGATGGCAGACAGCATGGACTTCCTCTGAGAAGGGCAGCTCTGGAGAACCTCTAAAGCGGACATAGCCGACGGAGTCTGTGCTAAGTCCTCAACGATGTTGTAGTGTTGTGCAGCACGAGCATTCGGATTATACGAGGATTTCCGGAGTACTCCTTTTGGAGGGGGTCGAAGAGGTGTTTCAGTGGTAGGTCTCTCAATGTGGAGCGGACCTGAACTGAACGGGGGAGCACTTGGGGGAACCTCAGGCTCCTTCCCGGCAGATGACGGATAATCTTTCGTTTGAGTACTGATATTAATGGGTATTGTACCAGCCATAAACAGTTGAGAACCAAAGGAAGAGGGAGGCTGAGTAGGGTCAGCCACCATTTGAGTTTTTTGAGTGTGTTGGGTGGGAAAGGGCTCTTTGAGCACCGCAGGAGTCCTAGAGGTGCCTTTTAACAAACGACTAACTTCGGACCGCCTCGGGCAATCCTTGGTAAAGTGATCTTCATCGCAAATAAGACAAGGATATTTGGGTTTGCGTTTAGTGCCGTCCTCAGGTTGAGGTTTTGGGGTTTCCTGCTTAGGTTGTTCCGGCTTATTTTTCGCTTTCCCTTTTTTCTTCTCTTTCGAAGCCTTGTTTGCCGTATTAGATTGGACGGCATTAACCTCAGAAGTAACATTCGAACCAGGCACTGCCTGGGAGGGGTGTCCATTCAAAGCAGATGTTTTTTGCTTTGCAGGGTTCGCCGGATTTTTCTTTGAGGATGAATTAACCGAACCAATGATACCGTCAACAGTGGGTGTTGGCGGGGCTTTAGACGTTCCTTGTCGTGGGACATCAGGCAAATAATCATATAATGTACCTGACTGATAATAAACCAAGTCAAGGTACTGAGCTCGAGCAATAGCTTTCTCTTCAGTGACACACACCCCCATGGCGATATCCCGAGCTATCGGAGGCACGAACGAAGTCGTAAACCAGTCGGTCAGAAGCTGGTCGGGGATCCAAAATTTGATCATACGTCTACGCCGTCTCCATTCATGGATATGATCAGAGATATGCGTAGCTGTCGTTTGTCTTAAGGAAGTGAGGAGGTGCATACCCGTTTCGTATCGAATGGGTAACTGGAAGTGAGTGAGAAATTCCATAGCCAAAGAATTGAAATCTTGAAAGGACCCGCAATGAAGTTCGATATACCACTTAGCGGCAGAGCCAGTGAGAGTCCTTTGAAAAAGGCGAAGCCGAATTGAATCGTCAAGCCATGAATTAGATGAACACCACAAATGATAGGTCATAACATGGGCTTGTGGGTCTTCATTGGCTTTACCATCGAATTTTGGACAGTCACCAAGTATTTTAGTTGGAACTGGAGGCCAATAAGGATTATGAAGAATAGGATCATTGGTTAACTTGGATACATCCGGTAATTCTAAAGTCGCTAAGAATGGTAATTGAGGATTGAAAGGCATCTGGGGCTGTTGGTAGGGTGGAGCACCAGGGTTCCAACCAGGCGGTGGTTGCCCCCATAGAGTTTGTCCGGAAGGATTTGGCCCCATAGTGGATTGGCCATAGGGATTTGTATATTGCCCCCCAGCATAAGGATTACCAAATGATGCTGCAGACGTGCCATATCGCTGTTGATAAGTTTGCGAGGGATTCGCTTGCGGTTGCTGGTAGTTCTGGTACGGGGCAAATGAAAATTGCCCTTGAGGTTGTTGGTAGCCATACGGTGGTGGGGCTCCAAATTGAGTTTGAGGACCAGGCTGGGTTGGATAAAAAGTTTGCGATTGAGACCCAGCCTACATTTGAAGACCAGATGGGTATTGGGGTCCCATTTGGGGCCACGGACCGGATTGAGCAGCGCCAATAGACTGTCCTATAGGTTGGGCTATCTGGCCAGAAGGAAAACCTTGTTGATAGTGAGGTTGGCCGATTTGTCCAGAAGGTTGTACCTGTTGATACTGAGGTTGGCCTACCTGTTGGAACTGTTGTTGCGCAGCTGAAGGTTGTCCTAGCAGACTAGATGGCTGAGGAAACTGGGCAGTTGGTTGGCCCAACTGTGTTTGAGGCTGACCAGCCTGCCCAGAGGGTTGTGAATACCGGACAGTAGGTTGACCAAGTGGTTGAGTAACTTGTCCAGACATTGGACTATACTGGACATTGGATTGGTTTGGGTTAATAGTTTGTTGACCACTTTGTCCAACGGGATAGCCCTGCTGGATACCAGGTTGGACTTGTTGAAAAGACGACTGACCTGAGTTACCAGAAGGTTGCATATAAGAAGAGGAAAAAGGAGCAGCAGTAACGAAAGGGTTTCCCTGAAAGGATTGCCCTGGTTGGTCTTGAGGGGGTTGTCTTGGAGATTGCGCAGATAAAACTTGACCGCCATGGAAAGAGGTGGAGGTCCAATCAATTGACAATGGGACCGATACCTCAACAACCGGTTGAGATGACAAATATGGATCATATGGCTCCTGTATTGGGACATTTGTCATGGGGTCAAAGACTCCAAACAAAGAAGCTGAGGGACGACTAGAAATAGAAGTCAAGGGGGTTGCACATACCATTGGAGCGGTTGTGATGGAGGTAACAAATAGACTGCAACTTGGTGGAGTAAAAGGCTCCGTAGTAGGAAAAGTGTGTGATGACCAAACGGGACCTGTGAACGGAGTTCCAGAAGGCGTAGTATTTCTCAAAGCTTTATAGCCCAGTGGTAAATTTGTAGTAGTAGGCGTACTACTAACATGTATAGGGTCCGTTGAGGTGGGAATTTCACCGCTCGTTGCAACGGACTCATCGGTCGTTGTAGGAGACAAATCATCCATGTCGGATGAAACTGGTGGGACTGACCCACAAGGAGAAGGATGGTCCCAAAAAGGGGCACCGTCCTCAAAAGATTCCCACGTAGGGTTCCAATGAAACTGGTAAGTCTCGTCACCTGGGGCACGAGAACTAAGTGGTTGTATACTTAGAACCACAGGGAGACTCACAACCAATGTTTCGGTAGAAGACGAAACTGGTGATTCCGCCAGGATGAAACTTACGAAATCTACCGAGACAATCCCTACTTCGGACTGACACAAACAAAAGCTAATTGGGTAGATGTTATCGTGGCCAATAAATTTTAAGACACTGAACTTAACCTTTTCATTTTTAAGAGTCGAGAAAAGGATAAAAGATGACTCTAGTCTCCTTCGAATATTTAATGAGCACGAAGTGACAAGACACTCACAGGCACCTTTTCATTTAGGGAGTCCGAAAAGGATCAAAAGTGACTGCTCTGGAATTCTAGGTAGAGGGTATGCCAAACTTTTCGCAAAACCACAGAATACTTTTTAGGGTACGGGTGGTCGATCTTCGTGAATGCTGTGTTCACTGCATTGCGAATCGTAGGGCGGCTGACACGGCTTCCTATGGATAAAGGCTTTATTCCTATAGGGGTCTCCCAATATATACTCGACGGTACGTGGGAGCACAGTCCGTATTGGCACCTATCGTTTCACCGTGGAGGAATCACCCAACCACTCGACGATAAACTACCAGGTTTAAAGACACCGGAACACGTCTCTAACCTAGACCTCTAGAGTGTTTTTGTTATGTTCCAATGCGTTGTTATGTTCATTGAGTTCATTTTAAGGTTTATCTTTGATTATGTTTCAGTTTTTTGGTCCTACCATATGTGATATCTCAAAAACTTTTTACATGCAAACTATATGCCAAAATTAAATCATTTGATTCGATGAATTCTATCTACAGGAGGGTTGAGATTTTTACACAAACGAAGTGATCACTCAACAAAGACCCTAATGCAGCTAATAACAAGAAACGAAATTTTGTCTTTTTCTTTTTAATAGCAACAAATAACAATAAATGCTAACTACTATGATGCAAGAGATTTTTTATTTTTCTTTCCTTTAAGATGGCATGATGCATGCAAACAAATTCTAAGAGATATGCACAATCCAAGTTCAGTTAATGAAATAGAACCAATTCTGAAACACTAAAATGAACCATGCAAGCAAGGAAAAACACAAAGACTAGTGAACTTCAAAGAGGCTAGAAGTGAAGTATTCAGAGTATAGAAGATCAAGCTTTAACAAAGCACTGGATAGGTGCAGAACACAACCAACAAGTTGACTGGATAATCAAGAGATCGAACTTCCCACAGAAGGCTAGTCATGCAAAGCCCCTAGATATCCTAGGGCTGAGACGAAAATCAATAGAAATGAGCAAACAGCTGAGGGATACAGGCTAAGACCAGTCAAGCAGAGGTTCAACACAGTTCCAGAGGCTGAGAGAGATATATAAAGAGACTGAATGAGCTTTCCACCCACACACAGGCAAAATTTACAGAGCTGGCGCGACTGTCAGCCTGCAACTTGCGCTACTACAGGATTGGCGCGAGTTGCTTTTGAGCAACATGCGCCAACTGGCGCGACTATCAGAGAAATAACCGCGCCAATTAAGCTTGCCAACTAGAAAAATAAATGACACGACCTCAGGTCGGGTTGACAGTGCTCAGATGGGTCAAACAGTAAAGAATAATCTCAAAACTGACTCAGGAAGCTCATTCACTCAAGCAAGCAGAAGAAAATTAACATGCAAGACAAAAATCAAATAGTTCCTCCCCAGCGGAGTCACCAATTTGTTGGTCAGGTAAATCCCCTCTGCAGACAGAGGCGATCCCACTAGCCTATAACAGAACTAGCCACAAACAAACCACGCTGCTACGCAAGTTCCTAGTTATGCATCAAAGGTGAATCAAGAAGACTAACCTGGAGTCCAACGCTATGATTGAAGCAGAGTTGATATCCTCGCTCCCTTGCTCCAACAGATCACAAACGAACACCTGCACATGCAAAGGAAGAGACAGATACCAACATAAAAACTACCAAGGCACAACTATATTTCAGTCAGAAAGGAAATAAATCAACACATCACCATGATAGATAATGAGATTGGAACTATAATAGCAGTCGCTTATCAATTAATAAACAGGAAAAGTTACAACCATTGTTCTGACGTCGACCCTTCTCCTGGCTGGGTGAATAACTATATGTGTCTTGCCATGCATCTCCTCTCCGGCAGCATAACCTCTCTAGCACTCACTAGCATTCCTCCAAGAACTCAAGAACTCAACATCTAACACTCCATGACCAATAATCATCACTACTATCACTCAATCACTAAGTCACTAGCACTAACACTCTAGCTTGTCCAATGCATAATGACAAGCGTATATAGATGAAGAAGGGAGGAGGATACGACGAACCGGGACACCTTTTGCGGATTAGCATTATCCTCAAAAGCCATAAAGATGGATAAAGCTCGACAAAAGACTGATTTTTTATCCTCAGAAAAGCTCCATGTAATGAAGGAAAAAACAGTCGGACGTGCGTTAAGGCAAAAAGCACGACTAAATTTGGTTGGCACGACTGTTGTTCTAAGGCAGAGCGCCAATGGTCGCGCCCTCTTTTGAGGATCTCCATGATTGGCGTGGGTAAGATACTGTGGACTTGCGCCAATGGAAAAAGAGCACTTTTCAGGGATAATCTGCGGAAGGTGTCTTCAGGGAACATGGAGTACATACTCAGGGGAACATAATGCAAGTGTTTTTAGACTTTGTCACTTCTTATAACTCCCGGGATGGGTCCTCCAAGGTACGACAAGAGGAGTAACAGGGATGGTGACAAATTACTGTGTAACACACACAGTTCTCCAATGAGCCCATTCTTGATTATCTTATTGAGCTTGGATGGTCATATAACTAGATTTCACTGAGTACTCTCCATCATTCGGGTCCCATCTAAATGTGTCTTAGGAATTAAGGCTTAGAGGGGCAACTCCATTTAGAAATATTACTAAAGAATTCCATTGAGTTTTGAGGTCTCAAGGAAGATTATGGATCCTTCATTCTGCCCAATTCCCATCTTGCCATTGTGAGATATCTTTTAAGGTGTTGATTCCATTTTCTCTCATCCATTCTCTTAAGTTTTGAAGGTTTTCTTGTTTGGCTAGGGGAGGGTTTCCCATAATGTCTTCATCCCAAATTTTGATGTTTTTTCCATTCCCGGGGGTCTTAGAAGAGTTCTCCTTAATGAGATGAAGAGTTTTTTTGACTAAGTTCCATACTTGAGAGCAAGTTTTGATCGAGAAGCCTTCTTCTAGAACAAAATTTCTAGCATGATTCATATATTTAGCTTCCAAAACTTTCTTCCGCCAACAATCCTTTCCTGTGATAAACCCCCATGTAATTTTTGCTCCAAGAGCCAAGTTCAGGTGGCCTGGGAGTCTTATTGATAGGCCTCCTTTTTCATAAGGCAAGGTTACTTGATCCCATTTGACTAAGTTGAACTTTTTTGAGTCATCTTTCCCTCTTTGTCAGAGAAACCCCCTTATTACTAGCTCAATTTGCTTATGGATATTTGCTGGAGCTAATATTGTTGCAAACTGGTAGATTGGAAGGGCTAAGAGCATGGATTTGATTAAGATGACTCTGTCGGCTAAATTGAGCAAGTTCGTGCCCTAATTTTGGATATTTTTTTCATTTTCTCTATATATTTATTCCATAATTTTTCCTTCAAGTTTTATTTAGATATAGGAAGGCCGAGATAGTGGAAATGGCTCCATCTTGCTTGAAAGGGGATGTCCAATATCTGAGATATTCTTTGAAGAGTGTGAGGAGAGGTGTTCCAACCATATATTTTGCATTTTTGTTATTCAGGGGACCTCTTGAGGCTTCCAGAAAGTTATTGAGCACTTTTTTTTTTCCTTCTAGCTACTATACATGAGGCTCCTCCCATCACTAGAGTGTCATCTGCAAATAATGAATGGTTGATGCTTTTTACTCCAGGAGAGATTGCGAGGCCTATTAATAAATGATCTCACTTGCACCTTTCTAAATATTTGCTCAAAGAATCAGCCATGATAATATAAAGAAAGGGTGAAAGAGCAAAACCTTGTCTCAGGCCCCGTGAGCTTTGGAAGAACTCACTTGGCCTACCATTGATCAGAGGAGCGATCCATGGGCCTACTGTGTAGGCTTTGATTATGTCGATTATCTCCAAAGAAAATCCAAATTTCTTAAGAACAACAAAAAGGAAGGCTAGATTAACCCTGACGAATTCATTTTCCATATCTAGATTTAGTATCATACCTTTTTCTTTCCTCACTAAACTAGAATGCAGGGCTTCTTGCACTATCATAATGTTGTCGAGAATCTGTTTGCTGGGCACAAATCCTTCTTGATTTTCAGAGATTAGATCTGGGAGGATAGGCTTTATTCTGTTTGCTATAATCCTTATGATGATTTTATAGGAATAATTACACAAGAAACCAATCTATATTTGTTGAATGAAGAGGCCCTTGCCTCTTTTGGTACAAGTTCTAAAATGGAATAGTTTGTGAATCCTCCTACCTTATGTTTCCTTAATACATTTCTTATCATTCTGATCAAATATTTTTTTATTATATTCCAATTATTTTGATAGAATGGAATGGTAAATCCATCTGGGCCTAGAGCCTTGTCTGGATGGAGGTCCCACACAACTGAATAAATCTCCTTCTCTTCTACCTGTTTAGTGAGTTCTCTGTTTATTTCTTCACTGATTTTTTTTGGGATATGTTGTATGAGGGCTTCATAATCAAAATTTGTTGCAATAGATGATATAATTTTTTTAAAGTGAATGTGTGCTTCCTTCTTTATCTCATCTTGCCCTCTGATTTTTTTGCAATCATTATCCTTTATGTTGTCTATCTGATTGTTAATTCTCTTCATCCTTGTAGTATTATGAAAGAAGGTTGTATCTTTTCCACCTACCTTCAACTAGAGGCTATGATATGTTGCTAGTTAATGGTGCATGATTAAGTAGAAAAGTTTAAAGTGGTAAAAACTCATAATAAGACACAGTACTGATTCACCCCCCCTCTCAATAGTTCTCAAAGGTTTCCAAGAATTGGTATCAAAGTGGGGCTCTTGTTTGCATCTTGATCGTTGGAGATTAGATCTAGGGTTTGTTGGTGGAAATTTGAATTTTTTTTCAAATTGGTTGTCCTCATTGCTGCAAATTACAAGTTATGACACAAAAATGTTAAATATCAATTATTGTCTAGTGGATCTAATATTTGGAGATTAGTATGTGAAGGTTGAGGCAATGATCCAATTGTAGATGAAGTTTTGCAGCAAGATGCAGAAGCTAGAGTCATAATCTAAAAGAATCTTCAAGATGATGATTTAAAGAGGTTAGTAGGATTGAAATATGCTAAGGAAATGTGGGACAAGATAGAATCCATATTTGGAGATGGTACCAGCAGCAATGTGGGGAATGAGAAGAAGAGAAACAAGAAGAAGAAGAAGAAAAAGAAGGGTCTTCAAAAACAATAAGCTCAACCACAAGAGTATAATTCTTGTAGTGCACATGATTTAGCAGATGATGAGAAGAAATCAGAAAATCATGAACCCAAAGGTATAAATATTAATGATTTTCTATAAAGTTATAATTTTGATTATTCAAATTTTGATCAGGTTGAAGTTCCTAGTGAATATGAGAATGATATTAAGGTTCTTAGAGCTCATATTTCTAGACTAACAATTGCATGCAAGGATCAAGACAAATTATTGTACATCTGTGATGATAAGGAGGCCAAACTCAAGGAAGAGATTGCCAGCTTAAAGATTAAGTTGGAAGAATTAGAAATATTAGAGGAAGACAAGAGGAAGAAATAAAAACATAAGGAAGATCAGTTTGAGATATTAGAAGCTAAAGTAGCATCTTTGAGAAAGTAGAGGAAGATGGAAAAGAGAAATATAGACTTGGATAATATACATAAGATCTAGAGATCACCATTGGGTAAATCTGGTCTTGGATCTCAAAAGGGAGAGTCTAGTTTGCATGCAGGTAAAAACAAAAAAGAAGAACCCAAGAAACATGTAGCAAACAATACTAGTAGCAAGTGTGAGAACCAAGGAAACAAAAAGAAAAACCAAAAACAAATCAACTAGCAGAACCACTAGAAACAAAAAATAAAACCTCAAGGAGCACCTACTATTAGAATTTCTTTTGCTCCAACAAAAGATCATGGCATCTCTATTATATTTCGAAGGAAACAAAATCTTTTTGTTCCTTTGATGCATGAGGGACAAGGCAACAACTGTCACAAGTATGGACATGTTGTAGCTAACTGCAGGAGAAAAACATATAGATCCAATCAATAGTATCAACATCCAAGGAGATTGGCCTTCAAGTATAATAATGTTTTTTATGGTTATTGCTCTTCATGTAACATGTTTGGCCATAAGGCATCTGATTGCAGTTCTAACCAATGGAGGAGTTGCATGTTGCAAGAAATATATAGATTTAGAATGAGCATTAGGAGATATAATCCTCTTACTACATATATTGGGCATGTGGAGTGTTATACATGCCATAATTTTGGCCATATGGAAAGAAATTGTTTGCTGCCCCATTATTTAATGAAAAATCGACAAAAACAACAAAAACAAAGAGGACCTAGCAGAAAACTAGTGAAGGGAGAATAAAAGCATCCCAATCACATATGGAGGAAGAAAGGGAAACAACTATTCAAGTAGTAAAGAGTATCCCCTCCTGCAGTCCATGATTATTTCTTGCATACTCATAGAGGACTGCGGACTTCATGAGAGGTACATAACCTCAGGGGGAGCATATGAAATAAGTATGATATTTTGATGAGTACAATTTGGTACAACAACATATTATGAGTTCATTCAACCTCATGCACATTCAGGTCCACATGATCAACCTATCTATTGAAGATATATTGAGCTGAGGGGGAGCTATGCATGGTATGATATTTTCCTATATTATTTGGCATATTCTTCATTTCTTTCACTCAGTTATTTGCAATAGTTATATACATGTTTCTCTGAGTGAAATGGATACATTTTTCAGCCATATATATGCTTTTCGTTTCACTGACAAATTGGTTGGAAAGGTTTACAACCATGCATTGATTGGAATTTTTGTTACAATTATGCACCCAAGAGATTTGTGACTTGGACTAGCCATGATTGGGTTATCATATGATGATTATTACAACCATGTATTTGTTATTGTTTCATCATGTTATGTTGGTTGAGAGTCATGTCCTTAGTGTGTTGAGTCATCATGGTGATAGGCAAGTTTATGGAGTCACTTTACAACCATATGTATGGGCTAATGATGTTGATGTAATATTCATGATGTGTCATGTTTTTGGTCATTGGTCCATAGGCGATTTGATAGAAACAATGTATTTCATTGATAAATGATGTAAAATGCTCATGAAGCCATCAACTTGTATTATATGTATCATTGGGTCAATTATTCATGAGCCATGAGGTCATGTTATGGTCATATGAGTTATGTATGAGGTCTTATGTTGTTTATACAACCATGTATTTATCATGTATATGTCATTTAGTCATGGTCATGTGGAGTCTATGTCCATATGGTGCTTCTTTATTAGAAAGGAAACATTGTTTGCAACAGAAGTTATTCATTGAAAAATGGAGCTAATTTTGGAGATGGCATAGATTCAGTAGGTAGCATTATTTGTTTCTATTTACTTTAGCCATCATTGTTGGCATCATGGTCCACTTGGAGGTGTTAATGATGTGCCTCATGATATGCTATGACAATTGGGGGTTCTTGGTCTCATGTTATGTTCAGAGATGTTTGGTAGTTGTTGCTATGTAGTTGTTACAAAGAGTCCTGGTTTATGCTCATGTGCACATTGTTTTATGCTTTTGTTCATTATGATGCTTCTCATTGATGATTCTGTGTTTGCCTTATGTTGGCATATTTATTATTGTTGCTTGTTGCTAGAGGTTGTTGGTTGGTATGCTGCTCTATATGATGATTAGTATATTTGCTACTTGCTGCTACTGATATGAGAGGCATGGATGTTGGTTGATATGCATTAATTTTCAACCATGTAGAGATCAGTTGTTCTAGTGCTTGTGCTTCAGTTCTTGCTTCCTTATCCAATGGAGTTAACCCTTTGCCATTGATGTCAAAGGGGTAGTGATATAGGACATTGGTCTAGAGTTTTTGTATGGTTTCCATCAATGCCAAAGGGGGAGATTGTAGGAATTATGGTGTGCATGGTTCCATCTAGCTAATGGTGGCATTGGTTCATGATGGAAGCAAGCTCATGTTGGCACTGATGTCAACCCTATGTAACCTATCTTATGTTTGGATGTCGTCATTGTAGCATAGTTGCAGATGGGCGAGTTGACATTAAGTTGACTGTGTTGACATTGATGTCAACCTTATGATGTCATACCTATGATGGTCAGATGATGGCATTGGTATGGTTAATGGTTGTTCATATACTAGTGGTGTCCATGACCTAGTGCAGAAACTGATGGTTGACTTGTTGCAACAATGTGTTGGCCTCATGATGACGATGATGATGGTGTTGCAGGTCTATTCAGTGGTGTTGCAGCTTGTGTAGGTGGTTGAGGAGAGCTAAGGACTTATTGGCAGTCATGTCAACTTTTGTTTTTTGTTTTGTAGGTCAACTTGGTAGTGGCACTTGGGAGACATGTTTGATCCATTTATAGAGGTGTTATAGAGCTTAGTAAAGTTTTGGAGGCATGTACAAATCCTAGAGAGGATGTCCAAATAGTTAGCAGAGTTTCTGAACTAAAGGACCATTGATTTTCTTTATGCTCTACCCCATTCGCTCCCATGCAAGCTTGTGCATGAGAATAAAAGGCCTTGGTTGCAGGTAAGAAGGCCTATGCATGCAGCTAGTCGAGATCAACTAGTGTTGTGCCTTCATCTGAGGATTTAAACGAAAAATCCTCTTGGTTCCTCGCTCAAATCAGATCAAAATTTGCATGGAAATTCCTAGAGGCTTCTAGATTAAGTTGTAAAGGTCCTCCAATGATGTGACCACCTTTAGTGCAAAAGTAGTAGTGATAGTGTATTGATTTCATCAACTCTTACACTCTTGATCCCAACCCAAAGGTGAATTTTTCCCTTCATGTTTTATATACTTCACTTTGGAGTTGAGTGATGGTAGATGGTGTGTGTATGTGAGTAAGAGAAGGATGCATAGTTTTATTATGCTTTAGGTCTATTTGTTAGTAGGATTGCTTCAGTGTATGTGCTCTAATGGTTGCATAATGATCATATCTATTTATTGAAGCAGTGTTTTGATTCAGAACTTTAGATTGCAGATCAAAGAGAAGAGAATTATATCAGAGGTGTTGGTAGTGATGGAGAGCTTGGTAGAGATCCATATTTGATATTCTCACATTTGTTTTTGCAGGAGTTGCTGATGCATTTGACACATAGCCATTGTGTTTTATGTTGTTGATTGTATTATGCATCATTCATATTTTGGTGTGAGGGTTTGTTATTATGGCTGAGTATGAGTTTTATTTTAGTTATTGGTGATAATATTATTCAGTTTGATCCATGCATTGTGGCTACTATTTTGCTACAGTGGAGAGAATATGATTGTGGTGATATTATTTGATTTGTTGATGATGTCTTATTGCTAGAGATTGTATTGTAGAGTTGAATCAAGTTGAGCAGAAAGTCTTGTGATCCAGTATGAAAATAGATGAAACATGGTCTACATAGAGTAGAGGAGAAATGACTTCATAGGTGTTATGCAGTAATTGCAAAGTTTCAATGAAAGAGATAATTTCTCAATCTAATGGTAGTTGGATAGTCCAGTCGTAGTTGGGCAAGGATCGTTGATCGTGGTGGCCTTCAATGGATGGTAGTCCATAGATTCATGTGAGAAAATAGTCTTCCAAGTTGATTAGTAGAATCAAGTCTCCTAGGTGATGGGAGTCAGCTAATTGTATATGAGGTCGAGTCTCCATGCTGATGGGAGTCAACAATCTATGTAAAAGACACATTTTTCTTAATATAATATTTACAGCAGCACAACAAAGACAAGGGTGATTTTTTTCTTGGTGAATGGTTTTCCACCAGATATCTTGTGTCTCTTGTGTGATGTTTTTTGTAGTTGTGTTTGATGGTTTCCTTGTGTATTGTTGCTCTCATGGTTTTTTATTTAGTTTCTTACATTATTCATATTCATGTGATGATATGATATGTTACTGGTTAATGGTGCATGATTCAGTAGAAAAATTTAAAGTGTTAAAAATTGATAATAATTCACACCACTGATTCACCCCCCCCCAGTAGTGCTCAAAGGTTTCCAACATCCACATCATCACACTCACATTAAGGAGAGTCATTGTGTCTCTCCACATGGACCCACATTGAAGGTAAAGTTTTTTATTCTTAAAATTTCAAGATTTTTTTTTAAGTTACATGCATGCTAATTAATTCATAGAATACTTGTAATGTCTTTTTCATTTTGTATGCAAGCCCAGATACAAGGTGGTGTCTAGGATGAAACAATGTGATTACATGATTGGGAGGCATGTTTTGGAGGTAATCCTGATGTGGTCCCATTAACACAGGCCCCAACCATTGAGCCACAAGCTCAACAACACCACACTTAGATTGATTTGAACCTTATCCCACGTACCTTTCATTTGGACTTGAGACAGGTTAGTAGATTCATATGTAATTAAACTTAAATAATTTATCTCTATATTGTTTATTTTGTAAATAATGATAATTAATTTGAATTTGAATTTGTTATATTGCAATACCAACATCTGGACGTCGTTTTTAACCAACAATCACATAGAGGTAGTGGTAATTAGACCACATACTTTGTATATTTTCAAGCCCATTTCATAGAGCACATTCACATGTACTATACTTTGTATATTTTCATATGGAAAGTTTATGGACACATGAATATTATTTCATTTTATAGATGTTTAGTATTTCACTTTATGGATGTTCATGTAATATACTTTGTATATATTTTCATATGGATAGTTAATGGATACATTCAGTATTTCATTTTATGGATGTTTGTTAAATTTTTTTTATGGATATTCATTAAATCTGAGTTCATGGAAGTTTATGGATGCTAATTATTTCAATAGTTTAAATCAATTTCTACAATATAACTTTTATTAAAAAAAGATAACAATGATAATAAAATTAATTAAAAGACATCTCTCATAAACGTAATCTGTACAAAGACTTTTCATAACTCTTAGTACATTTAACATACGATGGTGTAATTAAAAAAATACTTGCAATAAATTTCTCAATTTCATCCACTCTTAAGATAAATAAAATCATGATTTTTATAATTTAGGTTAAACTTGACTTTTAGTTTATAATATATTTTTTTCTTAATTGGTCTACTCCTATATTGATACAAAAATATGATTACAGAGAGGTTGATGCCTCGAAAGTTCTAGCCCAAGAGATGGCATTCTTACAAAAGACGCTTGATGTACTTACTAGAGGACCTGCATAGTAACTTACTTCAGGACTTGAAGTTTCTGAAAACATTAGACTCAGTACCATGACAGTAACCAGAAACTGACCCATACATTGACCAAAACTGACCTGTAAACAGCTAGCCCTTAAACAGATACCAACATACAAGAGAATGCCGCCCACACAGGGGAAACCGACAAATAAAGTTGAAAGAGACCTGATTCTGGGAGCTTAAAAACATGAAAAACTATGTATCCGGAGGGGATTGAGCGTTTTCCTTCAGCAACTGACCAAAACCAAAAGGCGCGGACCTGTTCAATCTTCATGCGAGGTTGTTGGTTGTTCTTCTACAATCTAGCACCCAAATTGGTCTGTATCTTTAAATTCAGAGGGATGGCCCTCTAAACCTGAAGGATCGCCTCCTGCTGGTGCGCTTGGGCCGGCGTGTGCAGTCGAATTCAGAATTGGCGAGCCGTGTGTGTCTCTGCGCTGAGAAACATTCTGGTCTGCCATCCGAGGTTCCAGAGGAGCCCCAAGATTGACCTCCCCCGAACCCACAGCATCCTCGCACATCTCGACGGTGACTGACATGATGAAGGATGAATTTCCTAAAGAACAGGGGAAGTGGAAGTGAGCTGTGTGCGAATGTGAGTGGTGAGAATAGACTTCTGTTATGACTTGACCTCTTCCCCTACCCCTGCCACTTCTTGTTGCAGGATATCTATTGCGACAGAACTCCGAAGCCTCAGAGGAGGGGTCCGAAGTGGTTGAGGAAGGCTGGCGGGAGACACGGCCGCGGGAGCTGCCCCGTCTGCAACCCATCCTGGTGCACTCTCTGGGAATTTTGAGGTAAGAAAAACAAACAACCGAAGAGGGAATGGCGAGGTGGCGACAGAGGAATATACACACCGGATGATAAGGAGCTTGGGCACACTGATAACTATCAGTGCCTTGAGCCAGAGCCTGACAGTGCACAGCTCTGTTTTGAGAGCAAAGAGCCGCCACCTTGCTGAACCTAAAGGAGCGCGGAGGGGAAGCAGGAATGAGGTTCAGGCCAAGCACCATTGCCAATAAATCAGAATCGAGGGAGGGTAGCGTTAATGTTGCAATTAATATGTTTGTGTGAAACCATATCTCCGGCCTCCTGCGAATCCATCTGGCGGTTGTGAGTGGCCATACGCCCACTCTCCACGCCACCTTCGTACCACTATCCTGACTGCTCACCGGCATCCGGGAGACTTTTAGTTTATAATATTAAATAACCACTAAGTTATTTTTTTTTCATCATTTTTATTCAATATCAAAATAATGCAATGGAAAAGCAATAAACCAAACTTTAACCAACTAGTGATGGTGGGGATTAATATTTATCTTATTTACACAATTTGAAATAATTTTGTACATCAAGTAAAATGGTAAAAGTTAAGAAAACTTGAATTTGGTATATATGATTTTGACATACATAAGTGTTTGAATCTAGTTGTTCAAGTTTTTCTTTCCCTCCCATGTAGGACCAGCCACAACCATGGATATTACATTATTATAATATGTTGAATGTCACAGTATTCTCATTCAAGCATAGGGACATGTAACATCACATGCATATCATCCTTAATTTTTCATTGCTTACAAAATAGAGATCAAATTTCTTCTCATTTAATATTTTTTCATCTCCTTATTTTAACTACTACTCTAAATGTGGTTACCATATTGCTATCCTAAGTATCTAGTACCATTATGAATTTTTTGTTTACACTAACTTTAATTGTAGAGTAACTACAAAATTCATTTATGTCATCAAAAAATATTTGGAGACTATCCTTTATGCTTTGAAAATAATATATTTGTATAATTTGCAACAACTTCTCTATCTAATATTCTAAACGATCTGTAAATAACCAAATAATGTTAGAGTGCAGGGACATGCTTGATTCACCTTAACATTTTTGTTTGTTTTTACCTTCCTACTCCACTTTTATTGTTTATGGGAATGAAAAACTCTACAATAAAATTTTCATATAAGTGTGTCTCTAATCAACAAAAAATTCTAATTTTTCAAATATTTCAAAAAGTTAATAGCTACGAAGATTTTTTTCTTACACTTCCTTAGTAATAGCTTTTAGAGTAACAAAGTGGCTAATGGTTAATCTCTTACATTGGAGATGGGCTCAAGGAGCCCTAAAATTATTTTCTTGTAATGCTAATTTACTTATTTTTGTCTCTAAAAAGTTTCCAATAATTTACAAAGATGATACTAAGATATCACTTTCATTGTGGATAAAAGATATAACATTATTTATTTCACTTCCATGTAATGTTCATGTATGAATGCTATCATTTCTTCCTCATTTACCTCTCCTAATTGAGATAATTTTGAATGTAACTATTTTCAGAAAAAGATTGGAGTCACGTATTAATGTGTTGAGAAAATTCCTTGATTTTTTATAAGAATTGATTTTTTCTTCCTTTGAAAAATATTTTTGTATTCATTCATCCATTTTATCCCTTCATTTAAACTAGATCTTAATAGTTCCTTTTGAGATTCTTTGCAGTTGTCATCATACCAACCACTAAAAGGTTTGTAATTGAGTGTTCCTCAACTATATTGAATGAATTCCTTATTCACACAAAGCAAAGGTTTTATGAGAATCCTACTCCCTTTCCTTAAAAATATAAGTTGTTTGTCATTGTTTATTTCTCCTTTACCCACTGCACAAATACATTTGTATTTTGGTAGTTTAGTTCCTATATAAGATTTTTAATTTGTTATTTTTTGTTTCGTCTTGATGTACTTTGATAAGAGAAAAGAGCATGAGCATATGAGAAAAGAGAAAAGAATAACTCTTATTAACATATGAAATTACCGACCAATTCAGGGACTTCCACATACCACCCAACCATAAATTGGGTTAAACCAAATCTCTCTTTCAGCGAACCACCCCTGCACCATATTCCAATCGTGAATGTGAGATCTCATGGAATAAACCAAGACAAACCAAACCAAGGCTTCCAGAGGCCAAACCACCTCAACCCTCGACTAGCGATTCCACCTCACGATCAGACATCACTAACACCAACTAGATTGGTCTCTACCCAAGTTATCCAAGTCTCAAGGAACTAGTAACTCAACCCACAGCCTTCTAGGGCTCCAGAGTGTTTGTCCAACCTGGCTCCAGGGACTTGTAACTCAACTCACCAAGGGCTACAGAGCATTTGTCCCAACCTAGGCTCCATGACTAATAACTCAACCCAAGTTGTTCTAGGGCTTCTAGAGCGTTTGTTCCAACCTTCAGCCATAAAGAATTATGAGCACCAATCAGAAAGCAATCAAGGAAAAACCCACAACACCATGACTATCGAGGAAATGGCAAGGCAAGGTGAAAACCAATGTTAATCCAGGAAATCCTCCATGCTAATGAGAACACATAACCAGATAATCACATGCATATACCATGCAACCATAAACCCACAAGGAAATCACACATGCAACCTGTTACCTGCAAAGCAATCTAGTTGTAGTTGCTGATCCAATAATCCCCTTGCACTTTCCTGCTTCTCTTTGCCTTCTTTCTCCAAATCCAATGTATGCTAAAGTGCTCCAAGATTCCTCTAAATGTGCAAAAGTATGATAGAATGAGAGAATAGAAGAGAGCTCCAATTCTAGACTGACAAAAGTTGTTAATTGATCCTCATAAGCCTTTTTATCATTGAGGCATATATTTTCTTCAATTTCCTATATTTTCCTTCAATCTTCCTCACATGCAAATCTGTGACCCTTCATCTCCCTTTTCTCCTGTTTTCCTTTTTTTCATAAATAAAATTCCAATTAATGCCTCTTTGTCTTTGTCAATGTCTTTGTCAATTTCCTTAGCCATAATAAATTGAAAGTGACACCCACTAGGATGTTCTTCCCAACATTCAACTTGAAATACATGTCCCATGACCTTGGTCTTATATTATTTTACATGGAAAATCAACCAAGGGTTGTTACAAAAACGACAGTTGCGAATGACAAAACAACACGTATGAAAGCAAAAATGCACAAAAACGATAGTTAAGAAAACTCATTGAAATGATGAGACAAATGCAATCGAAAGTGAGAGGAACATTGTCAATGGAGAGTGTGAGCTGACTGTCGACATAAGTTGCGTAGTGCATTGTACTTAAACCTTTCTTTTAAGGGTTGCGCAATGCCTAGCTAAGTTTGCATAAGAAAGATGCACTCAAGCATTTAACAAGGACCAAGCATGTGAGAGCAAGTGACTTTGACCCTCAGAGTCCAAGAAGAAGACTTGAACACTTAGCATAACATCAATCGACAATGAAGTAACCTTAGAATGACGAACCATAAGATCCTCAATAAGCTCCAAAATTTAAATGTAAGTAAAATTTTCGAGAATGTTGATCACAGCATCAAAAGAATACTAATTTTCTCTCTTAGAAAAATTAATAATTTGTTTTTCTTTGTGATTGAGTCTATATTGTGTGCTTGTTTCAATTTAAGAAAAACTATCTAAGGATGTGAACAAGCAACCCTTCTTTATAGGGTTTATCTTGGATTATTTATTTTTTTAATTGAGGTTATAGTGTTTTTATTCTTATTAAAGAAAACTATGCATTACAAGGAAACTTTCCGGTCACGACATTGGTATGGATTATAAACGGAGACGATGAGTTAGCCACGTAGACAGAGGTCAGGCAACCTGCAATCGAGATAAGTTAGGCGCGGTAAATGCCCAAAATTAATGATAAAAGGTGCGTGTGAAAATCTGCAGCGTTTGTGCATTTTCGTTTCTCTTTTGCGGCTCAATTTCCAAGTCACGTGGGATAGGTTTAACATGTGACTTTTTGAATTGGATAATGTTTGGTTTGGATAAGAATAATAATATATTTAATGAATAGGATAAAAATACAATAAAAAAATAATTAATTCAGTACATAATATTTTCAATTTCCAATGTGTATTATATTACACGTGTCAAAACACATGTGTAAACACACGCCCACTTCAACCAATTAACCGCTAGTGCCTGTCCGCGTCAATTAGGTTTTGACGTTATAGTTTATCATCCATTTTTCACCATGCCAATTTAGTTTTGAGTTAAAAATTCTGAACCATTTTTCATTTCCTAACACATTCTCCACGTCAAGGGTACGCACCACTATGAAGATATTAAATGAATATTACTAATTTACCATAAATCACATTATTATTTTTTGTTTTTAGCAGAATTGATTGACATCCAATCCAATCCAATCCAATGATGCGCATTGCACTTCACTTATTGATCTCAGTTAGGTTGTCATGTAAAGTTCCTTTTTTTGTAAGTATCTGTGTTTGATTTAATATATATTTCAATAGAAATAATAAATATTTTATATTAAAAATAAATTATATAAATAATAAATATGTTTTATTAAAAATATAATTATAATTATTTGCTCCTAAGTGGTGCTTTACAGTGTAGTATGTGGGGGAAATATTAAAAAGTATGAGGGAGATGTTGTCACCTAACGTAACTTTACATTACAAAAAAAATATTGAAAAAAAATATGAGGGAGATGTTGTTACGTAACATAATGTTACATTAAAACAAAAATATGAGGAAGATGTTGTCACGTAACATAACATAACGTTACATTAAAACAAAAATATGAGGTAGATGTTGTCATGTAACATAATATAACGTTACATTAAAACAAAAATATGAGGGAGATGTTGTTACGTAACATAACATTACATTAAAACAAAATTATGGGCCATCTAGACTTTTGATTATTATGTTATGGATCTAGGCTTTTAATTGTTACAATACCATGGGCAAATACCATGGCTTATCAATATCACATGCCCAAAAACAATAACTTATTTCAAAATAAAAATATTTTATTTTAATTTAATTTTATAACATTTTTTAATTAAATATAAGAGCAAAAGGGTTATAATTACTTCTGAGGTATATCTAAACCCTCCATCCTCACGACTACTAACAATATTTTCATAGAGATTAAATGGAGGTTTTAATAAATTAAAAAATGAGAATACTTTTATATATACATATGTGAAATTTATATAATATAAATAATATTATAAAGTACTAGGATAGATGCATCATAACCAAGGATCCGAGCCAAGTGAGAAAGCAAAGTGATTAACAATGATAGAGGAAAGATAGCGGGTGATTCTTTTAGTCTTTTTATTATTGTATTTTCTTTAACATGATTGATCCAAAATATAGGTTTAATATTTTACAACCAATTATGTTTTTTTATTAATTTAAATACTTTCTTATATACAATACAATGGGATCATATTTAAGAAACAGAGTGAGATGGAAGAGCGAATAGAGTGTGGGAGAGAGACATAGAGGTGAGAGACACAGTGAGAGAGAGAAAGGAAGAGAGAGAGGAGGGAGAGAGATGGATTTGGAGGGGGAAAGAGAGGGAGTGACAAGGGAGAGATGAAGATGGAATTAGGGAGAGAGGAGATGGTGGAAGAGAGAGAAAATGAGAGGATAAAGATAGGGAAAGAAGGGGAAGAGAGAGAAAAGGAGAGGATAAAGATAGGGAAAGAAGGGGAAGAGAGAGACAGGGAGACATATATATGGAGGGGGGAGAGAGGGGGAGAGAGAGAAGGAGAGAGGGAGGGAGATAGTGACAGAGTTGGAGGGTGGAGAGAGAGTGTGTGTATGATGGGGGCAGAGGCAAAGGGGGGTAGGAGAGAGAGGAAGGAAAAAGAGAGAGGAGAGAGAGGGGGGAGAGAGAGATGGAGTTGGAAGGGGAAGAAAGACATAGAGAGAGAGGTGGAGAGGGAGTGGCAAAGGGAGAGATGGAGAGTCTGTGTGTGTGAGAGAGAGAGAGATAGAGAGGGAAAGGAAGAGGGAGATATATATATATATATATATATATATATATATATATAATATGGGGAGAGAGAGAGTGTGTGTGGCATGTGTTTAGGGGGTTGAGATAGAGAGACAAATAAGGAGAGATGGAGGGAGGTATAAATATAGATGGAAGGGGGAGAGAGGAAAGAAGAGAAAGTTAGGGAGAGGCAAGTAGAGTGAGACTGGGGGGAGAGGGAGGGGAAGAGAGAGAATGAGAGGAGGAGGAAGATAGACACAGAATAGAAGGTGGAGAGAGAGGGAAGAAGAAAGAGTCTCATAGAGACAAATACAGACATAGAAGTTAGATCTAGAAAGTCATGAATATTTTGTATTTTCACCAAAATAGATGTATTGATTTCAATGTAGTTGATGATTTCTAATCATATTTGATCGCATGCACTATATGCATTGATTTCAGTGTAGATGTCGATTTATAATTCTATTTAATACCTTACACTAGATGCATTGATTTCAGTGTCGATGTTGATTTCTACTCCTATTTGATTGCTTGCACATGATGCATTTGTTTTAGTGTAGATATTGATTTCTAATCCTATTTGATCGCTTGCACTAGATGCATTGATTTCAATGTAGATGTTGATTTCTAATCATATTTAATACCTTACACTAGATGTATTGATTTGAGCGTACGTGTTCATTTCTACTCATATTTGATTGCTTGCATTAGATGCATTGGTTTCCATGTAGATATTAATTTCTAATCCCATTTGATTTCTTGCACATGATGCATTCATTTCAGTTTAGATATTAATTTCTAATCATATTTAATCGCTTGCAATAGATGCATTGATTTGAATGTAGATGTCGATTTCTAATCATATTTAATACCTTACACTAGATGCATTGATTTAAACGTACATGTTGATTTCTACTCATATTTGATTGCTTGCATTAGATGCATTGGTTTCAGTGTAGATATTAATTTCTAATCCTATTTGATTTCTTTCACTATATGCATTGATTTCAATATAGATGTTGATTTCTAATTCTATTTGATTGTTTGCGCTACATGCGTTGATTTTAGTGTAGAGGTTGATTTTTGATTTGATGCAACAAGATGTATGATGTACATTAATTTCAAAGTAATTAGATTAATAATGTGCATTACTTTTAGTGTAAGCACATCTCTACCTCCTCCATATATATCTTTATCTCCCATTGTCTCTGATTCTCTATCTCTCTATCTTAGCCCCTAAACATACACACTCTCCCTCTATATCTATCTATCTATCTCTCCCTCCCTCCCTTTCCCCTCAATCTCTCTCTATTCCCCTTCTCTCTCTCTCTCTAACATTTCTCTCTCCATATATATATCTCTTCCTCCCTCCCTGTCTTTGCTCTCTCTTCTTCCCTCTCCTCCTTATCTATATCTCTATCTCCCCTTGCCTCTCCTTCTCACCCCCAAAACACACACACTCTCTCTCCATGTAAGCACATAAAATTTATTCAACATTGGATACAATACTTGAATTTTCAACCTATATAAAATGTTTGCTTACCCCAAATGTTTGCTTCTTGAAACTATAAACTATTTATAATTTCCTACATTCTTATTATTGCCATTTTCCATCATTCAACATTGCTAATTACTTTGCATTCCAACGCAGTAATAGAAAATAACTACCATTTAAAATTATTTGGGGTTTAACACTCCATAAGTCAGAATGATTGACTTTGGAGAAAACTACTATTAATATTGGAGAGCAATAGAGACAAGGCATGTTGTTTTCTACAGTAGATCGAGTTAAATATTTGAATGGTCTATGCTTCCAACTACTCTTTTCATATGATCGATAAGAGAGAATGGAATATCTAATAGGTGTGATAATAGAAACAGTAGAAGAAAATAGTTTCAGATTGATTGCAATGAAGATTGTTTGTAATAGAGTATATTCTTAGCATTCACATTTTCTATCTATCAAAATCGTTACATTGACACTTTACACTCAAAATTTGTATTTCATCATTTTTCATGATTCAAGTAACTAATAGTCTCTCTCATCTCAACAAACTAAGGTAACTAAGTGCTTTAAATTCAACAAATTTGGAGAATGTCTGGTCTTTCTTCTGCATGAAAAATATCCAATACTTCCATGAGAAATCATTTACAAATATCACATAATACATGTGCTTGGCCGTGTAGGTTGTTGAGAAAGGTCCACACAAATTTGAGTGTACCCTTTCACGGGCTGCTTGTGCTTTATTGTCCCTCTCATGGAAGGTTTCCTTTCTGTACTTTCCCTATGTGCACCCTTTGCATGTATCTCACCGCTCCACCTTGGGAAAGTCCTATAGAAATCTACTGCATGATCTTAAAAGCTCCATAGTGAAAATGACCCAATCTTCTATGCCATAATTCACCGATGTCTCAGCTTTGCACTTTCGCTGCTTTTGTGCTCAATGCTGCAAAATCTTCTACATCTAATTTGTAGAGTTCCTTCACCTGAACCACTATCTGCTTCACTTGTCCTATGTCATTGTGTCTAAGGAAATCCTTTCCTTTTCTAAATTACACATCGTAGCCATATTATTCCAACATGGAAATTGAATTGAAATTCCTCTTCATACCCAGAACACACATCACATCTTTTAATTTGAGAGGAGAGCCCGACTCCCTATGAAAAGTAATTTTTACCAATACCGGTCACACTATACCTTCTATCATCTCCCATTTCGATGTGCATATGGAGGTCCTTCTCCTCCAAGTCACTAAATAATTCTTGGTTTCCCATCATATGGAATGAGGCCCCACTATCCAGGTACCACACACTACCCATCATCATGCTCACCATACAAGTGATGAGGGTGAAATCGAGTTCTAATTTTGAAGCAAGAGCTTCACTTGCCGCTCCTCCTTAAGGCTTATTACCTGCCTTGTTGTGTGTAAAATTTGTGGCGTAGTGTCCTAGTTCATGACAATTAAAACATTTTATTTTTGACAAGTCCTTATTCTTTCCTGTCTGACCAAAATCTGATTTGGAACGGGATTTATTCCCTTTCCCTTTCTTTTCCTTTCCATCTAAGGCACAATTTTCCTCATCATCACACTTGGATGAGGTTACATCTCTAATGTTCTGCCTTATCTCTTCTTGCACCAAGTCATACCACAATCGCTCCTAATTTGTTAGCTTCTCCCTCCCATTTACTGAATCCTGGTAGTTGTGCCAACTTTTGAGAAGGCCTAAAAGTTCTAGGCTTACCAGATCATCTTCAACAACTGTAATACCAACACTCCCAATTTCATCCTGACATTGGTTGAACTTGATCAGGTATTGTGGTATTGTGTTTACCTTTTCCATCTTGATCTTACGGAGCTTTTCCTTCAATGCCAACTTCCTGTGGTCGCTGTTGTTCTGAAACAATTCTATCAAGGCTTACCACATTTCATATGGAGTCTCCTTCCCATGGATATTCGAGACAATATGATCTTGAAATCCTTCTAGTATGACCCTCCTCACCTTTGTCACACACTTCTTCCACTCTGCAAGATCTTGAGCATCAGATGTTGGAGGCTTCAGAATATCATTGTCTATGAATTCCTTCAACCCGTTATCTTCAAACACTGCCTCCATCCTGTCCTTCCAAGCAATATAATTTGAGCTACCCTCAAGGGAATACTTGAGTCTCAATCCATAGAACGACATCATGTTGGATGTGAAGAATGATACTGCAAATTCAATTCACCTGTAAAGAAAAACTCGAATTATTCTCTTCTATTGTGATTCCTGCTCTAATACTATGTAGAAATTCCTTGTTAATCAATTAGAACTAGTTAAACTCACAATTACACAAATTAACTGAAATAGATTACTAGTAATTAGTAATCAACCATAAATCAAGTGTCTCCTACTCAAATTAACTAATTTAACTGAATGATAAGTGCCATATCACTTCAGTTAAATTCCTCCAAGTATTTTACTAAAATTGGAATTAGAATTTTTCCTAATTTAATTAAGCCAAAATTAAATTAGGAATTTCTTGCTGCATTTTCAACAACCCTATGTAAATCAACTATGGCTTATCTTGTATGCTCAAGGTAAACATACATTTTATAATATAAAAAAATAAATTCTTCAAACATGGAATTATAAATTATAAAAAAAAATTAAACACGTGACATTGAAATATGTAACAAAACTATCTTCTTCTCTTATTCAAAGTCTACCATAACATTACGTACCTACTAGGTTACCTTCTACTACAACTCAAATCACTAATAGTACTAGACGATTGATACCATAGAAAAATAATATGATTTCACTAATCTATCACCATATGATCTTATTTATGTTTAGATAGAAAGCCTAACTGAACTCCCAGTCACTTCCTTAATTGTTAAAAGATATCCCTAAAATTTTAGGATCTCAACTTCATTGAGCAATTCAAAGCCTCCATAGTTAGTTAATTCAAATTTCTTAAAGGTCATCAATGCTTCCTTTTTGTTGGCAGCGCTTGAAGTTCTTGGCATAAAATATTCCTAACAATTTTTAACAACTTTATGTTTTCTAACAAATTTTTGAACATGTGCAACTTTTTATTTATATAGAGGAGAAACATGTGTACAATTCTATATACTAACAACATGCATGCACTTTGGATAACATGAGAAAAGTAGTTCATCCATAATGTGCATGTGTGTTTTTAACAAATAAAAGCATGCACAATTTAGTTATGGCTAGAAATGACAATGTGTGGACAATGATTGATATGTGTTTTTGAGATGAGATTGGCAATGTGGTGTAAATTCATACTAGGTCCAAAATTTTTACTATCCTAATTCATGTAAAACATAAGATGGTAATGATGTAATTAGTGCTAATAGTCGTGAGGAAGTTAATGACAATAAATATGGTTTCATGGGACCATCGGAGGCATGCCTTACTAAGAAAATGCCTATTCTTTATTTTCCCTTGGATAACAACTCGATATGTAGTGCGTTGTACGAACATTGCCTTCATGTACTTGAAACCTAGTATGTCAGAAGTGAGAAATTATTGAACAATGGAATCAATTTTTAACACTAACATTAATAACATTGAATATGTTAGAGATGTATCATATGACCTTTTCAGCAAGTAAGGGATCTCACACTTCCTTTCTCTCTATTTTTCTTTGAATGGTGTAGTGAATAAATATGTAGATATACCTACCACATTTATTCTAGCAATTTAAACTTTCTAAGGATGGGTCCCATTTCTTAAAGCATGGTTCAAGGCCAAAATAGAATTGATATTAGTTCTTAGTATTTACTTCTAAGGCTCGCGGACCATGTGAATAACCTTAAATCATTACAAAGGTCCTACAAAAGGAAAATTTCATTTGCAAGAGAGACATGAGAATTATTTTGGTTATTGGTGGACCATGTATGGGTTGTCTCTACATTTATGATTTGGTGATGCAAACTAGGCATGTAGGTAATATTTCAACATTTAACATAAATTTTATGGGTGACATTAGTTAGAACATGCTTAAAGTATGAAAATTAAGTATTCGAGCTTAAGAAGTAATAGTTATTTCTTCTCAATATGTTATCACTTATATGCATAAGTTAGGGACATGGACCCTAATAGTTTCTCCCACAAAAGGTACCCAATATATTGTGGGTTGATAGAAAATAGCCACAAAGGGTACCAAACATATTCCCCCTAGCGATAGAATTTGATTTCTCTTATGCTATTTTTATATACATAAATATTTACTTTATTTTAAGATCTATATAAAATATTATATTTGGGCCAACATATGATGATGCCAATGTCATAGATGGGATGGGAAACATATGAATTGCAAACTATTTAATATTGCATCGCGGAATGCACCTCAATTTTCTTGATGGAATCACAAGTATCCAAGAAAAGAACCTCACTTACACAATTTAATTTGAAGTCTCTATACATACCTATCTAGCTTCCTTAACTCAAGTCAGTATTCTAATTTTCCATTCCATCTATAATGTCCATATATTATACTACATTCTAAATTTTGATGACCCAAACACCTAACCTCACCTTCCCAATTTAGTTTGAAAGTGTCACTACTTACTTATAAATTGTTTCATCAATTCAACAATATACTTAGTAGTAAACCATTATAAATAATTTTTCATTCCATCCTACCTCATGAGGATATTTTTGCATATGCATGTAGATGTTGTGATGCTATCTACGAGTTATGGAGAATGTATAACCAAAATGACTTAGGCGAGGTACATATATATGAAACTTTCGACTCTTATCGTCAAATTATACATTATTTATACTAATAAGTTCATATAATATTGCATTTCTATTAATAAGTTCATGATAACATGTAGATACAACATTATATGCATCAAATTTGAGGTCATCCGAGGTATCAGTTGATTGTCCAGTGTAACCTCTGTTAGTGCATGGGACCATGGAGTCTCTGACACCTCCACCTCCACTGTTGGAATTATGGTGTGCATGGTTCCAGCCAGAGGATTTTGGCATTGATTCATGATGGCAGCTAGCTCATGTTGGCATTGATGTCAACCCTATGTATACTAGCTTATGTTTGGATGCCTTCATTGTAGCATGGTTGCAACCGTGCAAGCTAAAATTGAGTTAAAGGTGTTGGAATTCATGTCAACCTTCTGATGTCACACTCATATGGTCACATGATGGAATTGGTATGCTTGATGGTTGTTCATATACTAGTGGTGTTTATGACATAGTGCAGGAACTGATCGTTGAATCGTTGCAACAGTGTCTTGGCCTCGTGATGATGATGATGATGTTGCAGAGGTGTTACAGGTATGTTCAGTGGTGTTGCAACTTGTGTAGGTAGTTGAGGAGAGTTTAGGACTTGTTGGCAGTCATGTCAACTCTTGTTTATTGGCTTCTAGGTAAACTTGGCAAGGGCACTTGAGAGACATGTTTGATCCATTTTCAGAGGTGTCATAGAGTTTAGTAAAGGTTTGGAGGCATGTACAAAAGCTAGAGAAGATTTCCAAATAGTTGGAAAAGGTTTTGAATGGAAGGACCATTTATTTGCCTTATGCGTTGCCCCAGTCACTCCCATGTAGGCTTGTGCATGCGACTGAAAGGACTTCGTTGCGGGAAAGTAGGCCTATGCATATGGCCAGTCAAGATTAGCTAGTGTTGTGCCTGTGACTGAGGCTTAAAAAGAAAAATCCTTCGAATTCCTTGGGAAAAGCATATGAAATTGGCATGGAAATTCCCAGAGGCTTCTAGATTAAGTTGTAAATGTCCTCCATGATGTGAACACATTTAGTGCAAAAGTAGTGGTGATAATGCGTTGATTTCCTTTACTTTGTGAACTCTTGATCTGAGCCAAAAGGTGAATTTTTCCCTTCATGTTTTATATACTTCACTTTGGAGCTAAGTGATGGTTGATGGTGTGTGTAAGTGAGGAAGAGAAGGTTGCATAGTGTGTGTATGATTCACATCTATTTGTTAGTAGGATTGCTTCATCTAATGTGTTTTAATGGCTACAGAATGAGCAGATCTATTTACTGAAGAAATTTTTTGATTAAAAACTTCATATTGCTGATCAGATAGAAGAGAATTGTATCAAAGGTGTTGGAAGTGATGGATAGATTGGTATAGCTCCACATTTGAGATTCTCACATTTGTTTTTATAGGAGTTGCCAATGCATTTGAAACATAGCCATTGTATTTTATGCTATTGATTATATTATCCGACATTCATATTTTGGTGTGAGGATTGGTTATTATGGTTGAGTGTGAGTTTTATTTCAGTTTTCGGCGACAGTATTATTCAGATTTTATGCATGCATTATGGCCATTATTTTTCTAGAGTGGAGAGAATATGATTGTGGTGATATTATTTGATTTGTTGATGATGTCTTGCTACTAGAGATCATATTGCAGATCCGAATCAAGTTGAGAAAAAAGTCTTGGGATCCATTATGAAAATAAATGAAACATGGTCTGCATAGAGTAGAGGAGCAGTGAATTCATGTGTGTGGAGTAGTGATTGTGAAGTTTCATTGAAAGGAATAGTTTCTCAATCCAATGGTAGTTGGATAGTCCAATCAAAGTTGGGTGAGGATCATGATGGTGGTGGCCTTCATCAGATGGTAGTCTGTAGATCCGTATGAGAACATAGTCTTTCGAGTTGATCAGTAGAATCGAGTCTCTTGGCTTATGGGAGTCAGCTAATTATATATGAGGTCAAGTCTCCATGCTTATGGGAGTCAACAATCTATGTAAAAAACATATTTTGCTTAATAGAAGATTCGGAGCAGTGCAACAACAATAAGGGTGGTTTTTTTCTCGGTGAAGTTTTTTCAGCCAGATATCTTGTGTCTCTTATGTGATGGTTTTTATGGTTTTGATGTGTATTGTTGCTCTCATGGTTTTTTATTTAACTGCTTACATTTTTAATATTCATGTGATGATATGATATGCTACTAGTTTTCAGAAAGGAGCAAGCTACCATTACAAAAGGCTTTTCAGAGAAAGGCATGCAAAAATACAAAGAAGAGAGAGCGCAGTCCCCAGTTCCCCAATCCTTACATCCATAGTTTCCAGGATTTCCAACGGCATTCTTCTTATATAGCCGAACAAACTGATTAAACATGTATTTAAATTTACAAAATATATGAAAACTTATGAAAAATGTGACAAAGAGCTGGAGGGAAGTTTGGTCATAGATCTTCTAATACTGGTTGACTGAAGGTTCCTGCTGGGATCGAATTCTGTTGCCCTGGTAGTTGGAATTTTCACCTGTCTGATTAATTATTAGACCCTTAAGGTAATTGATAGATTCCTCCCTGTGCTTTCATTTGTCTTTGAGAGCTTCCATTTATGTGTTCTGATCATTAATTTGCTTTCTCAGTAGAGAATTCTCAGACTTTGAATATATCCTGTAATCCTTGATTATTTCTCGAAGCTGGTCAATCATTGATTTATTAGCCCTGCAAACCACACATTTCTCATTTTGTGATGCTCTGTCAAGCGGATTCATGTACATTACTTCGCAATGAACAAATCAATCACTCTAGGGAAATATGGAATAGTCGAGCAACTGCAAAAGAAGAGTGGAGGGGAGACCAACAGAAGGGAGACTCGAAGGGAAAATGGATGATGCAGGGAGGTAGGGAGAATGGAAAGAGAACGCATAGGTAGAAGTAGCATACAAGCAGCCCCTGGAAAGGGAGAGAGTAGATAATAATGACCAGAACTTGGGGAAACATGGGAAGAGAATTCACTGAAGGAAAGGCCAGCAGCACAGGAAGGCAGGCCCAAAGAAGCGCAACAACAAAGGCAAGAGGAAAAAAACACAGGGAGGAGGGAGCACAGAGCTGGAAGAGGGTAGGGAAGTTGTGGCAAAGGATGAAGATAAGCATGGTGGGTGCACGAATATATAGAGGTGGAGAGTAGGAACGAAAGGATATCCTTTAGGAGATCATGGGAGTCATATGAGAGCATGAGGAGCTTGGGAAATGAGAGGAGACAGTGAGGGAGGTCGAGAAATATTTTTTTCGGATATGGAATCAAAGAATAATGAAGTAATATGATATTATTCAACCAACAATCCCTATGTCGAAGTGACATTGGTTGAATTTGTCTGTAGGGACAATTATCGGATTGGAATTTGAACATGATCATTCAAAATTCGAGACCCACCAGGAGGATGAGAAACTTCTAAGTTGGCCTGATTGTCTGCAGTTTTGTTGTTCTCTCTTAGAATATGTTTAAATGAGACCTTTCCCATCTTCACCAAATTTTGCCTTATTCTTTTAATGATTTGGCTCAAAGCCTTGTTTGTCAGAGTGCTTCTCTCAATCATCGCTTGGATAATGATGGCCGAGTCTCCCAGAAATACCAGGTTCTACATTTTCCTTTATTTTAGTATCATTGTGCCTAATAAAAATCCATAAGATTCTTCTATATTATTTATAATTTCCCCAAGGCCCCATTCATAAGTAATTTGGATTAATACCGCCTGAATCATAGAGGATGCCTCGAGCTCAAGCTTTGCCACAGTTTTCCTTGGACGCACCATCAAAAGGAGGCAAGGTTTACTTATATTTTTCATCCACATGATGAATTCATCACTTTTAATCTTATTTTCCATTTCTGAATGTTAGGATTTCAAATGATGATGCTTGGCCTATTATACCTGCTCATTTCATTATTAATCCAATTTCTCTCCTCTCGTTGGATATGTATGGAATCTATTGATTTTACTCCTTTTGATGATAATAATTCTATTGTCAGATTCCAAGTCCCTGACAATACATTACTGATTCTTGGAGGTCGATCGTTGAAAATTTTTTGGTTTCTTGCCAACCAGAGTTGCTAGCACAGAAAGGAGGGAAGACTATTCCAATATCTTTTGATGGTTTCCTTTTTTTTAGGGAGTATGGGTATTCCCTTTTCCAAGTAGAGAGGAATTCATTGAAAGATTTTGATAGTTGCAAATTGGCCTCCAAAGGTCTTACAAGAAGGAGCCAACATTCTTGAGCGAAGGAGCAGTCAAGGAAAATATGTTGAATGCTTTCTTCACTCATAAGACACATTGGACATCTAGAAGGGCCTACAAATCCCTTTTTTTATAGGTTGTCAGCAGTTAAGACTTTACCTTTTAGGAGTGTCCAGATGAATATTTTGACTTTTGGTAAACTTTCAGATTTCCACACAGTTCTCCAATGAGCCCATTCTTGATTATCTTGTTGAGCTTGGATGGTCATATAACTAGATTTCACTGAGTACTCTCCACCATTCAGGTCCCATCTAAATGTGTCTTGGGAATCAAGGCTTAGAGGGGCAACTCCCTTTAGAAATATTACTAAAGAATTCCATTGTGTTTTGAGGTTTCAAGGAAGATTATTGATCCTCCATTCTGCCCAATTCCCATCTTGCCATTGAGAGATATCTTTTAAGGTGTTGATTCCATTTTCTCTCATCCAACCTCTTAAGTTTTGAAGGTTTGCTTGGTTGGCTAGGGGAGGGTTTCCCATAATGTCTTCATCCCAAATTTTGATGTGTTTGCGATTCCCGGGGGTCTTAGAAGAGTTCTCCTTAATGAGATGAAGAGTCGTTTTTACTAAGTTCCACACTTGAGAGCAAGTTCTGATCAGGAAGCCTTCTTCTAGAACGAAATTTCTAGCATGATTCATATATTTAGCTTCCAAAACTTTCTTCCACCAACAATCCTTTCCTGTGATAAACCTCCATGTAATTTTTGCTCCAAGAGCCAAGTTCAGGTGGCCTGGGAGTCTTATTGATAGGCCTCCTTTCTCATAAGGCAGGGTTACTTGATCCCATTTGACTAAGCTAAACTTTTTTGAGTCAGCTTTCCCTCCTTGCCAGAGAAATCCCCTTATTACTAGCTCAATTTGCTTATGGATACTTGCTGGAGCTAAGATTGTTGCAAATTGGTAGATTGGAAGAGCTGAGAGCATGGATTTGATTAAGATGACTCTGTCGGCTAAATTGAGCAAGTTCATACCCCAATTTTGGATATTCTTTTCATTTTCTCTATATATTTATTCCATAATTTTTCCTTCAAGTTTTATTTACATATAGTAAGGTCGAGATAGTGGAAATGGCTCCATCTTGCTTGAAAGTGGATGTCCAATATCTGAGATATTCTTTGAAGAGTGTGAGGAGAGATGTTCCAATCATATATTTTTGCATTTTTTTTGTTTAGGGGACCTCTTGAGGCTTCGAGAAAGTTATTGAGCACTTATTTTTATCCTTCTAGCTATTATACATGAGGCTCCTCTTATCACTAGAGTGTCATCTGCAAATAATGAGTGGTTGATGCTTTTTACTCCATGGGAGATTGTGAGGCCTATTAATAAATGATCTCACCTACACTTTTCTAAATATCTGCTCAAAGAATCAGCCATGATAATATAAAGAAAGGGTGAAAGAGGAAAACCTTGTCTCAAGCCCTGTGAGCTTTGGAAGAACTCACTTGGCCTACCATTGATAAGAGGAGCAATCCATGGGCCTACTATGTAGGCTTTGATTATGTCGATTATCTCCGATGAAAATCCAAATTTCTTAAGAACAACAAAAAGGAAGGTTAGATTAACCCTGTCGAATGCATTTTCCATATCTAGCTTTAGTATCATACCTTGTTCTTTCCTCAATAAACTAGAATGCAGGGCTTCTTGCACTATCATAATGTTGTCGAGAATCTGTCTGTTGGGCACAAATCCTTCTTGATTTTCAGAGATTAGATCTGGGAGGATAGGATTTATTTTGTTTGATATAATCCTTGTGATGATTTTATAGGAAGAATTACACAAGGAAACCAATCTATATTTGTTGAATGAAGAGGCCCTTGCCTCTTTTGGTACAAGTTCTAAAATGGAAGAGTTTGTGAATCCTCCTACCTTATGATTTCTTAATACATTTCTTATCATTCTGATTAGATATTTTTTTATCATATTCCAATTATTTTGATAGAAAGGAATGGTAAATCCATCAGGGCCTGGAGCCTTTTCCGGATGGAGGTCCCACACAACTGAATAAGTCTCCTTCTCTTCTACCTCTTTAGTGAGTTCTCTGTTTATTTCTTCAGTGATTTTTTTTGGGATATGTTGTATGAGGGCTTCATAATCAGAATTTGTTGCGATAGATGATATAATTCTTTTAAAGTGAATGTGTGCTTCCTTCTTTATCTCATCTTGCCCTCTAATTTCTTTGCCATCATTATCCTTTATGTTGTCTATCTGATTGTTAATTCTCTTCATCCTTGTATTATTATGAAAGAACATTGTATTTTTTTCACCTGCCTTCGACTAGAGGCTATGATATGTTGCTAGTTAATGGTGCATGATTAAGTAGAAAATTTTAAAGTGGTAAAAACTCATAATAAGACACCGTACGGATTCACCCCCCCTTCTCAGTAGTTCTCAAAGGTTTCCAAGAATTGGTATCAAAGTGGGGCTCTTGTTTGCATCTTGATCGTTGGAGAGTAGATCTAGGATTTGTTGGCAGAAATTTGAATTTTTTTCAAAATGGTTGTCCTCATTGCTGCAAATTACAAGTTATGGCACAAAAATGTTAAATATCAATTATTGTCTAGTGGATCTAATATTTGGAGATTAGTATGTGAAGGTTGAGGCAATGATCCAATTGTAGATGAAGTTTCGTAGCAGGATGCGGAATCTAGAGTCATAATCTGAAAGAATCTTCAAGATGATGATTTAAAGAGGTTAGTAGGATTGAAATATGCTAAGGAAATGTGGGACAAGATAGAATCCATATTTGGAGATGGTACCAACAGCAATGTGGAGAATAAGAAGAAGAGAAACAAGAAGAACAAGAAGTAAAAGAAGGGTCTTAAAAAACAATAAGCTCAACCACAAGAGTATAATTCTTGTTGTGCACATGATTTAGCAGATGATGAGAAGAAATCAAAAAATCATGAACCCAAAGGTATAAATATTAATTATTTTCTATAAAGTTATAATTTTGATGATTCAAATTTTGATCAGGTTGAAGTTCCTAGTGAATATGAGAATGATGTTAAGGTTCTTAGAGCTTATAATTTCTAGACTAACAATTGCATGCAAGGATCAAGACAAATTATTGTACATCTATGATGATAAGGAGGCCAAACTCAAGGAAGAGATTGCCAGCTTAAAGATTAAGTTGGAAGAATTAGAAATATTAGAGGAAGACATGAGGAAGAAATAAAAATAGAAGGAAGATCAATTTGAGATATTAGAAGCTAAAGTAGCATCTTTGAGAGAGCAAAGGAAGATGGAAAAGAGAAATATAGCCTTGGATAATATACATAAGATCTAGAGATCACCATTGGGTAAATCTAGTCTTGGATTTCAAAAGGGAGAGTCTAGTTTGCATGCAGGTAAAAACAAAAAAGAAGAACCCAAGAAACATGTAGCAAAAAATACCAGTAGCAAGAGTGAGAACCAAGGAAACAAAAAGAAAAATCAGAAACAAATCAACTAGTAAAACCACTAGAAACAAAAAATAAAACCTCAAGGAGCACCTACTATTAGAATTTCTTTTGCTCCAAGAAAAGATCATGGCATCTCTATTATATTTCGAAGGAAACAAAATCTTTTTGTTCCTTTGATGCATGAGGGACAAGGCAACAATTGTCATAAGTATGGACATGTTGTAGCTAACTTCAGGAGAAAAACATATAGATCCAATCAGTAGTATCAACATCCAAGGAGATTGGCCTTCAGGTATAATAATTTTTTTTATGGTTATTGCTCTTCATGTAACATGTTTGGCCATAAGGCATCTGATTGCAATTCTAACCAATGAAGGAGTCGCATGTTGCAAGAAAGATATAGATCTAGAATGAGCATTAGGAGATATAATCCTCTTACTACATATATTGGGCATGTGGAGTGTTATACATGCCATAATTTTGGACATATGGAAAGAATTTGTTTGCTGCCCCATTATTTAAGGAAAAATCAACAAAAACAAAGAGGACCTAGCAGAAAAATAGTGAAGGGAGAATCAAAGCATCCCAATCACGTGTGGAGGAAGAAAGAGAAACAACTATTCAAGTAGTAAAGAGTATCCCCTCCTGTAGTCCATGATTATTTCTTGCATACTCATAGAGGACTGCGGACTTCATGAGAGGTGCATAACCTCAGGGGGAGCATATGAAAGAAGTATGATATTTTAATGAGTACAATTTGGTACAACAACATATTATGAGTTCATTCAACCTCATGCACATTCAGGTCCACATGATCAACCTATCTATTGAAGGTATATTGAGCTAAGGGGGAGCTATGCATGGTATGATATTTTCCTATATTATTTAGCATATTCTTCATTTCTTTCATTCAGTTATTTGCAATAGTTATATACATGTTTTTCTGAGTGAAATGGATACATTTTTCAGCCATATATATGCTTTTGGTTTCACTTACAAGTTGGTTGAAAAGGTTTACAACCATGCATTGATTGGAATTTTTGTTACAACTATGTACCGAACAGATTTGTGACTTGGACTAGCCATGATTGGGTTATCATATGATGATTATTACAACCATGTATTTTTTATTGTTTCATCATGTTATGTTGGTTGAGAGTCATATCCTTAGTGAGTTGAGTCATCATGGTGATAGGCAACTTTATGGAGTCACTTTACAACCATATGTATGGGCTAATGATGTTGATGTAATATTCATGATGTGTCATGTTTTTGGTCATTGGTCCATAGGCGATTTGATAGAAACAATGTATTTCATTGATAAATGATGTAAAATGCTCATGAATCCATCAATTTGTATTATATGTATCACAATGTCAATTATTCATGAACCATGAGGTCATGTTATGGTCATATGAGTTATGTATGAGGTCTTATGTTGTTGCTACAACCATGTATTTATCATGTATATGTCATTTAGTCATGGTCATGTGGAGTCTATGTCCATATGGTGCTTCTTTATTAGAAAGGAAATATTGTTTGCAGCAGAAGTTATTCATTGAAAAATGGAGCTAATTTTGGAGATGGCGTAGATTCAGTAGGTAGCATTATTTGTTCCTATTTACTTTAGCCATCCATTGTTGGCATCATGGTCCACTCGGAGGTGTTAATGATGTGCCTCATGATATGCTATGATAGTTGGGGGTTCTTGGCCTCATGTTATGTTCAGAGATGTTTGGTAGTTGTTGCTATGTAGTTGTTACAAAGAGTCCTAGTTTATGCTCATGTGCACATTGTTTTATGCTTTTGTTCATTATGATGCTTCTCATTGATGATTCTATGGTTGCCTTATATTGACATATTTATTATTGTTGCTTGTTGCTAGAGGTTGTTGGTTGGTATGCTGCTCTATATGATGATTAGTATATTTGCTACTTGCTGCTACTGATATGAGAGGCATGGATGTTGGTTGATATGCATTAATTTTCAACCATGTAGAGATCAGTTTTTCTAGTGCTTGTGCTTCAGTTCTTGCTTCTTATCGAATGGAGTTGATCCTTTGCCATTGATGTCAAAGGGGTAGTGATATAGGACATTGATCTAGAGTTTTTGTATGGTTGCCATCAATCCCAAAGGGGGAGATTGTAGGAATTATGGTGTGCATGGTTCCATCTAGCTGATGGTGGCATTGGTTCATGATGGAAGCAAGCTCATGTTGGCACTGATGTCAACCCTATGTAACCTATCTTATGTTTGGATGTCATCATTGTAGCATAGTTGCAGCTGGGCGAGTTGACATTGAGTTGATTGTGTTGACATTGATGTCAACCTTATGATGTCATACCCATGATGGTCAGATGATGGCATTGGTATGGTTAATGGTTGTTCATATACTAGTGGTGTCCATGACCTACTGCAAAAACTGATGGTTGACTTGTTGCAACAATGTATTGGCCTCATGATGACGATGATGATGGTGTTGCAGGTCTGTCCAGTGGTGTTGCAACTTGTGTAGGTGGTTGAGGAGAGCTAAGGACTTGTTGGCAGTCATGTCAACTTTTATTTTTTGTTTTATATGTCAACTTGGTAGTGGCACTTGGGAGACATGTTTGATCCATTTACAGAGGTGTTATGGAGCTTAGTAAAGGTTTGGAGGCATGTACAAATCCTAGAGAAGATGTCCAAATAGTTGGCAGAGTTTCTGAACTAAAGGACCATTGATTTTCTTTATGCTCTGCCCCATTCGCTCCCATGCAAGCTTGTGCATGAGAATAAAAGGCCTTGGTTGCAGGTAAGAAGGCCTATGCATGCGGCTAGTCGAGATCAACTAGTGTTGTGCCTTCCTCTGAGAATTTAAACGAAAAATCCTCTTGGTTCCTCGCTCAAATCATATCAAAATTTGCATGGAAATTCCTAGAGGCTTCTAGATTAAGTTGTAAAGGTCCTCCAATGATGTGACCACCTTTAGTGCAAAAGTAGTAGTGATAGTGTATTGATTTCGTCAACTCTTTACACTCTTGATCCCACCCCAAAGGTGAATTTTTCCCTTCATGTTTTATATACTTCACTTTGGAGTTGAGTGATGGTAGATGGTGTGTGTATGTGAGTAAGAGAAGGATGCATAGTTTGATTATGCTTCAGGTCTATTTGTTAGTAGGATTGCTTCAGTGTATGTGCTCTAATGGCTGCATAATGAGCAGATCTATTTATTGAAGCAGTGTTTTGATTCAGAACTTTAGATTATAGATCAAAGAGAAGAAAAGTATATCAGAGGTGTTGGTAGTGATGGAGAGCTTGGTATAGCTCCATATTTGAGATTCTCACATTTGTTTTTGCAGGAGTTGTTGATGCATTTGGCACATAGCCATTATGTTTTATGTTGTTGATTGTATTATGAAACATTCATATTTTGGTGTGAGGGTTTGTTATTATGGCTGAGTATGAGTTTTATTTCAGTTATTGGTGATAATATTATTCAGATTTGATGCATGCATTGTGGCCACTATTTTTCTAGAGTGGAGAGAATATGATTGTGGTGATATTATTTGATTTGTTGATGATGTCTTATTTCTAGAGATTGTATTGTAGAGTTGAATCAAGTTGAGCAGAAAGTCTTGTGATCCAGTATGAAAATAGATGAAACATGGTCTACATAGAGTAGAGGAGAAATGACTTCATGGGTGTTATGCAGTAATTGCAAAATTTCAATGAAAGGGATAATTTCTCAATCTAATGGTAGTTGGATAGTCTAATCATAGTTAGGTGAGGATCGTTGATCGTGGTGGCATTCAATGGATGGTAGTCCGTAGTTTCATGTGAGAACATAGTCTTCCAAGTTGATTAGTAGAATCAAGTCTCCTCGGTGATGGCAGTTAGCTAATTGTATATGAGGTCGAGTCTCCATGCTGATGGGAGTCAACAATCTATGTAAAAGACACATTTTTCTTAACAGAATATTTAGAGCAACACAACAAAGACAAGGGTGATTTTTTTTTCTTGGTGAAGGGTTTTCCATCAGATATCTTGTGTCTCTTGTGTGATGTTTTTTGTAGTTGTGTTTGATGATTTTCTTGTGTATTGTTGCTCTCATGGTTTTTTACTTAGTTTCTTACATTATTCATATTCATGTGATGATATGATATGCTGTTGGTTAATGGTGCATGATTTAGTAGAAAAATTTAAAGTGTTAAAAATTGATAATAATTCACACCCACACCCCCCCTCCCTCCCCCCCGCTTTAGTAGTGCTCAAAGTTTTCCAACATCCACATCATCACACTCACATTAAGGAGAGTCATTGTGTCTCTCCACATGGACCCACACTCAAGGTAAACTTTTTTATTCTTAAAATCTCAAAAAAAAAATTAAGTTACATTCATGCTAATCAATTCGTAGAATACTTGTAATGTCTTTTTCATTTTGTACGCAAGCCCAGATACAAGGTGGTGTCTAGGATGAAACGATGTGATTACATGATTGGGAGGCATGTTTTGGAGGTAATCCTGATGTGGTCCCATTAACAGAGGCCCCAACCATTGAGCCACAAGCTCAACAACACCACACTTAGATTGATTTGAACCTTATCCCACATACCTTTCATTTGGACTCGAGACAGGTTAGTAGATTCATATGTAATTAAACTTAAATAATTTATCTCTATATTGTTTATTTTGTAAATAATGATAATTGATTTGAATTTGAATTTGTTATATTGCAATACCAACATCTGGATGTCGTTTTTAACCAACAATCACATAGAGGTAGTGGTAATTAGACCACATACTTTGTATATTTTCAAGCCCATTTCATAGAGCACATTCATATGTACTATACTTTGTATATTTTCATATGGAAAGTTTATGGACACATGAATATTATTTCATTTTATAGATGTTGAGTATTTCACTTTATGGATGTTCATGTAATCTACTTTGTATATATTTTCATATGGATAGTTAATGGATACATTCATAATTTCATTTTATGGATGTTTATTAATTATTTTTTTATGGATATTCATTAAATCTGAGTTCATGGAAGTTTATGGATGCTAATTATTTCAATAGTTTAAATCAATTTCTACAATATAACTTTTATTAAAAAAAGATAACGATGATAATAAAATTAATTAAAAGACATCACTCATAAACATAATATGTACAAAGACTTTTCATAACTCTTAGTACATTTAACATAGGATGGTGTAATTTAAAAAAAAAATACTTGCAATAAATTTCTCAATTTCAACCACTCTTAAGATAAATAAAATCATGATTTTTATAATTTAGGTTAAACTTGACTTTTAGTTTATAATATTAACTAACCACTAAGTTATTGTTTTTTCATCATTTTTATTCAATATCAAAATAATGTAATGGAAAAGCAATAAACCAAACTTTAACCAACTAGTGATGGTAGGGATTAATATTTATCTTATTTACACAATATGAAATAATTTTGTACATCAAGTAAAATGGTAAAAGTTAAGAAAACTTGAATTTGGTATATATAATTTTGACATATCTAAGTGTTTGAATCTAGTTGTTCTATTTTTTCTTTCCCTCCCATGTAGGACCAGCCACAACCATGGATATTACATTATTGTAATATGTTGAATGTCACAGTATTCTCATTCAGCCATAGGGACATGTAACATCACATGCATATCATCCTTAATTTTTCATTGCTTACAAAATAGAGATCAATTTTCTTCTCATTTAATATTTTTTCATCTCCCTATTTTAACTACTATTCTAAATGTGGTTACCATATTGCTATCCTAAGTATCTAGTACCATTATGAAATTTTTGTTTACACTAACTTTAATTGTAGAGTAACTACAAAATTCATTTATGTCATCAAAAAATATTTGGAGACTATCATTTGTGCTTTGAAAATAATATATTTGTATAATTTGCAACAGCTTCTCTATCTAATATTCTAAACGATCTGTAAATAACCAAATAATGTCGGAGTGCAGGGACATGCTTGCTTCACCTTAACATTTTTGTTTGTTTTTACCTTCCTACTCCACTTTTATTGTTTATGGGAACAAAAAACTTTGCAATAAAATTTTTCATATGAGTGTGTCTCTAATCAACAAAAAGTTCTAATTTTTCAAATATTTCAAAAAGTTAATAGCTACGAAGAATTTTTTCTTACACTTCCTTAGTAATAGCTTTTAGAGTAACAAAGTGGCTAATGGTTAATCTCTTACATTGGAGATGGGCTCAAGGAGCCCTAAAATTATTTTCTTGTAATGCTAATTTACTTATTTTTGTCTCTAAAAAGTTTCCAATAACTTACAAAGATGATACTAAGATATCACTTTCATTGTGGATAAAAGATATAACATTATTTATTTCACTTCCATGTAATGTTCATGTATGAATGCTATCATTTCTTCTTCATTTACCTCTCCTAATTGAGATAATTTTCAATGTAACTATTTTCAGAAAAAGATTGGAGTCACGTATTAATGTGTTGATCAAATTCCTTGATTTTTTATAAGAATTAATTTTTTCTTCCTTTGAAAAATATTTTTGTATTCATTCATCCATTTTATCCCTTCATTTAAACTAGATCTTAATAGTTCCTTTTGAGATTCTTTGCAATTTTCATCATACCAACCACTAAAAATTTTGTAATTGAGTGTTCCTCAACTATATTGAATGAATTCCTTATTCACACAAAGCAAAGGTTTTATGAGAATCCTACTCCCTTTCCTTAAAAAACATAAGTTGTTTGTCATTGTTTATTTTTCCTTTACCCACTGCACAAATACATTTGTATTTTGGTAGTTTAGTTCCTATATAAGATTTTAATTTGTTATTTTTTGTTTCGTCTTGATCTACTTTGATAAGAGAAAAGAGCATGAGCATATGAGAAAAGAGAAAAGAATAACTCTTATTAACATATGAAATTACCGACCAATTCAAGGACTTCCACATACCACCCAACCATAAATTGGGTTAAACCAAATCTCTCTTTCAGCGAATCACCCCTGTGCCATATTCCAATTGTGAATGTGAGATCTCATGGAATAAACCAAGACAAACAAAACCAAGGCTTCCAAAGGCCAAACCACCTCAACCCTCAACCAACGATTCCACCTCACGATCAGACATCACTAACACCAACTAGATCGGTCTCTACCCAAGCTATCCAAGTCTCAAGGAACTAGTAACTCAACCCACAGCCTTTTAGGGCTCCAGAGCGTTTGTCCAACCTACCTCGAGGGACTTGTAACTCAACTCACCAACGGCTCCAGAACATTTGTCCCAACCTAGGCTCTAGGACTAATAACTCAACCCAAGTTGTTCTAGGGCTTCTAGAGCGTTTGTTCCAACCTTCAGCCATAAAAAATTATGAGCACCAATCAGAAAGCAATCAAGGAAAAACCCACAACCCCATGACTATCGAGGAAATGGAAAGGCAAGGTGAAAACCAATGTTAATCCAGGAAATCCTCCATGCTAATGACAACACATAACCAGATAATCACGTGCATATACCATGCAACCATAAACCCACAAGGAAATGACACATGCAACCTGTTACCTGCAAAGCAATGTAGTTGTAGTTGCTGATCCAATAATCCCCTTGCACTTTCCTGCTTCTCTTTGCCTTCTTTCTCCAAATCCAATGTATGCTAAAGTGCTCCAAGATTCCTCTAAGTGTGCAAAAGTATGATAGAATGAGAGAATAGAAGAGAACTCCAATTCTAGACTGACAAAAGTTGTTAATTGATCATCATAAGCCTTTTTATCATTGAGGCATATATTTTCTTCAATTCCCTATATTTTCCTTCAATCTTCCTCACATGCAAATTTGTGACCCTTCATCTCCCTTTTCTCCTGTTTTCCTTTATTTCAGAAATAAAATTCCAATTAATGCATCTTTGTCTTTGTCAATGCCTTTGTCAATTTCCTTAGCCATAATAAATTGAAAGTGACACCCACTAGGATATTTTTCCCAACATTCAACTTGAAATACATGTCCCATGACCTTGGTCTTATATTATTTTACATGGAAAATCAACCAAGGGTTGTTGCAAAAACGACAATTGCGAACGACAAAATGACACCTATGAAAGCAAAGATGCACAAAAACGATAGTTAAGAAAACTCACTAAAATGATGAGACAAATGCAATTGAAAGTGAGAGGAACATTGTCAATGGAGAGAGTGAGCTGACTGTCGACATAAGTTGCATAGTGCATTGTACTTAAACCTTTCTTTTAAGGGTTGTGCAATGCCTAGCTAAGTTTGCATAAGAAAGATGCACTCAAGCATTTATCAAGGACCAAGCATGTGAGAACAAGTGACTTTGACCCTCAGAGTCCAAGAAGAAGACTTGAACACTTAGCATAACATCAATCAACAATGAAGTAACCTTAAATGACGAACCATAAGATCCACAATAAGCTCCAAAATTCAAATGTAAGTAAAATTTTCGAGAATGTTGATCACAGCATGAAAAGAATACTAACTTTCTCTTGAAAAATTAATAATTTCTTTTTCTTTGTGATTGAGTCTATATTGTGTGCTTGCTTCAATTTAAGAAAAACCATCTAACGATGTGTACAAGCAACCCTTCTTTATAGGGTTTATCTTGGGTTAATTTTTTTTTTAATTGAGGTTATATTGTTTTATTCTTATTTAAGAAAACTATGCAAAGATATTTACAAGGAAAATTTCCGGTCACGACATTGGTATGGATTATAAACGGAGACGATGAGTTAGCCACGTAGACAGAGTCAGGCAACCTGCATTTTCGTTTCTCTTTTGCGGCTCAATTTCGAAGTCACGTGGGATAGGTTTAACATGTGACTTTTTGAATTGGTTAATGTTTGGTTTGGATAAGAATAATATAATATATTTAATGAATAGGATAAAAATACAATTAGAAAACAATTAATTCAGTACATAATATTTTCAATTTTCCAATAATGTATTATATTACACGTGTCAACACACGTGTTCAAACACATGCCCACTTCAACCAATTAACCGCTAGTGCGTGTCCGCGTCAATTAGGTTTTGACGTTATAATTTATCATCCATTTTTCACCCTGCCAATTTAGTTTTGAGTTAGAAATTCTGAACCATTTTTATTTTCTAACACATTCTGCAGGTCAAGGGTACGCACCACTATGAAGATATTAAATGAATATTAATAATTTACCATAAATCACATTATTATTTTTGTTTTTAGCAGAATTGATTGACATCCAATCCAATTATGCGCATTGCACTTCACTTATTGATCCCAGTTAGGTTGTCATGTGAAGTTCCTTTTTTAATAAGTATCTGGGTTTGATTTAATATATATTTCAATATAAATAATAAATATTTTATATTAAAAATAAATTGTACAAATAATAAATATGTTTTATTAAAAATATAATTATAATTATCTGCATCCGAAAGGTGCTCTATAGTTTAGTATATGGGGAAATATTAAAAAGATATGAGGGAGATGTTGTTACCTAATGTAACGTTACATTACAAAAAAAATATTAAAAAAAATATGAGGGAGATGTTGTTACATAACATAATGTTACATTAAAACAAAAATATGAGGAAGATGTTGTCACGTAATATAACATAATGTTACATTAAAACAAAAATATGAGGGAGATGTTGTCACCTAACATAACATAAGGTTACGTTAAAACAAAAATATGAGGGAGATGCTGTCACTTGACATAACGTTACATTAAAACAAAAATATGGGCCATCTAGACTTTTGATTATTATGTTATGGATCTAGGCTTTTAATTGTTACAATACCATGGGCCTATACCATGGCTTATCAATACCACATGCCCAAAAACAATAACTTATTTCAAAATAAAAATATTTTACAAATATTTTGTTTTAATTTAATTTTGTAACATTTTTTTAATTTAATCTAAGAGCAAAAGGGTTATAACTACTTCTGAGGTATATCTAAACCCTCTATCCTCGCGACTACTAACAATATTTTCATAGAGATTAAATGAAGGTTTTAATAAATTAAAAAATGATAATACTTGTATATATACATATGTGAAATTTATATATGCATCTTAACCAACGATCCAAGCGAAGTGAGAAAGCAAAGTGATTAACAATGATAAAGGAAAGATAGTGGGTGATTCTTTTAATCTTTTTATTATTGTATTTTCTTTAACATGATTGATCCAAAATATAGGTTTAATATTTTACAACCAATTATGTTTTTTTATTAATTTAAATACTTTCTTAAATACAATACAATGGGATCATATTTAAGAAAGAGAGTGAGATGGAAGGGGGAATAGAGTGTGGGAGAGAGACATAGAGGTGAGAGACACAGTGAGAGAGAGAAAGGAAGAGAGAGAGGAGGGGGAGAGAAGGAGGGAGAGAGAGGGAGGGAGAGAGATGGATTTGGAGGGGGAAAGAGAGGGAGTGACAAGGGAGAGATGAAGATGGAATGAGGGAGAGAGGAGACGGGGGAAGAGAGAGAAAATGAGAGGATAAAGATAGGGAAAGAAGGGGAAGAGAGAGAAAAGGAGAGGATAAAGATAGGGAAAGAAGGGGAAGAGATAGATAGGGAGACATATATATGGAGGGGGAGAGAGGGAGGGAGATAGTGACAGAGTTGGAGGGTGGAGAGAGAGAGTGTGTATGATGGGGGCAGAGACAAAGGGAGGTGGGAGAGAGAGGAAGGAAAAAGAGAGAGGACTTGAGAGAGAGGGGAGAGAGAGGGGGAGAGAGAGATGGAGTTGGAAGGGGAAGAAAGACATAGAGAGAGAAAGGTGGAGGGGGAGTGGCAAGGAAGAGATGGAGAGTGAGTGTGTGTGTGTGTGAGAGAGAGAGAGAGAAGGGGAAGAGATAGAGAGGGAAAGGAAGATATATATATATATATAATTAATATGGGGAGGGAGAGAGAGAGCGTGGCATGTGTTTAGGGGGTTGAGATAGAGAGAAAAATAAGGAGAGATGGAGGGAGGTATAAATATAGATGGCAGGGGGAGAGAGGAAAGAAGAGAAAGTTAGGGAGAGGTGGGTAGAGTGAGACGGGGGGGAGAGGGAGGGGAAGAGAGAGAAGGAGAGGAGGAGGAAGATAGACACAAAATGGAAGGTGGAGAGAGAGGGAAGAAGAAAGAGTCTCATAGAGACAAATACATACATAGAAGTTAGATCTAGAAAGTCATGAATATTTTATATTTTCACTAAAATAGATGTATTGATTTCAATGTAGTTGTTGATTTCTAATCATATTTGATCACATGCACTATATGCATTGATTTCAGTGTAGATGTCGATTTATAATTCTATTTAATACCTTACACTAGATGCATTGATTTCAGTGTCAATGTTGATTTCTACTCCTATTTGATTGCTTGCACACGATGCATTGGTTTCAGTGTAGATATTGATTTCTAATCCTATTTGATCGCTTGCACTAGATGCATTGATTTCAGTGTAGATGCCAAGTTTTAATCATATTTAATACCTTAAACTAGATGCATTGATTTGAGTGTACATGTTGATTTCTACTCATATTTGATTGCTTGCATTAGATGCATTGGTTTTAGTGTAGATATTAATTTCTACTCCTATTTGATTTCTTGCACATGATGCATTCGTTTGAATGTAGAAATTAGTTTCTAATCCTATTTAATCACTTGCACTAGATGCATTGATTTGAACGTAGATGTTGATTTCTAATCATATTTAATACCTTACACTAGATGCATTGATTTCAACGTAGATGTTGATTTCTACTCATATTTAATTGCTTGCATTAGATGCATTGGTTTCAGTGTAGATATTAATTTCTAATCCTATTTGATTTCTTTCACTATATGCATTGATTTCAATATAGATGTTGATTTCTGATCCTATTTTATTGTTTGCGCTGCATGCATTGATTTTAGTGTAGAGGTTGATTTCTGATTTGATGTAACAAGATGTATGATGTACATTAATTTCAAAGTAATTAGATTAGTAATGTGCATTGATTTCAATGTAAGCACATCTCTACATCCTCCATCTATATCTCTATCCCCCATTTTCTCTCCTTCTCTATCTCTCTATCTCAGCCCCTAAACATACACACTCTCTCTCTATATCTATCTATCTATCTCTCCCTCCCTCCCTTTCCCCTCAATCTCTCTCTATTCCCCTTCTCTCTCTCTCTCTAACATTTCTCTCTCCATATATATATCTCTCCTTCCCTCTCCTCCTTATCTATATCTCTATCTCCCCTTGTCTCTCGTTCTAACTCCCAAAACACACACACTCTCTCTCCATGTAAGCACATGAAAATTATTCAACATTGGATACAATACTTGAATTTTCATCCTATATAAAATGTTTTCTTACCCCAAATGTTTGCTTCTTGAAACTATAAACTATTTATCATTGGCTACATTCTTGTTATTGCCATTTTCCATCATTCAACATTGTTAATTACTTTGCATTCCAACACAGTAATAGAAAATAACTACCATTTAAAATTTTTTGGGGTTTAACACTCCATAAGTCAGAATGATTGACTTTGGAGAAAAATACTATTAATATTGGAGAGCAATAGAGACAAGGTGTGTTGTTTACTACAGTAGATCGAGTTAAATATTTGAATGGTCTATGCTTCCAACTACTCTTTTCATATGATCAATAAGAAAAAATGGAAAAACTAATAGGTGTGATAATAGAAATAGTAGAAGAAAATAGTTTTAGATTGATTGCAATGAAGGTTGTTTGTAATAGACCATATTCTTAGCATTCACATTTTCTATCTATCAAAATTGTTACATTGACACTTTGCACTCAAAATTTGTATTTCATCATTTTTCATGATTCAAGTTACTAACAGTCTCTCTCATCTCAACAAACTGAGGTAACTAAGCAAATTTTAAATTTTTACCAAATTAATCTTATACATATTTAACATATTTAAAATGATCAAAATAATTAGATGTTTAGCAAATTTTGTATGACCGCACATGACTGAAACCATCCTAGATCCATCTTAACACCGAATCTATCAAGCGCCGAGAGGGATCAAATCTTTGAGGTGCAAACCTTTCCTCAAGTTTTGCACTCAAAAAATAGGTTTGCACCTCGACAGATTTGATCCCTCTCAGCGCTTGATAGATCCGGTGTTAAGATGGATCTTATTAGTAGCAAAAAGAGTTACTTATAACACGTTTTTATTTTTGTTTACGAAATAGTGATGTTGATTGGTTTATTTCAAAATATTAAATTAAAAAAATTATAATAATCATAATTATATTATATGAATTTTAATTAAAAGTATTTTATATTTATATCATAAGAATTAAATATATTAAAATGGAAAAATTAAGATAATAATAATAAATAGTTTCAAGGGTTAGTTTAATTGATCGAGTTCATGTCGCTAAAGCACCTCATTAATGGGAGGTCATGAGGTCAATTCTCTTTGACACCCTTTGGGTTAAGCTCTACTAATAAGTTGGCGGGATGTGATCTCTTCGGGTTGATTTGCATGTATATTTCCTCTGAAATAATAAAATAATAATAATAATAAAGTGTTATTATATAACAATGGTATTAAAGTTGTTAAGGTTAGGGTCTGTGATTAGGGTTTTTGCGAGAGATTGTCTAGCATAATGTTTTGAATTTTGGGTTTTAGTTGGTAAATATCAAGGCAACTAAATGATATAGAGTGCAGATCTTTAATAGGCTTGAATAAATGGTATAGAGTGGATATCTTAGCTAGATAGTACTAAGTCTACAAATAGGGATCTTCAATCTAGTGTGAGTGTGGTGTCGCCATGAGGTAGTACAATGAGGATAAGACATATGTCGTTCAAATATATAGTCAAACATTCTCTTCGGGGTTGTTTCTAATGTAGCTTACCATTTACAATAATAGACCAAAACAATGTAGATTTCAGGGAGGATTCGACTTACTTAGTAGGGATTTTTTATCGTCCGATGATGAGTTTAATGTCTCATTGTAATCAATATATTGTAGGTTTTAATTTTGTATAGTTAATTGTTGCAAACATATTCTTAATAAATGAAAAAAGATGCAATGCCAAACACACACATTAACACAAATTTTTATAATTGAGAAAACCAGAGAGGATTTTCAATATATTCTTCTTTATATATATATATAGACATCCATTAACCGCCAATCCATTTATCCTATATTAGAGTATAACCGTAGTTCTTTAACCAAAACTAGAAAATCATGGACTAAACCACCATGCACTAAAAAACCAGTAAAAGTAAAAACAATATGCGAAAAAATAACCAAAAAAAGATGCATAAATCCACTCAAATTTTTTTTCTTCGTGGCTGCTACTCGTGAACCCACCACAAGGGGGGCTTCCACCCTCTTGCAAACCCCCCAAGCATGGGGGGTGCCCCCCTTGTGACCCCCTTGGTACGCCTAGTACAATGTACAATGTGTGGGTGTAGTCATGCAAAGAATATAACATATATCCAATAGCTGCCACCTACAGCATCTTGATTGCAATAAACATACATATGTCATCCCTTTGTCATATATATGTTTGGATGCTTCTAAAGATGTAGTTTTGGGTTGTCGGGAAATAATTTCTTTTCAAAAATTTATCCAGTATCCTCGTCCTCTTCGATAAGTCCTAAAGTTGTTTCCTTTGAAAACCTTACTCCCTTGGTTTCTACTAGGTTTGAAGAGCTTGTTTCTCATTCTACTCTAGAGGTTAAGGGGTTTGCTAGTAAAACTACTGAAAAAAGATTAAATGCAAACATAAAAAAAAATATAAGGTGGTCATGGCTAATGGTTTGGATATCCCTATGGAAGACAAGCTTTAGCTCACTAATAAGGCAATAGTTGAGCTTTTTGCAGTAAATCCCTTGGGATGGTCTTGTGTAAGGGTTGGATGGAGCAAATTTGGCTTCAATTATTAGGATATGTCCTAGAATTATTTAAACTTCCATGAGGCTAATATATGTTTAAATCCATCATTATATAAGATAGAGGAAAGGTGATTAGTAGAAGTTGGAGTTGGGGCCTTTTGGGCCTATTGTTCAAGAAAGGGGAAGTATCTTTTGATCCTCGACAGGAACCTCTTTCCATATCATATGTTTGGGTCATGTTGCCATGCTTCTTAATTTGATTATGGAGGAAGGATATATTAGAAAGGCTTGGAAACTGCCTAGGTTGGTTCATTAAGATAGAAAGAATGTGGGAAAACAAGATTGACAGTCGTTTGTTATGGTTGCTAATAGAGATGGATGTTTCTAAGGGTCTTCCTAACAAGATTGAAATTAGAAGTGGAAAAAGGAGTTCATTCCAATGTTTGGACTATTGAAGGTTCCCATTTTGAAAATTCGACTGTCACCTCGTGGTCATGTACTAGCCTAGTGTAAATTATATATTTAAAAATTGTGGTCCCTTTCAATCAATTTTAGTGTTCAAGCAGGGAAAATCATAGGAACGAGGTTTTGTTCAATCCAAATAATTCTCTCTTTGCAAATCCAAGTTGGAGAAAGCGAAAGTAGGCCTATGGGAATGAACAAAAAATAATTATAACTAGATTCATAGGTGCCTTGTTCGTTCTTAGTCTTGGGTAAGTTATTTCCTTCCCCTCCATTACTGTTGCAAGTTTTGGGTGAATCTAAAAATAAATATTCTCGTGATTCTTCATCATCCCCTCCTTATTTGAATCCTGTAGTAAATCTCCAACACTTTCTCCTCCATCTAATTCCTCTCTTCCTCCTCCCTATAATTTTCCATGCCCCTACTCCCCTAATAATCTTTCTGGTTCTATCCCTCCTCTTTCATTGTTTGATGTCCGAACATCCTTTTGAAGGCCTCTCCTAGGAGGGAATCAAAATAAACCACCACAATCCCTCTTTCCCAAGATAGCTTATCCGCTCAAAATCTAAAAAAAAAGAAAAAAGGATCTAAAGAGGGAGGTCTGGCATTTGATAATCCTTATAGGACTCATGTGGGATGTAAATCCCACATATGCATGGAAAAAATGAAAGCTAAGAAAGAAATCAAAAGTGGGAAACTATCAACTATTTGTTGGGTTGTGTTATATTCTTTCCACGACTAGCCCACGTAGTTAACTGGGGGGTTAGAGGGGGGTCGGAGCCCCCCCTTCGTTGTGTCGATTGCATAGCGGGGGGGTCATGGGGGGGCGGTAGCCCCCCCTGTCCAAGGGGTTTGAGGGGGGCAGGTAGCCCCCCTCTACGGGATCCAGGGCAGCGCCCCGGGGAAAAAGAATTTGGACCCTATATTAGGTTGGGCGAACCTACCTATGGTTTTGTGGATGGTTTTCGCACATGGTTTTGGACGCGATGGTTTTCGGTCCATGGTCTTGGATGCGATGTTTTTCGGTCCATGGTATTGGATGCTTCGGCATGTATAAATATGTATTGTAACATTGAAAGGAACATAATGATAAATCAATCTGGTAGTCCCAGTTTTGGGATCCAAGGGAAAATATCTGTGTATATGTGTTTTATGTGTTATGCTCTCGCATTGTTTATTTTTTGTGTTTTAGAATTTGTATGCAGGTAATTTCTATACGGGGTTAAAACCTACACTATTACCCAATCCCTTAGAGTTGGAAAGGCCCGTGATCAAGTGAAAAAATGCTTTTTCTTTCTCTGAACATCTCAGGGCTAGGAAATGAGGCCAAAATCCTAACTCTAAAAATATTAGTTCAGTCTAGAAATCCTGATGTCATCTTTTTACAATAAATAATGTGCCTTGCCTAAAAATCTTAGGCACCCTTTCTCTATGGTTAAAATATTGGAGATATGTGGTCTTGAACGTGGAAGGCCTTTCTAATGGTTTGGTAGTACTATGGAAGATTTCCTTTGTTCAGTCCTTCGTCTCTTCTACCATCAGGGATCTTTGTTATGGCCCCACCGAAGGCTTATATAGCATTAATTATATTTTAATGTATATGGTATGACCATAATGGGGGCATATATGGGCTTAAATCCACATTTAACCTCGTATATGTGCCCCCTCTATTAAGAAACCAATAGGCTAGCAAATTAGGATTGATTTCTCTTACTTGATAAGTGCTTCTGAATATATGTTGGCTTCTTATTACTTTTATTATGTTCTCTTCATCAAAGAATTACAAAAACATAAACCATGAAGATCGCAAAAGACAACAAACACAAGTTATAGACTCTAAGCCAGGGCAAAACCCAATAAGGTGGAAAACCCAACCAACTTCTCTTCTTATAGAATCAGATTAAAGAGAGAAATCTAAGACCCAAAAACCAAGATCAAGACCTCCCACAAGACCCAAGTCAACCCTCCTTCCAATCTTCCTCAACCAAGTCAATGATGGTCAAAGATCTTCAAAACTGGTCAAATTGTGATTTTCGACCCTTGCAATATATTTGAAATTTTTGTCCCCTGCAACTCTCTAAAATTTCGCACGTGTGGCAGATTTTAGGGAATAATTAGAGAAAAAATCTTGATTTTTCTTCCTCCTTGACCTTCGATCTCTCTCCTTTGACTTTTGTTCTTCTTCCTTAGATTTTCGCTTGCTATTCTTCTCTTCCTTGCATAGAAATTAAAGTTTCCAAGTGGTGACAAAATGAGGTGAAATTTCTCTCTATATATAAACATACAGGAGGTTTAATAGTCCCTTCCAGGGTGGACTTGGCCTTGTGGGAACAAAATTGACCCTTTTGACTCAACTAAAATTATTTTTCTTTTTTCTTCCAAAATTTCAGACGGGACTTGATTGAAGAACAATATATTGACTCCTAACAAATATTCTTTTGATTCAATAAACCCTAGAAGCATGAATAATATGCTTGACTAATAATAATAATAATAATAATTTCTTTTTTCTTCTTTTGCTTTTACATAAAATATATAATGACACAAGCATAATGATAATTATAAAGCCAGAACCTAGTTACATTTTTCACAATCCCTCTTAACTAGGGAAGTATTCATAATTAGACAACCAGATACAATGATACTTTAAAATTGAAATGTTCTCTAGAAGAGTTCAGATTGATAAGCATCATCATCAAACATCATTATCATAACCAACATCGTCAATTACTAATAATCAAGGCCTTGTCTAACAAGCTCTAACTCTCCACTAGATTAGAGCACAATGTTGGGAGGCATACAATTGGACACCACCGTCACCTCCTCTCAAGGCACATACCCATCTGGATTTTCACCATCTATGTCCTTACAGGACTATTCTTATCTTGGATTCCAGTCCTCAATGAATATCAGTCCTCCTCAGGACTACTCTTACCTTGGATACCTTGTCCTATCCTCAGAGAATTGGTCCTCGGGACTACTCTTATCTTAGATTCCCAATCCTCAATAATTATATGTCCTAGATGCTTATCCAATCCCCCATTATACCTACATGTACCTTCCCTAGACTTACGAATGTTAGTCCTAGCCTAGTGCATGACACATGGAATATGGTGTCCATCCTCACTCCCTCTCAACTAGGGAGACATAACCACAAGCCTCAGCTTGTCTCATTCATCATATACTTGCTCTTCTATGGAGATTTAGTTGTAGTTGCAGGGATCCTATCTCGCATCACATCATATCGAGCTTCGAGCTTCTTGGATTTCAAACATTTTATGGAACCAAACTCTTTTACAATCTATCTTCGTGACAAGTTTTTTCCATCATCCTTTCAAAATTTATATCACTTTCCATTAACCATCAGTAATGTCTCTTTCATTAAAGTGAACGTATTCTAGATCAATATTGAATCCATCATACCATCAAGTGATCAACGAACTATCTCATGAATTCCTATATAAAATTGTTGCCTTTCCTGCCTTTATAGTGCACACATTTTTGCCATATATTCTTCGTGGAATTCATACCATATCCCAAACATATTTTCTCATCATTAGAATTTCCAAAACAAGTGAAGCTACTTAAAATTTCAAATTGTAAGTTCCTTCAAGCCACTTAGTGCTTGTAGCTCCCTCTAAAGTTGTCATAACTTCCTTCCTCAGATCATCTTTTCTTCTAATCTTGTTATGCTTCTACATACCAAACAATCATACGGAAGAGTCTTGAATTTTCTAATATTTCAAGGCATATCATGTGCATGCTCTCAAATATGTTTTTGATTCATATTTTTCCTAGTCTTTCCTTCAACTCCCTCTGAATATATCAGTACTCTTTCTAATGAAGAGCCATTTTCTAACAATATGCATACCTCTTCCTTTCATATTTCCACCTAGTCAACTTCCTGCTTCGTTTTCTTGAAGATGATGTCCACAAATGATGAGTTTCCTTAAGGATGAGAAATGCTTCATGTATGCCTTACTAGACTATCTTCATAGCTTCTAGATTTATTTTGATGATTCTTCCATAATTTTCTTAGTGGAATATTCTTCTACCATGTCACTATGATTCTTCCATACACTGAAGAAATTTATATAATGTCGCATAATGACCTTGATCCTACTAATGATTTGTCTTCTATGGTAGATCATAGTAGTCCCTTTTCTACTGAATAACTACTTCTAAATGTAGCTTTTCCATGAACTACAAGGTGCTAGATGGTCCAACTCCTTCGATGTTTAGATGACTCCTTATGACCTTTTGATAAGATGCAACTAACAATGTAGACTCTAACTCTTGCAATGTTATATGTTTCTTTCCATGATATCATTATTTACAAATCCCAAGACTCTTTTGTAAGTGTAACTGCAACTACTATGATGACTACTTGTAGTGTAGAAAATTTTGATGATTCAAACTATATGCTCCCTTAGCAAATTTCCAAAGATACTTTCAACTTTCTAAAGTAACTGCAACTCTATCTGTCATCCTCTAGAAAAAAATTACTTGCAAACTTCGTATTTATTGGCATCATCAATAGTAGATATCTTCTTTTCTTTAGTCTTAGGTTTCTTCTCAGCTTCTTCTTCTTCAACAATATGTGCTCCACTTCTTTCTTTCCTTTTGTTGTTCTTCTTGTTTCTAGGATCCTTGGGACAATCCATTTTAAAGTGTCCATATTCATTGCACCCAAAGCATTGTACTTTGGACATGTATTGGCCTTCATGTGGTTGATTGTTGTTATTGTTGTATTTTTGATGAGGTTGAAATCTTCCAATTTTTCCTAACTTCTTCTTTGATCTAGCAACAGAAGCTTGAGACTTTTCATTGTTGGGTTTGATGTCACCCTTGAATTTTAATATTGATTCTTCTAGAATAGAAAAACCCCCTAGGTCATTGAAGTTTGGAGTGTCCTTTCTTGAATAGATGTCGGTCACAAAACTACTCCAATCTGAAGGTAGAGCATTGAGTACACTACAAGCAGTTAAGTCAGAATCAGATATGACTTCTCCAAGCCCTTGTGATTGATCTTTCAATTTTGAGATTTTCACAAGGTATTAGGCCAAGTATGCATCTTTTGAAAACCTTGTTTTGTAAAGTTGCTTCCTCAAAGCTATTTTCTGATATGTAGTACTGACAACATATAGTTTTACCAATTTTTCATAGATTCCTTTAGATGTGCCCAAATCTGCAACAAAGGGGATAAGATGATATTTGATGGAATCAATGAGAATTCTTTTAGCCCTAACTTCTACTTTATTGTACTTGGCCAATTCTCTGGTCCTTTCTTTGTCTAGTTCTAAAACTTTGCGTAGAACGTGATCCATGACTTCATTTTCAGTGAGAACCAAATCAATTCTCTTCTTCAAATCTTGGAAGTTTGATGACCCATCGAGTTTGTTACCTTCCTTACAAAAATATTCCATTTGATTAATAAATATGTTTTATTAAAAATATAATTATACTTATATGAGTATGATAAATAGTTACTTATAACACGTTTCTATTTTTGTTTGCGAATTATTGACATTAATTTGTTTATTCCAAAACATAAAATTGGAAAATTATAATAATTTTAATTAAAGGTGTTTTATATTTTTACAATAATAATTAAATATATTAAAATGGAAAAATTAAGATAATAATAATAAATAGTCTTGAGGTTAGCTTTATTGGTCGAGTTCCCGTCACTAAAGCATCTCGCTAATGGGAGGTCACAAGGTCGAATCTCTTCGACGCCTTTTGGGTTAATTTTTGTTAATACATCAACATGATGTGATCCTTTCGGGTGGATCTGCACAAGTATTTCCTTAGAATAATAATAATAAAGTGTTATTATATAACAATGGTATTATAATTGTTGGGAAAACAAGATTGACAGGTGGGAAAACAATATTGACAGTCATTGGTTATGGTTGCTTGTAGAGATGGATGCTTGTAAGGGTCTTCCTAACCATATTGAAATTAGAAGTGGCCAAAGGAGTTCGTCCCAATGTTTGGACTATTGAAGGTTGCCATTTTGATGCTTTGACTGCCACCTTGTGGGTCATGTACTAGCCTAGTGTAAATTCTATATTTAAAAAATGCAGTCCCTTTCAATCAATTTTGGTGTTCAAGCACGGGAAATCATAGGAACGAGGTTTTGATCAATCCAAAAAATTATCTCTCTGCAAATCTAGGTTGGAGAAAGCGAAAGTAGGCCTAGGGGAATGAATGAAAAATAACTACAACCGGATTCATAGGTGCCTTCTTCGTTCTTAGTCTTAGGTATGTTTTTTCCTTCCCCTCCATTGTTGATGCATGTTTTGGGTGAATCTAAAAATAAATATTCTGGTGATCCTTCATCATCCCCTCCTTATTTGAATCATATAGTAAAGCTCCAACACTTTCTCCTCCATCTAATACCTATATTTCTCCTCCCTATAATTTTCCATGCCCGTACTCCCCTAACAATATTTCTTGCTCTATCCCTCCTCTTTCATTGTATGATGTGCCAATGAAATAACATCCTTTTGAAGGCCTCTCCTAGGAGGGAATAAAAATAACCTACCACAATCCCTCTTTCCCAAGATAACTTATCCACTCGAGATCTAAGAAAAAGAAAAAAAGTATCTAAATAGGGAGGTCTGGAATTTGATAATCCTTATGGGACTCATGTCCCTTAGAATTGGAAAGGCCCGTAATCAAGTGAAATTTTTATTTTTATTTCTCTGAACATCAGAGGGCTAGGAAATGAGACCAAAATCCTAGCTCTAAAAAGATTAGTTCAGTTTAGAAATCTTGATGTCATATTTTTACAAGAAATAATGTGCCTTGTCTAAAAATCTTAGGTACCCTTTCTCTGTGGTTAAAATATTGGAGATATGGGGTGCTGGATGTGGAAGGCCTTTCTAGTGGTTTGGTAATATTGTGGAAGCTTTCCTTTGTTCATTCCTTTGTCTCTTCTACCATCAAGGATCTTTGCTATGGCCCCATCAGGGGCTTATATAGCATTAACCTTATTTTAATGTATATGGTATGACCATATGGGGGCATATATGAGATTAAATGCACATTTAAGCTCGTATATGTACCCCCTCTACTGAGAAACCAATAGGCTAGAAAATTAGGATTGATTTCTCTTACTTGATAATTGCTTGTGAATATATGTTGGCTTCTTATTACTTTTATTATGTTCTCTTCATCAAACAATTACCAAAACATAAACCATGAAGATCACAAAAGACAATGAACACAAGATATAGGCTCCAAGCCAGGGAAAAACCCCATAAGGGGGAAAACCCAACCAACTTCTCTTCTTATAGAATCAGATCAAAGTGAGAAATCCAAGACCCAAAAACCAAGATCAAGACCTCCCACAAGACCCAAGTTAGCCCTCCTTCAAATCTTCCTCAACCAAGTCAAATCCAATCAAGTCAATGATGGTCAAAGTTCTTCAAATCTGGTCAAACTCTAATTTTTTACCCTTGCAATAGATTTGAAATTTTATGCCCCTGCAACTCTTTGAAATTTTGCACGTGTGGCAGATTCTAGGGAATAATTAGAGCAAAAAGCTCTATTTTTATTCATCCTTGACCTTCGCTCTCTCTCCTTTGACTTTTGTTCTTCTTCCTTAGATTTCCGCTTGCTATTATTCTCTTGTTTGCATAGAAATCAAAGTTTCCAAGTGGTAGGTAAAACTTCTCTATATATAAACATCCAGGAGGTCGAATAGTCCCTTCCAGGGTGGAATTGGTCATTGGGAAAAAAATTGGCTCTTTTGGCTCAAATAAAAATTAATTTTCCTTTTTCTTCCAAAAGTTCAAATGGGACTTGACTCAAGAACAATATATTGACTCATGACAAATATTCGTTTGACTCAATAAACCCTAGAAGTATGAATAATATGCTTGACTAATGAAATAATAATAATAATAATTTATGTTTTCTTATTTTTCTTTTAAATCAAATATATGATGACACAAGTATAATGATAATTATAAAGCCCGAACCTAGTTACATTTTTCAACAGTCCCTCTTAACTAGGAAGGTTTTCTTAATTACACACGAGATACAAGGATAATTTCAAATTGAAATATTCTCATAAGAAGAGTGTATATTGATAAGAAGCATCATCAAGCATCATTATCATAACCAACATTTTCAATTACAAAATAACTAGGACTTATCTAACAAGCTCTAACTCTCCACTAGATTAGAGCACAATGCTGGGAGGCACACAATTGGACACCACCGCCACCTCCTCTCAAGGCACATGCCCCATCTGAATTTTCACCAGGTATGTCCTTATAGGACTATTCTTATCTTGGATTCCCAATCCTCAACAAATATCGGTACTCCTCAGGACTACTCTTATCTTGGATACCCTATCATGTCCTCAAAGCGAATCAGTCCTCGGGACTTCTCATATCTTAGATTCCCAATCCTCAAGAAGTATCTGTCTCATATGCTTATCCAATCCTCCATTATACCTACTTGTGCCTTCACTAGACTTATCATTGTTAGTCCTGGCCTAGTGCATGACACATGGAGAATATGGTTTCCATCATCACTTCCTCTCAACTAGGGAGGAGATCCATACCCCCTATCAACTGGGGAAACATAACCACAAGCCTCAAATTGTCTCAATCACAAGCTACTTGTTCTTATATGGGGATTTAGTTGTAGTTGCAGGGATCCTATCTCGCATCACATCATATCGAGCTTTGAGATACCTGGATTTCAAATATTTTATGGATCCAAACTCTTTAATAATCTGTCTTCATGACAAGATTTTTCCATCATCATTTCAACAGTTATATCACTTTCCATTAACCATCAGTAATGTCTCTTTCATCAAAAGTATCTATCAAACCAATCAATGTAGATCCAATTATAGCTCACTCTATCCATCCATGGAAAGTAAACTTATTCTAGATCAATATTGAAACCATCATACCATCAAGTGATCGACAAAATATCTCATGAATTCCTATATCAAATTGTTGCATTTCCTTCCTTTATAGTGCACACAATGCTTCCATATATTCTTCCTGGAAGTCATACCATATTGCAAACATCTTTTCTCATCATTAAAATTTCCAAAACAAGTGAAGCTACTTATAATTTCAAACTATAAGTTCCTTCAAGCCACTTCGTGCTTGTAGCTCCCTCTAAAGTTGCCATAACTTCCTTCCTCACATCATCTTTTCTACCAATATTGTTATGCTTCTACATACCAAATAGCCATATGGATGAGTCTTGACTTTTCTAATTGGTCAAGGCATATCATGCTCATGCTCTCAAGTATATTTCTGATTAAAATTTATCCTACTCTTTCCTTCAACTCCCTCTAAAGATATGAGTCTTCTTTCTAATGAAGAGCTCTTTTTTAATGATTTGCATACCTCTTTCTTTCATATTGCCACCTAGTCAACTTCTTGCTTCTTTTTCTTGAAGATGATTTCCATGAATGATGAGTTTCCTTAAGGATGAGAAATGCTTCATTTATACCTTACTAGACTATCTTCATACCTTCTAGATTGATTTTGATGCTTCTTCCATAATTTTCTTAGTGGAATATTGGAATATCCTTCTACCATGTCACTACACTGAAAAAATTTCTATAATGTTGCATAATGACCTTGATCCTACTAATGGTTTTGCTTCTATAGTAGATCCTTGTAGTCCCTTTTCTACTGAAAAAATTTCTTCTAAATGTCATTGTTGCATGAACTACAAGGTGCTAGATGGTCCAACTCCTTCTATGTTTATATGATTGTTATCAACCTTGATAAAATGCAACTGACAATGTAGACTTTAACTCTTTCAATGCTATATGCTTCTTTCCATGATACCATAATTTATAGATCCCGAGACTCTTCTATAAGTTTAACTGCAACTACTATGATGACTACTTGTAGTGTAGACAAATTTGATGACTCAAATTGTATGCTCCCTTAGCAAATTTCTAGAGAAACTCTCAACCTTCTAAAGTAACTACAACTCTAATTGTCACCTTATAGTAAAAAAAAATTACTTGCAAACCCGATATTTATTGGCATCATTAGCAGTAGAGATCTTTATTTTTTTTAGTCTTAGGTTTTTTCTCAGCTTCTTCTTCTTCAACAATATGAGCTCCACTTCTTTCTTTCCTCTTGTTGTTCTTCTTGTTTCTAGGATACTTGGGACAATCCCTTTTAAAGTTTCCATATTCATTGCACTCAAAGCATTCTACTTTGGACATGTCTTGGTCTCCATGTGGCTGATTTTTGTCGTTGTTGTATTTTCGACGAGGTTCAAATCTTCCAAATTTTCCAAACTTTTTCTTTGATCTAGCAATAAAATATTAAGACTTTTCATTGTTGCGTTTGATGTCATCCTTGACTTTTAATATTGATTATTATAGAACACACAAAGCCCATAGCTCATAAAAGTTTGGAGTGTCCTTTCTTGAATAGATGTTGGTCACAAAACTACTCCAATATGAAGGTAGAGCATTGAGTACACAAGTAGTTAATTCAGAATCAAATATGACTTCTCCATGCCCTTGTGATTGAGCTTTCAATTTCTAGATTTTCACAATGTATGAGGTTAAGTTTTCATCTTTTGACAAACTAGTTTTATAAAGTTGATTCCTCAAATATATTTTCTTATCTGTAGTGCTGACAACATATAGTTTTACCAATTTGTCATATATTCCTTTACTTGTGCCCAAATCTGCAACAAAGGGGATAAGATGATCTTTGATGGACTCGATGATAATTCTCTAATCCCTAACTTCTAATTTATTGTACTTGGAAAATTCTTGGGTCGATGTGTCTTTGGCTGGTTCTAAAACTTTTCCTAGAACGTGATCCATGACTTCATTTTCAGTGAGAACCAAATCAATTCTCTTCTTCAAAGCTTGGAAGTTTGATGACCCGTCGAGTTTGTTGCCTTCCTTACAAAAAGATGCCATTTGATTTGAAGATTGAGACATGAAGCAAATTACATACTTCTTAAAGGAGTGAAGTTCTTGAATGATGATGATACTCTCAATATCTTGATGCTTCCAAGAATTTTGATGATTCCAAGAGTATTCAAGGATGTCCTTGAATGATGACTTGACTAGAGATGACTTCTCTGATGGAAGGTACAATAGTGATGAATGATGATACTTCCAAGAATGTAGATGATGTTCCCAAGAATATTGATGCTTCTAAGAATACTCAAATATATGCTTGAGTGATGTCTTTTATAAATATGTCTTCAAGCTACTATGATGACTCCTTTAATGATGGACGATGAGTGTACAAGAGCCTCCAATGATAGGAGAGAGAGATAGATGCCATAGTAGTCTTCTTCAAAAGTAAAATATATTATTTGAGTCTTATTCCTTATGCCCTTTTCAAATGATGTCCTCCAAAGTAGATGATGTAAATGTCTTCAAATGATCCAACAAAAGTGATCTTCAGTTTCCTACTCCTCACCTTATATCTGATACCATGTTGAGAAACCAATAGGGTAGTAAATTAGGATTGGTTTCTCTTACTTGATAATTGCTTGTGAATATATGTCGGATTCTTATTACTTTTATTATGTTCTGTTCATCAAATAATTACCAAAACATAAACCATGATAATCACAAAAGATCTTGACCTTCTCTCTCTCCTTTGACTTTTGTTCTTCTTCCTTATATTTTCACTTGCTTTTCTTCTCTTGCTTTCATAGAAATAAAAGTTTCCAAGTGGTGACCAAATTAGGTTGAACTACTCTCTATATATACACATCTAGGAGGTCAAGTAGTCCCTTCCAAGGACGACTTGTCTAGGCATGGTTGACTTGGTATGTTGGGGACAAAATTGACTCTTTTGACTCAAATAAAAATTCTTTTTCCTTTTTCTTCCAAAAGTCCAGATGGGACTTGACTCAAGAACAATAGATTAACTCACGAAAAATATCCTTTTGACTCAATAAACCCTAGAATCATGAAGAAGATGCTTGACTAATGAAATAATAATAACAATATTTTCTTTTTCATATTTTCTTTTACATGAAATATATAATGATACAAGTACATTGATAATTACAAAGACGGAACCTATTTACATTTTTCAACACCCTTGCGGTCATTCCATATGTGAATTTAATCCCATATATTCCCCCCTTATGGTCATACCATATACATTTAATACAATATAAGCCCCCTTGGGGCCATAACAATCTCGGTGGACTTGAAAGATAGGGGTTTAGGTGTCCAACATCTATGGGATATATGTAGACCTTAATGTTTTTGTGGCTTTATCATTTCATTGGCTATCCTTTCTACTCTTAAGATTATTTAGGGGGAGAATTAGGCCTGATTATGTCCCTTAGGGAGGTTTGAGGATCACATCGATGATGAGACCCCATCAAAGGGTAATTTAATCACATTTTCAGCTCTCTCTCTCTCTCTCTCTCTCTCTCTCTCTCTCTAGTTCATATAGCTCCCTGAAAACTTTCTCCATCTTAGTGAAATGGTAAACGTGGAGATCACAATGTGGCTAAAAGGATAAAATGATTTTTAATATATAAAAGTATAATAGATGATGATTGGATAATATAATCGTGGTTAGAGGTGGGGGGTTTCTCTGATCATTCTCCTATCATTCTAAAGCTAGAATATCCATAGGTGAAGCCTCCATGCCCTCTAAAATAATCTCATGTATGGTAGGAAGAATAAGGTTATATCCAACAAGTTTGCACAAATTGGGTACCCTTCAGTTCTCCTTTTAAGGACTTTTCTATGAAATAGTTCTATGACAATATAAAAGAAATCAAAGTTATATCAATTCCATGGGCCCGATTTTATAGAATATATTCTCAGTCCCTTCTTATAGAGATTGAAAATAATCTAAAATAAATGTTGGTTGACAATGTCTCGATCCCTCTCTCTTCAGAAAATGAAATGTTGGTCAGATCCCAACTAGCCACTAGAAGCAACCTCCTAGCCAAAGAGGAAACCACTTTGAGGCTGAAAAGAAGATCTCTATGGATATTAAAAGGAGATAACAACATGAAAATTTCTCACAAGTATATCAGTTTCCATTGTAGTATGAACATGATCGGGAAGGTTCGGGCATTCAATGGATCATGTGCTTAATATTTTACTAACAAAATGAAACATGGATAATATTTCTTTTCGTTTCTATTTTCTAAGCTTGCTAGTTGTCCCATTCACGAGATTTTATAAGTTATAAATCTCTACCCACGTGTTTTATTCACCACAATGAATGAGAATTTTGAGAAATAAATAGCATACACATAGCTTCGTGTAACTATGTTCTCCATGAGAGAGGGAAAGAGTCTTGGTCCCGATGGAGTAACAATTCAATTTTATTAAGGTTTCTATAGTTTAATCAAGGAAGATTTTCTAAAATCCATTCAAGAGTTTCAACAATCTGGTGGGATTCTTGGATTCTTTAACTCCACCCATTTGTCCCTTATTGCTAAGAAACAAGAAACTAAATGTTTTAAATATTTTCTCCCTATTTCTTGTTGCAATGTTGTTTTTAAGTTCACGATCATTAAAGTCATTGATAAGAGACTCAAGCCCCTCTTTAATGATTTCATCTCGAAGGAACAATTTGTTTTCCTATTTCATAATAAGATTCACAATATAATATCTTTAATGCTTCCCTTGAATGCTTTTTCTTCCTTCTTCTAAAATGAAAAATGCATATACAAATATATTTTATTTCTTAATAAATGAACTGATTTGAAATGCAAACCAACATTAAAAAACACCACAGGAAAACCACCATTGAAAAACGCCACAAGAGATCATCATTGAAAACACCACAGGAAAACCACCATTGAAATATGTTTGTTAGCGTTGAAAATAGCAACAAGAATTGATAAAAATAGAATCCAGAATATTCCAATTTTAATGTCCTTGAACTAAAATTTTGAATTAAAATTTGAATTTAGTCTCACCAGCTGCTTGGAAATAATTAATTAATTCATTATGGATTAATTAGTTGGAGAAATTCAAGTTAGAAGTCTTTGTGAAGTCATGCAACAGTTATCCCTTAAATTAAGGAGATTATCCCTTAATTAAGGAGATAAGATTGAGTTATATTTGAGTTGTAATTATTTAGCTCGGTTTATTGAGTTAAGTCCAATTAAATTAGTTCCAAACTGTTTGAGGAACTAATTGTGAGTTTAGTCAGTTAATGCATGCATGCACTCAATAAGTGTACTCCAGATAACTGAAGATTCTCTCATCAAAAACTCATGCATGTCTATTCAGATGAAGACCTAGTTGAGCTAAATGTGAAGGACAGGTTACTATCAGTTGCATGTGTTTTCCTATAAAGGAAACTCATCCATGCAATCAAGCCAAGGTTCCTTGAGGATTGTGCAATTCTAACAGTGTGTTAGAGCAGTGTGTGAGAGCAGCATTACACTGGGTGAAGGAGATCATCCCAGAGGTAACTGTGCAAGGAAATAGGAGCTTGGAGGGCAGAGAGGAAGGCCTGTGAGAAGCTTTGATTGCCTGTGAGCATCCAGGAGGATTGTACTGAGAGCTGGCTAGCTATGAGTGCTAAGGCTTTGTATAATTCTAATGTATTTCCACCTTGTATGATAATACAGATAATGGGGTTTTTAGCTGAGGCTTTCCCCTGAGTATTTTTTGTGTTTCATGTGTATTGATTCTTCTTCTCATAGTTATATGTGTTCAGCTTTGATTCAGCTCGATCTTTAAGCTTCCACAAGCTTGATAGTAGAAGTAGATTATAGTATTTTGCTTTGGTATATTGCATTATCAAGTTAATCTACAGTCAGATTTTCTACATAGATCTCAGAGGTAGATTTGTAGAGAATTTGCAAGAAATTCTACATGGTATCAGAGCTAGTTGATCTATAGAGAAATTTCTACATGGTATTAGAGCAAAGGTTATCGGAGCTGTGAACAGTATACTGAGAAGAGAATTTGAAGTTTGAAGTTCAGGGTTGCAGGTGAAAATTGAATTCATCTCATACTTCAAGGTTGGGCAATGGTGTTTCATGGCTTGAGACTCAAGTATGCCTTGGAAGGCAGCTTGAATTACATAGCATGGAAAGATTGCATGGAGGATGTATTAGAAGACAACAGCTTGAAGGATTTCATTGATCAAGAAATCCAAAAGCTAGCTTCAACTAATGCACAAGAGTTGGCTGAGTGGAAGAAGTGTGTGGCGAGGTGTTACACAGCAATTTGTCACCGTTTGTCACCGTCCCTGTTACCCCTCACCCGTACACTGGAGGACTCATTCCGGGACCTGTGAGAAGTGACATGACCTGAAACCACTTGCATCATATTCCTCTAAGTATGAGCTTCATATGCCCTGAAGACATCTCCTGCAAAATACCCATGAAAACAGCTCTTTTCGCATTAGCGCAGGTCCACAGTGTATTGCCCGCACCAATGAGGGAAATCCTCTAAATAGGGCGCGCCATTGGCGCTCTGTCTCAGAGTCGCACTCGCGCCAACCGAATTGAGTAAAGTTTCTAACCAACAAGCTTCCGAAGGTTCTCTTCAACCCATTCACCAACTGAATCTATGTTGAGCTAGGATGGTTTGGCTTCGAATCTCCATAGAAGGGAAGTGGTTTGCCACCTTTCATGGAAGTTTCCAAGTGATAAAGCCAATCCCATGAATAATGTGGTTGATCCTATCTCTTTCCTCTCTATCTATAAAAGCTTGCCTCTATGCCTTGAGCAAGCTAGTCAGTAGTTCCAGGAGTTCAAGAGTTTGAAGCTGCAAGAGCCTTCTTTGCACCCATAAGGCCAAATCTAAGTAAGGAGATTCTTGTCACCCAAAGAGAGAGAGGCTTGTTCCCATCCCAACAAGCTTTGCAAGACTTGTGTAGCTGATCACCCAGCCAAAGGAGGATTTGACGTCAGAACTATGGTTGTATTCTTCTTTGTTATTTATCAATAATAGATGACTATCATTATGGTTCCACTCTCATTGTCCTTTGTAATGATTGATGTTGAGTTATATCTTTTCTAACTGATATATAATTGCATCTATTGGATTTTATGCTTGTATTTGTGTTGTTCTTTGCATGTGCAGGTGTCCAATCACGGAGATCGTGGGGATCGTGACCGGCCGAAGCAAAGGAACGAGAGCGACGTCTCTTCTACGAATATTAGTGTTGGAATCCAAGTAGGTTCTCATCATCCACCTTTAATTTGCAATTAGGAACTTGCGTGATAGCATTGTTTGATTGTTGCTAGACCCGGTCTGGGCTAGTAGGGATCGCCTCTGTCCGCAGAGGGGATTTACCTCCACAACAATTTGCGACTCCACTGGGGAGTCTTGTCTCTTTGGTTCTCTCGTTTGGTTGCTTAGATAGCTTTCTGGGTTGGATGCTCTGTTGTCTCTTGCTGCCTGGTCTGTCTGGATACTGTCGACCAAGCCTTGGACTGCTTGTTTTTATTTTTAAGCTAGCAAACTTGATTGGCGCTCTTTTTTGCATGACAGTCGCGCCAATTGGCGCCACTTTCCAGTGTACAGCCCGCGCCAATCCTCAATTGGCGCTAGTTTTCCGCCTGACAGTCGCGCCAGGCCTGTGAACTTTTCTAGTTTGCTTGTTTGCAGCCTTCCAAGCTTGGGTTTTGTGTCTAGCTACACCTTTTTCAATCACTTGAGTGTGTCAGAGTCTTGTTTGACTGGTTTTGAGTTTTTTTTGGAAAATTATTAATTTGATTTCCTTTGATCATTACTTGGAGGTTTGTCTCAGTCTTTTCACAATTTTGCATCTTTTTGCTTTTGTTTTTGCAAAAAAAATTCCCTTTGAGTGTTAATCGCCTTTGAGTGTTTTTATTTTATGATCTTTGGAACTCTCACCCGTTTTTCTTGATTTGCACTTGATTGATTCTTAGATTACAATCATCTTGTGTTTGAGAATTCTCTTGCATAGATCACACTTGCACAATTAGAATTCTCATTTTCAGGATATGAATGAAAAGTGTGCATAGATTACATTTGCATACTTTGGGTGTTTGCCATTTTCTATCGATTTCATGTTTTAGCCCTAGGACATCTAGTGGCTTTGCGTGTCGAATTTTTGGTCTTCTATCATTCCAGTCAACTTTTTGGTTACTCTCTTGCACTTGTTCAGTGGTTGTTAAGTATTTTATTGCGTTATTCGAGTGATTTACTTCTTTTTCACTTGGATTCCGCTCGGCTTCGTTTTGGGCCTAGATCACATGGCTCATTGAAGTCTTTGGTGTTTTTCTTCGTTTTGAAGGACTACCTTGGTATTTCGGGGACTTGATTGTGTTCTCATTGAGTGAAATTTGTCTCTTTTACTCGGTGTTATTATCTCTCAAAATTTGTTTAGTGCACTTTGCCATTGAAAAGAAAACGAACAGTCTCTTTTGCGTTGAATTAGTTAATGGAAATTAGAGCTTTTCATTGATTAGTGACTTTAAAGAAAAGTTTTGTTTATTGCCATTAGCTGCATTAGAGTGGTTCTTGATTGTTTATGGTCATTTTGTTTGATTGAAAAGTTCTCAACTCTCTCGTAGTTAGTGTTCATCGAACGAAATGATACTTTTTGGCATATAGCTTGCATTTAGGGAATTGTGAGAGATTACATACGGTAGGACCTGGAAATCGAAACCTAATCAAAGATTAACCGTAAAATGAATTGAATGAACTTAAAAATTCATTGGAACATAACGCTCACTGTTTAGAGGTCTAGGCTAGAGACGTGCTCTGGCGTCGTTAAACCTAGTCACTTTTGTTTCACTTAAGGTTGGGTGATTCCTCCTTCCGTGACGCAACAAGTGGTCTAGCACGGACTTGAGCTCCCACGTACCGTCGAGTATATGGGGAGACCCCACTAGGTTATCATCCTTTATCCACAGGAAGCCGTGTCTGCCGCCTTACAAACTGTAACGCACTGAACACAGCATTCGGGAAGATTGACTGCCGTACGGGAAGTCCTTGGTTTTCATATGACTGCCAAGGTGTATATGCAGTTTTACGGATTTGTTTGGTAAACCTTTTTGCCTAGTTCTCCAAAGTAGTCACTTTTGATCCTTTTCGGACTCCTTAAAAGAAAAGGCTCACTTGAGCACTTGTCACTTCGGGCTCACTAAATATTCGAAGGAGACTAGAGTCATCTTTTTGTCCTTTTCTCGACTCTTAAAAAATGAAAAGGTCAAGTTGTGTCCTTGCATCTTAAAATTTATTCAGCCGCATTCACATTTACCCGGTTAGATCTTGATTGCATTAGCTTGAGTAGGCTTCTTTTCGTTCTCGATGGCAACTTTTCCGGGGTTCACCAACCCAGGGATCCCCTCTGATGGGAACCCTGGTCATTTCGCTCCTTTTGGAAATGTTGGTGCTCCTTATATGGCAACGTTGTCCCTCCCAGGGTTAACTGTTGGGTTGCCGGTTTGGTTGTTCTCAACCTCTTTGGTCCCTACCGTCTCACCATCTAGTCAATCCGTCCCTCCACCTGAACAACATCATGTTGATTCTAAGGTGGATCTCTCCCCTTCTACGCCCACTTCTACGTCCTCATCTTCTACTTCACCCGGTGAAAGTCTAGATTCGAGTAACCAGGTGGCTAAGAAGAAGAAGAAGAAGACGAAGAAGAAGAAGGCTCCTAAGGGAGAGGTTCCAAGTGCAGCTACCCCCTCAAGTACACCTGAAGTCAGACCCCCTTCCGTTCCTCCGCGGAAGGTCAAGTTTCCTTGTCGATTATGCAAGGAGGACCATCTTCTTCGCGATTGTCCTAGCATTCCCAGGGTACTAGAAGTATGGTCTCGCGATCCGGCCCGGCCCTCATCGTCCTCTGGAGCTCATGGCGATGCTACCTTATCAGTCGGGAATGGTAAGGGAAAAGGGAAGACTCGAATCCCCTGTAGACTTTGTGAAAGCAATCATCCCCTTCACCTTTTTCCACTCATGGATAAAGCCTCCATTGTCTTGGAAAATCTTACAGCTCCTTCACCCCAACTTCTCGTTGGTTATCAACGTCTCTCTGTAGCCACAGATCGTTCCCCTGCTGACAAAGAGATTGATTCAAATTCTTCTCTTGTCCAAGCCCCTCTTCCCGAACCCGGCTGTCCCCAGCCTGTTCCAGACCAACCATTGGTCGGAAAGAGTGTCGACTCGAGTCCGCCGCTCGCTCACTCTGTTTCGGAAGAGAATCACGCCCATGTTCTTCTCGTCTCTTCAGATTCTCCTAAGTCCCGAAATGACTCTCCTAACCCAGCTGCTCCCAAAGGTTCTCCTTCGGTTCCTTTAGCACATGGGGGCAATCATACGATTCCCCCACCAAGTAGTCTGGTCGCTTCCTTTGATTGGAATCGCCTGATCGCCGGTCGCCTTCCATCCCATATGCCTTTCCAGATCACAGTACATGCCTGTGCTAAGGCAGTACCTGGCACTGTTTTGGATGAAGGGGCGTCTGTCAGTCTTATGCCGTACACTACTTGGCAAGCTTTAGGTTCCCCGCAGCTTGGGCCAGTCACTCAGAATCTGTTGGCCTTTGACGGAGGAGCCTGTCCATCTCTAGGAGTTCTCCCGAAGTTCCCTATCAGGGAAAATTTTAAGAACCCCCCCTAAATTTATAAAGATAATAAATGGGCGAATCTCCATGGTATATAGGAAAAATGGAAGGCGATTTTATCAATAATATAATATGTATATATAATTTTTTGGCGAATCTCTCACCAGGCATGGCGAATATTTTACTCAATTATAAAATATTGTAAGATCTTGCCGAGTCTTTCACTAAATAATAAAACTTTGTAAAGTCCTAGTGAATCTTAGCATATGCTACACGTTGGTTTAATTCCCCCATTTAAATAGGCTACATTCCAGGTGAATACCATGGGTCAATACCATGTGCCATTTTGGTGAATACCATGGGTCAATACCATGTGCCATTTTTATTTTTATTAATTCTAATATTAGGGTTAATAATGGTTTTTTGCATAGTATTAATAACAATCTAGTCCATGGTATTTGTCCCATAGTATTTTGGCCATAGGTTTCACCTAAATATAACCCATTTTTTGGGTGTTCGTAAATATAAGGTGACTTATGGAGTAAATATAAAAAAATGTTTTATTTGTTTACCATACCTCTCATTTATTTATATTTTTATTAATTTACCATACCTCTTTTACAAATATGGTATTTGGCCCATAGGATTCACTTAAATAAAACCTCTTTCTTGAGCCTTCATAAATAGAACGAGGGTTATGGACTAAATATAAAAAGAGGTTTTATTTATTTACTATACGTCTAGTTTATTTATATTTTTATTTATTTACCATACCTTTTGAGTAAGTATAAAAAGACGTTGTATTTATTTACCATACCTCCACTTTACTTATATTTTATTTGTTTACACCCTTACATGTATATAAGGTGACTTATGGAGTAAATATAAAAAATGTTTTATTTATTTACCATACATCTCATTTATTTATATTTTTAATTTACCATACCTCTTTTATAAATATGGTATTTGGCCCATAGGATTCACTTAAATAAAACCTATTCTTGAAAATGGGCGAATGGATTCACTTAAATAAAACCTATTCTTGAAAATGGGCGAATGGAAGGTTGTAAGTCCTAATTTCAAAGGCTAAATTTACCTTTTTTACCCTCTCCCTTAAAATAAGGTGGGCTATTTGAGGTGATTTGTAAAAATGTACTATGATACAAAATATTCGCCCACTAAAAATTTAAAACCCTTAATTTCGCCAAAGGGCGAACATTCGCCCCTAAAATTATCCTTGTTCCCTATTACTTTGGGAGGCAAGACCGTCTATATAGACGTCTTGGTTACCCAAGGTGTTTTAGACTTTAGTCTTCTCCTTGGTCGCGACTATGTTTACGCCATGGGGGCCCTCGTTTCTTCGCTTTTCCGTGTGGTTTTCTTTCTGCACGATGGAAGAATTGTGACTATCGATCAAGTGTCATTCGTCAGTCCCCCGATGCCTCCTGCGCCGTTGTCGTCCCCTCCTAATTTTCATCCACCAGTTGCATCTACCCCACCATAGATCAACTACGTGGCCACCTATCCCATGCTTGGATCCAGTGATGTCGCCATCGTGCATAGTGTCCTGGGGGCATTGAGCCCTGACTTCCAAGATGTTTCCCTTCCACCGGGAGTGGCAATCTTGGAAGCTGATGAGCCCCAATTTTTGGTAACAAATTGGGCTCATTTGCCTACTTACCTTGCTCAACCCTTCATCTTTTATCACTTATGCATTCATTTCTTGGTATATTCGTGTTATTTGTAGGAAGAAGGGCAGGCATTATATCTATGTGGCTAATACATGATGATTTCAGGTTTTTTGGCATTAAAGGGAGCAAAGACCACGCAGAAGGAGACAAGGAGACAGCAAAGGTGGCATTGCAGGTTTATAGGGAGGTTGTCTACAGCCTTAAATAACCTCCCTCGTGATCTCCACCCTAACTCCGAGCTCCAACAACTCTCCCCACCGAGCTTAAAGGCAGCCAACATGTTCTACAGGGACAGCAGTTTACAGCAGTTTAACTCTTAGTTGGACAGCGAGCTCCATTAATTGAGGAAGCCAGCTTGATCCTCATCTTCTATAAATATTAAGGCTGTAGCCTTTGATAGGAGCTTTTTGAACTTTTGAACTATTGTTGCAATTTCTAAGCACGAGCTACAGCTCGGTTTTTGCTCTTTGTAAGCATGTTTTGGCATGGCATTAGACTCATGATTATTCAATAAAGACAGGCAGCTTTTGATCCAATTCTGAGTTTATAAGGGAGCTATAGCTCTCAGGTAAGGGCCCAACCTGAGAGCAATAGACCTCCTCTTCTTTGTATTGTTACTTGTTTCCTTGCAGCACTTTATTTCCTCTGTTTTGACATGCATTTAGAATTTACAGTCTGCTGATTTGATTTCTTGTATGTGATTGAGTAGGATTAGTTTACAGTTCAAGTGCTTTCAGTTGTTTAGATTAGAGTAGGAGGATTGTAATTCATTAGAGCTCCAAAAAAGGTTGATAGTGCACTCACTGCCATCTCTGTCTAGAGATTGGGGGTGTGGGCTGTACCAACCACCAAAAACGCAGTCTCATGCTTTCATGCAAGCTGCCACACAGTCATTGCAATTGTAGATCCATCCATGCATTTTTCTCTTAAGCACTACTGCTTCGTTCCAGCACCATGCACGATTTTTCTCCACACTTTACATTGTTGTTCATTGGTTTAATAACACAGTTAGAATAGGTTGATGGAATTCTCGGTTTTGTGCAAGATATAGAGGATTTGTTTCTTTTACGTTGCATAGCATCACGTTATCGTGTTCTTCTTCTTCTCAACCACGCTTAAATCCACCTGCTCGACCTCTGTTCAACTCGTTAGCCTTCCAACCCTTCTACTTCTCACGTAGCTCCATCTTTTTAATTTTGCCTTGCTTCCACCCTTCTATTCACCAACCAACTGTACTCACTCTTTCCTCACCTCAAATCTCTGTCCCTGCGCCACCACAAACTCCTCCTTCACCTTACCCATTCACTCATACCACTCCTCCATCACCCAGAACTCCCACTACAGCACATCCTTTAGAAGTTAGCAGACTCCCTGTAGAAATCCCAAGCTTCCTGTAGGATCCCCTGTAGACATCCTGTAGAAACCTGTAACCTCGGTTGCCGAGCACCTGAACGTTGTGGACTTCTATGGAATGATGTTTTGGATCCTCTGGAACCTCTCCTAGCCCTCCTGACCTTTCCCAAGCTTTCTTTCCTTCGAACCACCTCTGCACAGCCAAACCCTAATAAGAAACAAAATCATAATCACTCCATCCACTTAAGCAAAAATACAAAAACAATGTTCTTTTCAATGGAAGTAGTTTGAGTTCATGCATTTCACATCACTAGAAGTAATGGCATCATTTTCAGACATTTTCACTCTCACTATTGCATCATAGAGGTTAAACTAGTCAGATTAGGGTTTACTAGGGTTTCCATGTTTTGGTTGGCTTTCAGTTCAATTTTGCAAAGTAGATTAATTTCCTTTGAGATAGCCTTCGTCCATCATTTAGAAAGCTTCTTCTGAGAACATATAGAAGTTGGCTTGAGCCCTAGCAGACTTGTGCCAGCTGACCAAGTGACAGCTGCGACAAGAGCTAGTACTTGTGCATACAGCACCGTCGCTTCCAAGTTTGTACGAACTACCGGGTTGATAAAATTAGAGATAGGAAGCTCCAGGAGTTGTAGCATTATTGCTACAATACTGGAGCCCACCATCTTTTTGGCGCTGTTGCCGCGGAGGAAGCGTCAGAGTATTAGAAATTGTTGCTTTTCTTCTATTTCCTTACTCTTGCCTTCTGCTAAGTAGTTTATTTCATTTCCATTCTGCAAAAGTAGCATAGACATTTCCTGCTTTCATAGATTAGCATTTCCTGCTTTCATAGATTAGCATTTCCTGCTTTCATAGATTAGCATTTCATTTCTGCAAGCGTAGATTAGTGTTTCAATTCTGCAAGCGTAGACTAGCATTTCCATTCCTGCAATTTCATTTGAGCAAAGTAGATTAGTTCTTTCCTGCCTTCAGTTTAATTCTGCATCTTTATAGTTAGTTGTAGATCAATCTGTTTCAGTTTTGCAGGTACCGCAGAAAAACAAAAGCAATCAAAAAATTCTTTCCATTTCATGCCTCGTAGGAATCGAGATAAAACAGGCAAATTCTTACCCAACACCCCCACCACATCACTGAGTCACCCTTCTCTCTTCTTCGGTGACAGTGATCCAGAAGAACCTATAGGTGAACCTCCTGAGATATACGAAGATCCTATAGTAGAAGAAGAATTAGAAACCATCCCATCTGAAGCTATGGCTGACAATAGAAGAGAAGATGAGAGAATAGAAGGTGCCTTCCCCATCCGAGAGACCAATGGAGAGATGAAAATGAAGAACATTAGCCCCTCCGCCTTACCTCACTTCCATGGACTGACTATTGAAGATCCTGATACCTTCCTGTTCGAGTTTGTTGTCCTTTGTAGAACCTATGACTATACTGAAGATGAGCAGAAGCTGAAACTCTTCCCTTCCACTCTTAAGGATGCAGCATTACGCTAGTTCATGGGCTTACCTGGGAATAGTATCACCACTTGGGCTCAGATGCAGCAAGCTTTCAATACCAAGTACAAGGATTACTGTAGGTCCAAGGAAACCAAGGGAGAAATCTTTCGGATGACCATGGGAAATGATGAGTCCTTAGAGGATTATGAGGAGAGATTCCAACTTAGCTATAAGCGGGCCAGGTGCACACTTGACCCTGAATCCCTCAAGTTGGTCCTGCTCCGAGGAGTCCCCAAAGACCTCTTAGATACCCTTCACATGTTAGCTGGGGGCGACATTTACCAACTGCCTTATGAGGACATCAAGACTGTGTTTAGAAACCACTCCAGGGCAGCTCGGAAACGAGGTAGAGGAATCCTCCTCTCAACTGGTGTCCCTTTCTCCAAACATGAGTTTGCAAATCAATTGGAAGATCTTAAGAGTGAGGTGAGACAGACCATTGCCATGCAGCTGGACACATTCAGGATCCAGCAAAAGAAGGAAGAGGCTGAGAGAGAGTTGGCTATCTTCTGCCCTAGATGTACCAGGAGGCACCCTAAGAACGAATGTCCATTGCATTCGGTTGAAGTGTGTTTCGTTTGTGAGGAGGACCATCCCACAAACCAATGTCCAACCTTACCTGGATTTAAAGCCATGTACCAAGGGACAGAAGCTCCCACTGAACCTCTCTATTACCTCAACCAAAGGAGGCCACAAGGACCTAGAACTTACCAGCAGGGGATGCAAGGGGCACCTCAAGCTTATTACAACCCCAACCAATCGACTCCTATGCCTTCCTGGGGTCCCCCTGCTCATCCTTCCTGGTCTATGCCTCCTCCATGGTCTTATCCACCTCAGTACCCTACTCCACCCACTACTCATTCTTATCACTCACAGGCCCAGCCACAGCCTCAGTGGAATGCACCTCAGTCGAGGTGGAGGCCCCAATACAACACTCCCATTTTGCCTCCACCACCAGTTCAACCTCAACCATTACCTCCTGCTCCTCCAAGGCAACCCCAAATACCTACTCAACCGAACCCGAACCCCAACAATAGACAGGCCCAGCAGGTATACGCTGGGGAAACATCATGCCCTACTTATGCTGTGGAGATCTAGGAGATCAATCTTCGATCTGGCAAGACTCTTCCAGATCGCCAACCTCCTCCCCCAGAGGATGAGGAAGATAAACAGGAAAGTGAACCAAAGGCTATTCCACCCTTTCCTGAGAGACTAACAGCCACCACACAACCCAACCCAGAGGAGGATGAGCTTCTGGGTGAGCTCAAGCAGTTGTGTGTAAAAATACCACTTCTCCAAGCCATCAAGGATGTGCCAATATACAACAAACTGGTTAAGGAAAAGTGTTTCAAACACCCAGGCAGGCGAAAGAGAGATGCTTCAACCGTCAATGTCTTAGGACAACTGTCTGACCTTATGTTAGGACAAGTCATCTGCCCAAAGTATCTAGATCCTGGGAGTCCTGTAGTGGATGTCCACATCAATGGCATCATCATACCTCACACTTTGATTGATTTGGGGGCTGCCATTAATGTGATGACCAGGACACCATGCTCAGGCTCAATCTTCAGGGTTCCTTGAGGAAGACCTCGACAGTTCTGCAACTTGCAGATCGCTCCACTGTGACTCCCGAAGGGATTGTGGAGGATGTCTTGGTCTCTGTCGACTCTTGGGAATACCCTGCAGATTTCTTGGTTCTGCAACCCAAGGCAAAGCTTACTGGATATCCTCTTATTTTGGGAAGGCCTTGGTTAGCCACTGCAGATGCTTACATAAGTTGTCGTGCAGGAAATATGACCATCAAAAATGGTCCTATGTCCAAGCAGCTAGTCCTATACCCTCCTGCCCAACCTTCCTTAGAGCATGACTTACCACTTTGGTTGGAGGAAGGGGATGAGGATGAAGTGTACTCAGCACCTTTGTGCACCCTAGATACCACCAGAAGAGACCCCAACCGAGGATGACTTGATTGAGACCTTGATCCAGAATCCACCTTCCAGTGCACTATCCTTAGAGAAATTGGTGGAGGATGCCCAAGCCAGCACCCTAGTGGATCTTTTTACGACCAACCCTGACACTCCCAGAGTCAAGAATGTGGAGTTCGGCCCTGAGAGAACGTTAAAGATCAGCTCCTCCCTATCTCCTTCCCAGGAAAAGGAGTTGTGCAACCTGTTGTCCAGTCACCTAGATGCTTTTGCTTGGAGCTATAAGGAGATGAAAGGAGTCCATCCCTCGGTCTGTACCCATCACATATACATCAAAGAGGGTTGTAAACCAGTTAGGCAACCTCAGAGGAGAATGAATCCAGCCCTTAAGGACATAGTCAAGGAAGAACTGCAAAAACTGTTGGATGTCGGATTCATTTACCCCATCTCAGATAGTGAATGGGTGTCCCCTCTGGTGTTGGTTCCCAAGAAGAATGGGAAGTGGAGAATCTGTGTGGACTACCGAGAACTGAACAAAGCTACCAAGAAAGACCATTTCCCTCTACCTTTCATAGATCAGGTGTTGGATGGGCTGGCAGGAAAGAAGTTCTTCTCTTTCCTGGATGGGTTTAGTGGGTACAACCAGATTCAAATCAGCCCGGAAGACCAAGATAAGACCACCTTCACTTGCCCTTGGGGTACCTTTGCCTACCGAGTTCTTCCCTTTGGGCTATGCAATGCTCCTGCTACCTTCCAGAGAGCTGTCTTGAGCATCTTCTCGGAGCTGGCCCATGATGCAGTGGAAATCTATATGGATGACTTCACTCCCTATGGGGCCAATTTCCAGGAAGCATTGTCCAATCTGGGAAAAGTCCTAACCAAATGCATTGAGATGAACCTGTCCCTTAGTCTGAAAAATGTGAATTCCTGATGACTGAAGGGACCGTGTTAGGCCATACCATTTCTTGCCAGGGGTTACAGGTGGATCCTAACAAAATTGCTCTCATCAAGAAGGTTCCACCTCCTCAAAAGGTAAAGGATGTTCGGAGTTTCTTAGGATTAGCAGGGTATTACAGGAGATTCATTAAGGACTTCAGCAAGCTAGCCTCGCCATTGTTTGGCCTGTTGGCAAAAGATGTGGAATTTAAGTGGACTGATGATTGTCAGAGGGCTTTGAATGAATTAAAGGACAAGTTGATGTCAGCCCCAATCCTGAGAGGTCCAAACTGGGCCCTACCTTTCCACATCCACACTGATGCCTCGAACAAAGCCATAGGCGCAGCTTTAGGACAAATCGAACAAAAACTTCCATATGCCATTTACTTTGTTAGTAAAAACTTGTCCAAAGCTTAGCTGAATTACACTGTAACTGAGAAGGAGTTTTTGGCTGTGGTCCATGCACTGAACAAGTTCCGACACTATATCACTGGCTATCAAACATTTGTACATACAGACCATGCTGCCATTAGATATTTAATGAATAAACCAGATGTGAATGCTCGTATTATTAGATGGTTACTTTTGTTGCAGCAGTTTGATTTGACCATTGTTGACAAACCAGGTAAAGAAAATTTTGTTGCTGACTTTTTATCTAGATTGGATTTGTCTGCAGATGAGGATGGAACGGTGGATGACCAGATGCTTGATGAACATCTGTTTGCTATCTCAGCACTCTCTCCATGGTTTGCTGATATAGCAAACTGCCTTGTTTCAGCACAGTTCCCTTCGCACCTATCTTCAAGAGAGAAGAGCAGAATCATCAGAAAAAGTGCCTCATTTACTTGGATCGGGGGCAATCTGTTCAAGCTTGGCCCCAATCAGATCTTAAGGCGTTGTGTAAGGGAGGAGGAAATCTTTGATATCCTCCTCACCTGTCATGATGGGCCTTGTGGAGGACATTTTGCAGCAAAGAGGACTGCCTTCAAGATCCTGCAGGCAGGCTACTATTGGCCCACACTTCATCAAGATGTCAGAAGATATATCAGCCGATGTGACCAATGCCAAAGAATGGGGAAACCGACTCAAAGGGATGAGATGCCTCTCCAACCTCAAGTGACTCTTGAGCCATTTGAGAAGTGGGCATGGACTTTGTGGGTCCTATCAACCCTCCTTCGAGGCAAAGGTCTTACATCATTGTGTGTACTGACTACCTAACAAAGTGGGCAGAGACTAAAGCAATCAAAGCAGCAACAGAAGAAAAGGTGGCCGAGTTCTTAAGAGAAAACATCTTCTACAAGTTTGGCTACCCAAGAGAGCTGGTCACCGATCAAGGGAGCCAGTTCACATCCAACTTAGTTGAAGATCTACTAGCTCATCACAAGATCAAGCATAGGACTTCCACCCCCTATCACCCTCAAGCAAATGGGCAGGTGGAAGTCACCAATAGAGCATTAGAAGGGATCTTGACTAAGGTGGTGAGCAGCAGCAGAAGGGACAGGGCAGATCGCCTGGTTGAGGCCACATGGGCTTACAACACCACCTGGAAGACCACCACCGGCTTCACACCTTATGAGCTGGTCTATGGGAAGAAAGCTTTGCTGTCCATTGAGTTTGAATACAACACTTTGAGGATGGCAGCTCAGCTAGATCTAGATCTCAGCCATGCACAACAAGAAAGGTTATTGCAGCTGAATGGACTGGATGAGCACTGAATGCAGGCCCTCCTTCACTCAGAAGTGGTTCAACTTCAGAGAAAGGTGTGGCATGACCAACATCTCCATGACAAGCAATTCCAGCCTGGAGATTGGGCTTTGTTGTATGACTCCAGATACAAAGATTTCAAGGGAAACTGAGAACCAGATGGCTAGGACCATATACAGTGGAAAAATGTCATGACAATGGATCTGTACTTATTCGGACCATTGATGAGGAAGCCATCCCCATGCTTGTCAATGGGCATAGATTGAAGATCTACAGGAAGCCTCTCTCAAGACAAGAGTTCATCAAAACTAGGGAGAAATCAGTATTAGTCATAGAGAAGGGTTCTGCCTCTCCTTTGGGCATACCCTGAAAGATCTAAAAAAAAAAAAGAAAGAGAAAAAATAATAATAAAGATCCTTGGGTGAAAACCTCTCTGAGGCGCCCAAGGCAGGTGGTAGGGGTGAAAACCTCATTGAGGCGCCCCTATTGTCTTTCAAAAAAAAAAAGGAGATTGGAAAAAGATCCTTGAGTGAAAACCTCTTTGAGGCGCTTAAGGCAGATGGCAAGGGTGAAAACCTCAATGAGGCGCCCCTGTTATCTTTCAAAAAAAAAGAGAAAAAAGAAAAAGAAAAAAAAGAGAAAAAAAAAAAAAAAAAAACAAGGTCAGCAGATTCATTATGTAAAATTGCATGCAGGTTGCAGGTGTTCTATGGAGGAGAGGAAGCCTCTCAACTCAGAGCTCAGGATCCTTATCATGCTGTCAGGAGACCTCACCAGCACCTCCTCCAAGAATACTCATTTTCTCCAAGGTATGTGCAATTTTATTACAGCTTGAGTCTTCTACAGGAAGACGCAGATTTTCTACAGGAAGATGCAGATTTTCTACAGGAAGGTGCAGACTCTCTACAGGAAACGCAACCTTTCTACAGGAAGCTCTGTATTTCTACAGGAAACTTCCTGTAGAAGCCCAGGACGGTCCAGAATCCATGTTATGAGAAGATCTAACGACTAAGGATCGGTTTGGACGCATGCAAGCTATTGTTATCTCCCTTGCACATTGTTGTCACCTCGTCCTGCCATCCTTGTCGACATGCAACGAAGTTACCTGCACCAGCAAAGCAGATCGATGAGTTCTCAGAAAAAGCAAGTTTTAAATGAAAAAACTCTGAGATCTCATACCATATCCGTCCTAGTCATCCAGAAGCCCTGGGAGCGTAATCGGGAGGCCAGATCCTTCATCGTGAAGCATGCACCCAAGGAGGAAGAATTGTTACAAGACATCCCGCGGGAGTCCTGTAACAGTTAAGCCCGCTAGAGTGTATACTATTCACAGCGCTGGCCATATACAATGAACGCGGACGCATGCAGCCAAGCATCAACTCCATCGTCGGCAGCCTGCAAACGTGAACCTCCGGGCCTGTGCAAATTCACCAGCAGCAGGTAGATCCATTCATCATCGTCCAAAACCCGAGAAATCGTGTTGTAGCCGCGCAGGTAAGTGTCTCGACCCTTTCTTCCGTCAGATCGCATGAATTTTACTTTGAATTGTTTGCAAAGTGTAAAGTGAATGGGTTGAGCGGCTGTATGGCCAGTTGACTGGCCACGTCGACCGGTTAATGGTCCAGTCAGATGTTTGGGTGGCGGCCGTGACAAAATGAATGATCCGCACACACACGTGAGGACAATCCCCGTCGGTAAAAATGGATTTAGCAGAAGAAACGGAGGCGGATCTGCTGGAGGGATGATGCGGTAGTAAGTGAACGTGCAGTCAAATGATGGGACGACGTCATCCAACGGTCTGGCGGGGACAGCTCACCCCCCGCACCACGGATTCCGCCGATTCAAATCTAATCGGCTAGATTGGCCGCATGCATTTATCATTCGTCGTTCGAACCTCGAGTGCACATTCATATCTCTCTGCAGTTCAAAACTCCAAGCCTTTGGCTACCAAAACGGCTGTGAAGCACCACCGAGAATGCAGACCAACTGCAGTCTTCCCCAGGGATCACGCGCTGCTCCTACAGGAAAGTTGCTCCTACAGGAAAGTTGTTTCTACAGGAAGGCGGGTCCTCACGTAAAAAGGTGGCAGATAAAAAGGTAACCCTGAACTCTCCATGCAATTGGTTTTTAAAGGTGGCAGGATCGTCGTCTACAGTCTGGTTGTAGGAAATGGTCGAAATTGTTGTCTGTTGTGCATAGACTGTCGTTCTATAGGATGTCAGTGAATTAAACTGTGTAAGGTCCTCAGGGATAAGTTGTGAATTATTTTCACAACAGAAGCGTAATTCCACGCTCTGTCTCCGTAAGCTAAACTTTGTCCGCATTCGCCACCTCTAGCACAGTTTTTATCATGTCGGGTGGGTTTATTAGACGGGAACCCACTGATTCATCAAAATTAAGAGAAAACCCAGAGGTGGTAGAGCTCTTCACATGGGCACAATGGATATCCTTTTGTGACAAGTTGCAGGGTCATGACGACGAAGTGGCAGAAGAATTTTTACAAGCCTTGAGGCCGAAATCCAAAACGCTGGCCACCGTGAACTTCAGGGGCCTAAGCCTCAAGCTCACCCCGCAGTATATCAGTCGAATTACTGAACTTCCAATGGGTTTGCCATGGGATAAGGAAGAAAGGAAGTTGAGCCAGCAGGCAAAGAAAGAATTCTTTCCACCTGAGGAGGAATTCACGGAGGACAAAAATGGGGTGCGAAGAACCAGCTTGCTGCCACCATGGAATGAAGTTAGCCTGCAAATCATGAAGTATATAACCTGTGAAGGCCGTTTTAGCATCGTGTACGCGTATCACTTCAGGTTGCTCACTGAATTGAGACACCAGATTCATCTTCCTGTAGAAAATAAACTGAGCATTCCTTATTTCCTGCTACAGTCTCTAATTGAGTGTGCCACAAAGTTAAAAGAAGGCATACCAGATCAGGTAGCCCACCATGGGTTAATCAAACTTCTTGTGGAGGATGCGCTTCATTCATATAAGGTTCCCCTCTCATGGGAATCATTCAGAAATTTGACGAGAGATGGAGACATAAGGATGTTGACTGAAGAAACGGGTTCCTCCAGCAGTGAGGAAAAAGAAGCAGTGGCCACAGAAAAGAAAGAAACAGGCAGAAGACCCCAACCACAGTGCAGAAGAAAGAACAAAGGAGGAAGCACGAGAAAAAGGATGCTGAGGAAAAAGGTGACACACCCATTTTGTCAGCAAGAGAGAAAAGGTTGCAGAGCAGAACGGACAAAGCTGACAAGGTCCACATCAGCCCAAGTACCTCATCAGCACCCGCAACCAAACCAAAAAGCAAAACCCATGCAGCAAAGCAAGCCAAGGTGGCGACACCTGTGTCTACAGGAAAGCAGAAACAGGCTTCTACAGGAAGCCCGAAAACAGAAAAAGGGTCTTCTACAGGAAGCCCGAAAATCATTGAAAAAGGGGCTTCTATAGGAAGCCCGAAAATTACCAAAACAGGGGCTTCTACAGGAAGCCCGAAATTGGCTAAAACAGGGTCTTCTACAGGAATCCCTGAAAAGGTGAAACCCAAGGAGAAGAAGGCGGACATTCTAGCAAGGGAGGCAGCAGCTGTACTAGCTAGCCTCAGCACGCCACCTAAGCCAAAAGAAAAGAGAAAGAGGGAGACCCCTCTATACTTTAAAGCTCGAAGAAGTGTTAGGATAAAGACGGGCAAGCCACAGCCTTCGTCCAGCAGCCCGATTGTCATTGAAGATGCCCCTGCTTCTCCCAAGGAAAAGTCCCCCTCAAGGATAACAGTCACCTATGAGAAGGGGAGTCCAAAGAAAAATACGTGGCAAGAAAGGTTAGACCTGTTGACTGAAAAGGCTCGGCTACAGGAGGCTGAAAATGTTCTACAGGACACTCTGGCCCGGCTACAGGAAACAGAGAAGAGGGAAGGAGAAGGACCCTCATCACCACCAAGGGAGGGTGAGATAGAGCCACCTAAAGAGGCAGAAAAAGAACATATACCAGAGCCCAGCCCTCAGCCTAGTCTGAGTTCATACTACACCTTTTTAGAGGCGGGCAAAATCATACCGCAGAAATTTATTGTACCCCTGTTTTTTGCATTAGAAGAAGAAAGAGTCCGTACCCACACATGGATGCAAATCGCCAAGTCAAGGGGTGTGGCGGACATAGGTCCCTTACAAGAGCAACTCAAGGAGGTCAGGAGTGAATTCGCCATGGCTAAACATGTGGCTAATTGCCAAAGAGTGTACCTACAGGAAGAAAACCAGAAGCTAAGATTGCAGCTACAGGAGCTAAGGGCAAGGGCAGGTACATCCTCCAAAGACACCACAAAGAACAACAAGGCAAAAAGGAGCTGGCCACCGGTCTTGAGGACCAATGACACTTCTACAGGAAGCAGAACAGCAAGCACAAATTGAAGTGCAAGCTCTAAAAGAACAGCTGCAGCAAAAGGAAGCACAATTGGCCTGCATGGCCAGTTGGGCCATGGAGGCAATACAGTGCAGACAACCTACAAAATCCTATGGTTTGTACTTGAAAGATCAATGGCTACAGTTCCAAATAAATACCTTGGCACAAAGAGGTATTTCTCAGGTCCAAAACCCACAGCAATTTTCTGAGTTGTGCAGTACTAGTTCGTCAGAAGATAAGCCAAATTGGCAGAGTTCTACCTCCACATTTGGCTTTGCCTAATGAAGTCTCCTGGGATCCCAATACTGCCTTGGGTGATATGCAATTGATGGCGTTCGCTTCATGGTTGAACCATGAGGATCAAAGATCAGCTGAAGCAAAATCGGTCATGAACCGAGAATTGAACGAGCCATTGTTCATTCGAGCAGAACCAGAGGATCCGGTTGCACTCATCTCAGCACACCAACAGTTGTCTACTAATCCCACAGCTTCCTTGAGATTTATGGACCAACATGCCCAAGCCATAGCTCATTTTGAAGACATGGAAAGACTGTTAGGAGAAAATGTTGCCAAGCATGCACACGCAGATGGAATACCTTGGCACACAGTTTGAAAATCCGAGAGTACCATACCCCAACTCGGATGAGGGAAGCTTTGGTAAGGGTAGACCTTTACAAGAAATCCATGCAAAACCTCCAGGCCAGCTGGATTGGCCTTAAACTTAGCCCACCACTACTGCTAGGATTGACTGAAGGCAACACAGAGGAGGATGACAGTGAACAATGGGAAGAGTGTGAACAGGAAAGCTGGGTTTCATATCAGCAAGGAGGACACTACCACAGAGGCTTGGGATGTAAGGGAAGCAGTAAAAGCAATGAAGGATGAAGATTTGGACTAAATTGCTCAAGGATGAGCAAATATTTTAGCTGGGGGGTGATGATGAGCCCCAATTTTTGGTAACAAATTGCGCTTATTTGGCCTACTTACCTTGCTCAACCCTTCATCTTTTATCACTTATGCATTCATTTCTTGGTATATTCGTGTTATTTGTAGGAAGAAGGGCAGGCATTATATCTATGTGGCTAATACATGATGATTTCAGGTTTTTTGGCATTAAAGGGAGCAAAGACCACGCAGAAGGAGACAAGGAGACAGCAAAGGTGGCATTGCAGGTTTATAGGGAGGTTGTCTACAGCCTTAAATAACCTCCCTCGTGATCTCCACCCTAACTCCGAGCTCCAACAACTCTCCCACCGAGCTTAAAGGCAGCCAACATGTTCTACAGGGACAGCAGTTTACAGCAGTTTAACTCTTAGTTGGACAGCCGAGCTCCATTAATTGAGGAAGCCAGCTTGATCCTCATCTTCTATAAATATTAAGGCCGTAGCCTTTGATAGGAAGCTTTTTGAACTTTTGAACTATTGTTGCAATTTCTAAGCACGAGCTACAGCTCGGTTTTTGCTCTTTGTAAGCCTGTTTTGGCATGGCATTAGACTCATGATTATTCAATAAAGACAGGCAGCTTTTGATCCAATTCTGAGTTTCTAAGGGAGCTATAGCTCTCAGTTAGGGCCAAACATGAGAGCAATAGACCTCCTCTTCTTTGTATTGTTACTTGTTTCCTTGCAGCACTTTATTTCCTCTGTTTTGACATGCATTTAGAATTTACAGTCTGCTGATTTGATTTCTTGTATGTGATTGAGTAGGATTAGTTTTACAGTTCAAGTGCTTTCAGTTGTTTAGATTAGAGTAGGAGGATTGTAATTCATTAGAGCTCCAAAAAAGGTTGATAGTGCACTCGCTGCCATCTCTGTCTAGAGATTGGGGGTGTGGGCTGTACCAACCACCAAAAACGCAGTCTCATGCTTTCATGCAAGCTGCCACACAGTCATTGCAATTGTAGATCCATCCATGCATTTTGCTCTTAAGCACTATTGCTTCGTTCCAGCACCATGCACGATTTTTCTCCACACTTTACATTGCTGTTCATTGGTTTAATAACACAGTTAGAATAGGTTGATGGAATTCTCGGTTTTGTGCAAGATATAGAGGATTTTTTTCTTTTACACTGCATAGCATCACGTTATCGTGTTCTTCTTCTTCTCAACCACACCTAAAGCCACCTGCTCGACCTTTGTTCAGCTCGTTAGCCTTCCAACCCTTCTACTTCTCACGTAGCTCCATCTTTTTAATTTTGCCTTGCTTCCACCCTTCTATTCACCAACCAACTGTACTCACTCTTTCCTCACCTCAGATCTTGTCCCTGCGCCACACAAACTCCTCCTTCACCTTACCCATTCACTCATACCACTCCTCCATCACCCAGAACTCCCACTACAGCACATCCTGTAGAAGTTAGCAGACTCCCTGTAGAAATCCCAAGCTTCCTGTAGGATCCCCTGTAGACATCCTGTAGAAACCTGTAACCTCGGTTGCCGAGCACCTAAACGTTGTGGACTTCTATGGAATGATGTTTTGGATCCTCTGGACCTCTCCTAGCCCTCCTGACCTTTCCCAAGCTTTCTTTCCTTCGAACCACCTCTGCACAGCCAAACCGTAATAAGAAACAAAATCATAATCACTCCATCCACTTAAGCAAAAATACAAAAACAATGTTCTTTCAATGGAAGTAGTTTGAGTTCATGCATTTCACATCACTAGAAGTAATGGCATCATTTTCAGACATTTGCACCTCTCACTATTGCATCATAGAGGTTAAACTAGTCAGATTAGGGTTTACTAGGGTTTCCATGTTTTGGTTGGCTTTCAGTTCAATTTTGCAAAGTAGATTAATTTCCTTTGAGATAGCCTTCGTCCATCATTTAGAAAGCTTCTTATGAGACATATAGAAGTTGGCTTGAGCCTAGCGCACTTGTGCCAGCTGACCAAGTGACAGCTGCGACAAGAGCTAGTACTTGTGCATACAGCACCGTCGCTTCCAAGTTTGTACGAACTACCGGGTTGATAAATTTAGAGATAGGAAGCTCCAGGAGTTGTAGCATTATTGTACAATACTGGAGCCCACCAGAAGCCCCGACTTTCTATTCATTATGATGAATTTTTGGTGGAGCATAGTTCCTTTCGGTGTCAAGCTCCTTTAAAAATGAAACTAGGCTGGTCGGAGAACAATTCCTTGTCTTGTGTCAAGCTCGTTAAAAAATGAAACAATTCCCCCTCTTCCAATTGCGTCTTTCAATTAAGATCTCGTGAAGCTTCATTCCATCCACTTTATTGAATGCAATGAAGCTTGGGGGGCATGTACCTTCCTGCGCCATTGCACTAGGGGCATGCGCATTCCAACAAGCAGAGTCCTTCCTAGTTCAAGCTTGTGTCCCGAGGATAGTTTTGATCTCATGTCGACCTCGTTAAAAAATGAATTAAGAGTTATGAGGATAGTTCTTTTCCTATGTCAACCTC